>JASBWU010000007.1:600000-953315 GCA_030039245.1 Naganishia vaughanmartiniae
AGGATACGGCCATCCCGACCAATGACATGAGCAACAGCGGTTTCCTTCCCACTCGCTGTATCGCCCACAACGCATGTCAGTCGGCTGTTTCGTTTTTTTATTCCAACGTCGCAAACCGCAAGTACGTACATCGATCAAAACCAGGGAAGGCACAGTCATCGCGACATTAATCAAGCTCACGAGAATCCCAATCAATCCGCTCTTTTCCGGCATGAGGCCCTTGAGTACCGGCGTAGAGTAGAACAAGACGGCATTGATGCCAGAGAACTGCTGGGTGATCAGGCAGAATGCTACGAGCAGGACATGCGGGCGTAGGGCAGGTGATGAGAGGAGGGACTTGAGTGTGTCGGGGTGTTTGGATGTGGTTGGCGTAGTAACGGTGCGACGGCTGTCGTCGACCAGTAGAGGAGAGGCTTGTGAATGGTGATGGGTCAGTATAACGAGGGGAGTCGACTTGAAAGAGAGTCACCTACATTCTTCATCTTGCGGGTTCGCTTGCGGGCTTGCAGTCGCATACTGTGCCTCATCAGGCTCATCCTGCATCACCACCTCATCCTCTAGATGTTTGCTAGCTACCTTTCGCCTCTGCATCAACTCATTTGGAACGCGAATCCATCCAAAGACCAGCTGCATGAGCGCTACGACTCCACTCATCAGCACGACGTACCGCCATTTACCAGGTTTGTCGCCCTTCATCCCCGTGGTCAGCAAGCCAGCGACTTGAGCCGAGAAGATGCCAAGAACGATCGCGAGTTGGTTTGATATACCGATGGAGCCACTGTGTGATAGCACTATTGAGTTTGTGGATGTTTTCGATATTTGATTGAGCAGAGGTGCAACGGTGGTGATCGCTAGACCGGAAGCGAGCCCTGCTACAACCCTGTAAAGACCGATGCGCGGCCATTAGACATTCTGTGAGCCGGAAGGAAGGCACTTGTGGATATAACTTACCTCCCTGCCACAAGCACCACCCAGTGAGGCGCAGCAAACATGATCACGCTCCCAATCACATTCAACAAGCCCGTCAACTTGATGCATCCAATGACACCGACCTTGTCCATCGCTCTTGCGCTCAGAATGGACCCTATCAAACCGCCCACTGTGAAGATCGCTGTAGCAGCCGAGTATCTCTGAGAGTCGATTCCAAGACAGTCAGGTAGCCCGCCAAGCATGGAAGATCTAGATCCAGCGAGGTTGGAAGCGGTGGGCGATGTGCATGTGAGGGATGCTTCGGGAAAATTGAGTTCCGAGATGTGATAGCCATCTTTTAAAGTGGACGAGATTCAATGTCAGTCGTTGCTAGACGAGCTTTCTAGACTTTCGTGACGGACAATACCATGATGATCTAGCAAGAGAACGGTAAGCAAGAAGGTGCAAGTCCGTGGCTTGCGGCAGACTTACAGACAAGACCAGAGGATCAGCTCAATGTCCTCATAGAGGCCATACCGACCCATTTTGATTCACACAGCGTTCGGCGAGAATTCTGTCGACTGGGCGCGGCAGACTGTCCGACTATCTGTTTCTATCGACGTTGGTGTAGGTTTTGAGTTCAGTCATGCAAGCCGACAAATTGTCCGTGATGGATGTTAAAGACTACAACAAGGAGAGGCTGGAGGTGGCGGTTGTGATGGTGGTGGTGAATGAGACGGATATAACCGCCATCGAAATAACCAACGCCGATCAGGTTCATAGCCTTCTTTCGCCCATAAATGCTCTATCTTCCGTATCTTCCGCGTCGATGGTGTATGCTGCAATGCAAAGTTCTGCGACTCTTATTATTATCAAGAACCAGGACCCAGCCTCCTCGGCACACTCATCGCCTCCCAAGCAAATGCTTGCTAACACGCGCATACACACTACAACACTACAACTGATATGACACGAATCCACGACAAAGCCACGTTCACCTACCCTCGGCCTAGTTTTCTCGTCATTGCATCGCTGCGGCACTTTACACCTGTCCACCCACCTTATCATACCGCGGCTCTTTACTTGGCGTTTTGGAGAACTTTGAAGACCTCACTTATTCTCCTCAAATTCAAGCCTGAGGGCTGACAGTTGGCTTTCCTGCTGTTCTACTACCGCTGACGCGCCAGAGTTTAGAGGTGAGCTTCGATGGATGACATTTGGGGGGAATGAAGTCATTCCTCTTACCTTCTAGCTCTCCGATGTACGATATGGCTATAACAGAAGAACTCGCAATCAGGTGAGGTCCATAATTACCGATGTGCGTTTTCTACACGGAAACTCACCTCGCTCCAGTATATTGATCTTACTAGCCTTCTGTCCCTCCATAGGTAACGCATCCCGCAAACTAGCAAACTTTTCCCGCAGTTCCTCTCGTCGGCCCTTTTCTGCTTCAATTCGAGCCTTTTTCGGATCGACGTTCGATAACGGGAGAGCAGAGTAGGGTGTGTTCGTTTTGCTCAGAGGCATAAATGTGAAGGGGTATGCTCGTGACCCTTGCCTGCTGTCTCGCGCAGCTGGAGAGGGTGACCGGAGGCGCCGGGCTGTATCCGGGGAACTCGCTCTGCGAGGATAAGGGTCGGAAAAGCCGGTGATTCGTTCGCTGCTTTGGGAAGCGTGATTTCGAGTGCCTTGATAGTATGATACGGCGTGTCTTGGATGCGTCAGACTAGAGGAAGCAGCCCTCGACGGATTCAACAAGGCTTCCAGACCGCCAGAGGAAGAGGGCAAGGAGACAGATGCGCGGTGAGGAGAACTTTCGATTGGTGATTGCTCGGATGATGTAGGCATAAAGGAGAAAGGAGACTCCAAGGAAAAAATATTGGAAGGCGTTGCTGGTTGGTATACCGGCTGTAGAGCTGCAGACAACGTGAGATTAGTAGGGCAAGTGGTCGACCTTGGTACACGGTCTTCCGACTTACAAAGACCAGGAAAGTTGGAAAGAGTTGAAGGCATGGACATGGTGCGCTGAAGGACCAGGGTGGCATCTCCTGACTGCCTGTCCGGGTACTGCATTTGCTGCGTCGTCATATCACCATACGGTGAGGCTTCGCTGCGTCTCGCAGCTGTCGTATGGAAGTTTGGGTGGACGCCTGTTGGAAACGCCTACGTCAGTTACCTGTAACCTGTGGCAAGCATATCGAATTCCATCACCCACCTGGAGGACTTAACGCATCTGAGATCGATAGTCTTGACAAGTGCGCATTGGATGGCGGATCATGCGGTGGTGGGAGATAGTCTCCTCCTCCTGACTCGGTAGTGAAGCTCGTCGAGGAAGAATAGTCCTGCCATCTTGACATTGGTAGAGGGAGCGGTAGTTGAGCGTTGAACGGAACCGGATAGGCGCTTGTTGTCGATTCAATCACCTGGTCGGTCACCTGTTGCAGTTGCATAGGTGCGGCGGTTTCGATCTTCAGACTCACATCTGAAATGGGTAAGACGATCAGTGTTGGGAAACGTCAGCCCAGATAGATGTTGCTCACTACTACCAAGTTCCGCCGCCGCTCTGTCGGCTCTGCTGGAGTCGATCTCTTCCGATGTTTGCATCTTCGCTTACAACAGTCTTGCTGTCTCTGAAATCTAAGCAGGCTAACATAAGTAGTCAAGATGATAATGGTTCCGGGTACCAAGTCTTACCTGTAGATCGGTATTTTCTGGACCGAGGAAAACCTAGTCACGCAACCGTCAAGCTCGTGACGGATACTTGGAGACGACTTGTAGGGCTGTTCGTTGGAGTAGTGATCTACCGTCCACGAGTTGTCAGCAAAGGCGCCCAACCCAACAGTGATTCAATTCACTCACCTTCCTTTCTGATGTCAGCAGAACCGCGGTTTTCTGCATCCCATGTTGTGAGAACAGTCGTCCGATTCGACTTTGCTTTGTTGGTGAATCGCTTGCTCGGATGCCTGTGACAGACACATGTATCTGAGCGTCGTCTTTGCAGAGATGTATAAGTACTACTTGATGGCAGTGGTCGACGAAAAGAGGGGGTAGCAGTTTTCCTCAGTCCGGTAATTGAGGGCGATTCCAAGTGTATTGAACAATAAGGATACGACACAATTGTTCAGCCATACCAAAGCAGTGACGGTATTCATCCTACTTCCCAGTGTGAACATGTGAGACCTTGGGAGAGTTTCATTGTCACCGCCAATAAGCATCATGCAACGCAAGGGAAATAGCTTCGATGTTCGGCTTTACATCGCCTTCTTGGCCCGATGCAAAGGACAGACTATAGGAGATGGAGAGAAGTGGGGCACAGAGGCTTGTTACGAGAGGATTTAAGGTGACGAGGGAGCCTAGAATTGTCAGCTATGGTCTACTCTAGGCTGAAGTTGGCAAGATGGCGAAGAGGGCTGAATTTCAGAGGACGCTCAGCGTTTCAAATTGAGACGGCTGCTATGTCTTGTCAAAAAAGTCCTTTCAACCACGAAATACTAGATCACTTTAGCCCCGTCCGACATGTGATTCTGCCTCACCATCCCAGGGAACAAGGAAAATCTAGGAAACCCCAAAGACCTAGAGTCTCGAGTTGGCCAACCAACTCCCCGAAATCTCTTTCCACGAACTCGGTCGCGCTAAAGCCGAGTACCCTGAAACGCGAGTGAAGGCCGATTCTAGCATATTTCGGAATTCCGACGCCCACAGCGAGATCCGCTACGTTAGGAGCCATGAGACGTCTGATCGAGAACCCTCCTTTCTTGGCCTCGTTTTCCCGCTTTATCGAAGTACCGATGATAGGAGCTCAGAGCGCACAGGACGAAGATATATTCAAGGGGGATTGTGTGAAAGAGCGAGAAGATGGTTTCTTGTCAATTGAGCCTGACAAACAAGAGGTTTGGGCTAGATTCGGAATCGCTGAAAACGCAACGGTACCCGGTGGCAAAGGCTCAGTGCATGATTGCGGGTAGTCCTTTTTGATGCCCACCGATGGTTCCTCGTTGAGGTCTAGAAAAGATCGTTAATTTTCTCGCTTTGCAGCGCCCAGTTTGCGTTGACAACCTATGACGGAACAAATTATAGTGAAATGTCGCGCGTGGCGCACGTCGAAAATGTTCATGGCAATAGTAATAACAACACGAATGACCCGAAAAGCAGACCCCAAGTCCGCGCCAAGGCTAACAAACAACGTATAAACCAACACCCCTTTTGCTCAACCAGATGGTATACCGATCATTCCTCGGTGTTGATGAGCTCGGAGACTTTCCAATCCTCGAAACTTCCATCTGACCGGTTGACGAACCAAGAAAAACAGATTAGATCGCCGATTCTGATGATCTCGAAAGAATAATTCTCACCAGGAAGATAACGTCGCACTACCAATGGAATTTTCTTTTGCTTCAACTCCTTGGTAGCGATTTCTAGCGGATCCGTTTCGCCTTCGAGCGGTACCAACACCGGTGCATTCATACTGAAACAGAATAGAACAAACACCAGTCAACATTTGGTACGCTCTATGGCTAAGCTCACAACGGCGTGTTCTCACCTGATCTGCAATGCTCTGGTACCCAATATCCTTGCACGTTCATACTTGGTCAGATACGGCGTTGTCACTCGCTTCTCGTTTGCTTTTGGCACCTTGCCTGTCCGGACAGTAGCCTACGAAGGGGGAAAAAGGTTCAGCTCCAGGTCCATCAACAGGTACATGTTTGTTTGTCGTTGGCAATTGCACAGCTCTAGCGTTGTCCGAGCGTCACGCCACCTAATACGGTGCGGAATGGGACTTACATCACCCGATGTTCCATTGACTCCCCCTGCGTCGCCCAGCTCCTCGTCCCGATCGGCAGCACCAGAAACACCAACAGCTCCCTCGTCGATCATGTGGTCGGCCTAGGAGTATCGAAAACCCGTACGTTAGCCCTCTTCAGCTCTCGGCCGGTAAATGCTGGAACGCCGCCTCACATCCAGCTGTTCATCAAAATCCATACCGTCGTCCATGCTGAGCGTAAGAGTCGGTCTTAGCTGGCATCTCTCACAGATTTCAAAGCGTCTACATCGACTCACTTGGCTGCTCCAGCATCGTCTCCGTAATCTGACATCTTGCTGTTCCTGTGTATCTGTGATGAAATCGCTTATTTCGGTCCGTTGGTGTCTCTTCAGAACTGTCGGCGGCGCAAAAACTGAGGAGAGCCCGTGAAATTTGGCTCGACGTTTGGAAGCTGTGCGGAGTCGCTCAATGGCAAGAGTATGTAGAGGACACTAGTACGACAAACCATTCACGTTGACGTCTACAGCCCGATGCCTTCTTGGACTCGTGAATACAGCCAGAAATTCCGGAGTTCCGGCCGCCGAAATTCGATCGCTGCTTCGGCCACCGAAATTCGAAGCGGCAAAGGCGCCACTCTACCTACAGTCTACAGGACGTATATATATACACGGGAGCCTTCCCTATAATGTTCGCATGGCAGCACAGAGGTACAGAGGGCAAGTAGTGCGAGAGACGATGGCATGCATATGGGTAGCAAAGAAAATAGGATTCCGACAAAACGCGATCGAGAAATATACTGCTGTTCTGCTCCATCTTTCATTCAGACCTCGATGTAGAAACCGAAGTGGCCACAAGGAGGAATAAAGCTGATGGAAATGATTTGATCGTTATCATGGTATAATCGTAAATATCGTTATCTATCTGACCCTCGCTCGAGCTTCATATACTCCTGGCGAAAGGATCTAGTACACGAGGTATGCGATCGCACTAGTATCCAGAGAAAAAGCGGTCAGACCATCTCCTCGTTTCGCGATCGCGCATCGACTTACAGCAATGGGAAGCCAGACAACAGGCCTATCCAGAAGACGACGTTGCCAATGGTCTTATTCCGCCGGACGATGGGGAGACGGCCGAGCCATATCATCGGTAATTGCGCCATCTAAAGGGACGTGCATGGAGAATTCAGTAAACCTGAAAGAGAAACAGGCGAAACCGCAAAGTCTTACCTGCATGGCAAACAAGTACAATCTACACCCCGGGAAATGCAGTAAAGGTGAGCCTATATCCACCTCACGGAAATGACGACGGGAACTTGCCTGATTTTCTTCGTCACTACCGCCATGACCATCTCATGACACAGCGCCGACAAAAGAAACGTTAAAAACGTAGCAGAGGTTTTTGATAACTGGTACGTCGACATTGTTGAAGCGTAGACATGTCGAAGAAGGAAAGTCTGGTAGTAATCGGGTTGCATAAGTTTCCGCGGGTGATCCTGCAGATTGTAAAAGGGGGCACGTACATGCACTGGCTTGTTCCATTTTCGCGCAAACTCATCCCAGGTAGTGGAATTCCACCTAATAGCCAAAGGGCGCATCAGTTCGACTGTCGCTTAAAGAAGGGAGGAGGCAGGCGCACCAATCCTGGTAAAACTCTCTGTCTGCGAAACTGTAAGCCAAGCGCAGCATCAGTCTTCGTGGTGGTAGCGTAGAGGCCTTCGAGTGAGGTACATACTATGTTAATTCTGCGAAGCCGTTGCACACGCATTCGAATATCTGTGCAAATACATGTCACGAAAGGTGGGTGAGCTCAAATTCGCGTCGTTATAGGACGAGATCTGGTCATTTACGATACTACAAGTAGCGTAAAGGCGACGTCAGTATTGTAGCCACCAAAATTCCCCCATTTTTGACTTACTAGAAGATCCTACATATCCCAAAGACCGAGTATGGACTGTCAGCGTGCATATCGACGGCACGCTCAGAGCAAACCGACTCACAGTAGATAATTAACAATCATCGGCACCGCCAATTCCATATATGACTTTAACAGCGATTCCCCAGGTTTCGGCATGTACGGCATGATATAGTACTCTGTGATCGTGTAGATCAATGAAAACACGCCAAACGTCGCAAAAACTTTCTCGACAACGTAGATGGGTCTCATACTAATTCAAGAAACACGCAAAACGAACAATTCCGAGCTGAGCAGGTGTCTGGCAGACCGCACAAAAAGTAGGAGACACTCACGTCGTCGTTCTTGGATACCACAACTGATAACAAAGCGTCGGCATACACATAAACTCCCAATACTTTTTATACCCAATATTATCCGGCCAGACAACGCCTTCGGACCCATGGCTCGTCAACTCATCCCGCATTGTATCAATGTTTCGCGCCAACGTTGCTATACGTTCATCTGAAGCGTACGTGAGAGCACTGGCGGGGCGTTTGGGGCGTGAAGAGCCCATATGAGCCGGCTCGAGCGATGTTCCTAGTTGAACGGGGCTTTTCAGTGGGTCCGCGTTGTTTCCCGTTGGTAAAGGGAGGGAGGAAGGTGTATTTGTTCCTGAACCTTCGATTGCGGGTGTTCCTAGTGGAGTGGGTGTAAGCTGCCCCGATGAGGGTTTGTGAGATGCAGCGGCGGCAAGTCGTGCACGTGGGCCGGAAGAACCGTTTAATTCCGCCACGACTTCCGGTGCGAGTCGAAGTTTCAACAAGTCTCCCTGGGAGACATAACCCGTCGTGAAGGATGTCGCACCGGGAGGGACCATCGGTGTTCCGACGGGTATATCACTGCCTCTTCGTGAACTCGTTGGACTCGGATCGCCATTCGTGGACGTGGATGACGGTGTCTGAGCGCCCGTCGCGGGTGTGGCGGAAATCCGGATATCTTCCGCCTCCTGGTGATTGAGTTCGGCTTCCGCTTTGGCTTTCTGCTCTGCTTCTGTGCGGATTTGTTTTCCGTGGTCAGGGAACGAGTCGAGCAACTGCTCGAGCCGCGCTTCTTCGGCTTTTTTGCTAAAGTAGATGTCGGAGAGCATGCCGTTGTGTGCGCAGTAGGAGTGCATTTTCATCATGCTCGAAAGGGCGTCTGTCCAGTGTGGGTGTTAGACGATGAAGCAGTGAAAAGAGGTATTGCTGCTAGAGAACACGACTCACGCAGAACCAAGAACCCAGCTTGGACCCAGTACCATTGCCTATACCACCCCCACCAAATCACCACGCCCAAAAACGCCGTCTGCCAAAGATGCTGAATGACGGCTCCAGTCCAGTAATACCTATATGTGCCATTCTTCAGACCTTTTACGAATGGCACACAGATGAACATGGAGGCGACCATGATGAAATCTGAGATGGCGAGTACCCATCCGTCACGCGTGATCAGGCGGCCGAATGTGAAACTAAGCAGGGTACGTGATGTTTCCCATGAATGGACTACTGCTCTGCATAGGATCAAAAAGAGGCCTACATAGACCGAGATTAACGATAGCAACGAGACAGTTGTCGACTTTCAAGCGACACTTACCGATCCAAAACAGTGTGTAAAACCCCCAAAATGGATCCGTCGCCGCCTTCACATTATGCCTATCCAAGCCACTTGCTCTCGGGGTGAACGTGATCATCGCCTTTAGCTGACTTGTCGATGTAGAGCGATACGGACGGACTCGAACATCGCCATTCGGAGTTGGGATGATGGAACCTGATTTATTACTGGGTATCGGGGCGGTGATGGAGATGGAAGAGTCTGGGTTTGATTTCATGGTGACTGTTCCAAGAAGTTTGCCTGAACCGGAACGAGGTCGAGTGTTTGGCTCTGTCATGGTTGAAGAGTGGTTGTTGTATTCAGTAGAGAATATGGCCAGGTGGAATGGGAATCTTCAATTTGTAATAAGAGGATGGATAAATGGCACTCGATCATTATATTATGCTTGAACCGAGAAGGAGCGAGAGACTAATAAGCACAGTCACGCTCGCTCGTTTCTTCGGTGAATTGGGCCTGGCCACCGATGAGTAATCGCCGAGCCACACCGACCACGGGATGGCGGCATGACGATGGCCACCACCTCAAATCTGGGCTGACTTGTTTGTTGCGTTGGCATCATATCATACACGCCCCCTCCCTTGTGCGGCAAACCTCATATTCAGTCAGACAAATAAAAGCAAACAATGAAACCCTCTTCCGACTCTAAAGCGTCAAACATATCGCAACCTCCCGCAGATGCCTCCATTCCGTCGGACCCACCACCAGCTTACACACCGACTCCGGATTTCCCGATAGCTGCAAGCGGTGATTCTAAATCACAGCCAAGCATCACCGCCGCAGCGAGCGTACCCAGCACCGCTACTAATTCCTACAAAAACGATCAGCCCGTACTCACACCTACGGTCGAGCCAACACCTGGACGGCCATTGTTACACGACGGACAATGTCTAGTGTACAAGGACGGGTTCTATTGTCAAAAATGTGCGTACCTCGACTTTCAAAAACAGTTACCTATACGGCCTTTCGACTGACTTTTGAGCGACATGCGTAAAGGCGGGAACACGGGGTACAAAAACGATGATCCATACCACCCTTGTAAAAGCGTAAGCCCGCTCCTGCATTTCCCTTCTCAACCAAACATCTACTCATCTATTACTATCAACCTTCAACCGCGCAACAGTGTTGGAAAAAATACGGTGGACCATACACATCTGCCCTCGCACACGCATGGGCCTCTCCCTCCTCCTCCACCATTTCCTCAGACTCTAAACGTCCGCCTCAATCCGCCCCCCAACAACCACCACCGCAGGCCTACCAACGCCCGCTCCTCCTCACGCATTTCCGCCCATCCCCTGCTGCGGCGTATACAGGCATCGTCATGAACCATTCCTATACGCGCCCGGGCCTGATCGAGCGTGGTGCGCAGCAGAATAGGGTCACGCCTGGTCAGTTCCTGCCGCAACCGCCCATGGCAGGGCCTACCGCTCCTCCTCCTGCGACGGGGAATGAGAAACAAGGATATGGATATGCACAGGGTTCGACTATGCCAGCTCAGCCAGTGTTTGGCAACCCGCAACAACAGTTTCCCGGGATGCCGCCGCCGAATGGGTATGTAAGGCCGCAAGGCGCGCCGTATGCAACCTCTGGAGTGTCAGTGTCTTTCCTACCATCCTCCAAGGCGAGAGAGACATAGCTCGGCCTACAGCAATACTGAATCTAACGTGATCTTGCTGATGTAGACCGTGTCACACTTGCCGCGGCCTAGGCACCGTGTCGACGTTTTTCGGGATGGATAACAATTTGTGCCCGGTTTGTAGAGGGACCGGCAGGGTATATCCATAGGTCCGGTAATCTTTCTGGTTCATGGCATGGCTTCAAAAACAGCAAGCTGATCTACAGCCCGGTCGACTGATCCGTGAATGAGCACCTCGTACAACAATTTACTGCCATTCTGTGGCAACCCAACTTGCTTGCAGCCACATCATTCGCCCCTGCTCATCGACGCTTCACCTTTTCCTGCACCTGCAGAGCTCGACCGACTCGCCGAGCCATATCAACCGTCATACCGAACGGAAACAGAAAGAACGGGATGTACGAGGAAAGTAACACCAGGAGTTGAAAAGCGGATAATTCTCCAGGTTGGGAAGGGGTGGTATTTGTCAAGCTGGAGAGAGCGAGCCACCATGATGTTGGTTTGGAGGAGCCGGGGAGGGGTGTCGGTGAGGCGATTTGAGGGCTGAGGAGGTGGTAGATGCATGGTAGGAGGGTTGTCGAGGTTGATGCGCCGTAGATCATTATGAGAGCTGTGTTGCGAGGCAAGCGGGATTCGGTGCAAGAGGGGTTTTAGTGAATAAATTGTGCGAGGATAGTGTGGTTGCACTTACGGTATACTGAACGTTTATCTAAACAAGATGCATTGGGAAAAAGGCATTGCTTAGCGTTTATGTCATATGGATAATGGAATGTCGCGGCAAAGAGACCTACTGTGGTAGAGGCAGTACGCTGCGATCGCAAACACCGGTAATTGGAAAAACACCTCGAGGTAGATGCTGCGTGGAAGGACCGATCAAGATTGGGACGCGCACGCCCACTCACCACCTATAACACATCAGCCGGGAACATGACTTACAAGCTCTTGAACCAATACATCTCCCTCGCTCCGCTGGCCAGGCCGCCGATTAGAGGATCTCCGCTGAAACTGATGTACCAGCTCATAAACTCTTTCAATCGCTGAGGCACTAGGTGGGATGGGTAGACGGCAACACCATCGTTGAGGATGGTGATTGGCTATGAGCGAATTTCAGCAACTATTCGCCATGTGGATAATGTGCGGTTGGATTGCTTACAATGTGCAACTGTAACATAGAGGTAGTGGTTATCTTTCCGAACTCTGCGCTAGTGCAGGTGGTGGACTTACAATAAAGAACCAGAAATACAGTCTGTCTAGAGGACGTTGGGATAGTGGAATTGACGATGGCATTGTTATTGGTGGGGTTTGCGATTCTTGAGCGAGAGCTCCTTATAAAAATATTGGTTGATGCAGCCCTTGTTGACTGGTTGAGTGGTGGTTGGTTCATGATCCAAGAAGACGAGATCGCGTCAGATTTGGAGATTAGGATCCGAGACTCGAATTCGAGGTGTTCGAGGTGACAGCAACACCGTTCAACATACCGCGATTTAGCATATGACTCTTACCTGCTCTCATATCACCCAGACGTATAAGCCCTTGCTCCCTTCTCCGCACCCTTTTCATTACCCGTGAATCTCAACATCAGTATGGAACGACGCTCAGCTGCAAAGCGACGACACGTCTACGCAGACTTGAACAGCTCAGACGCGACATCCACCCTCACTTCTCCCACAGTCTCCGCATTCATCCCCATCCCACCACAGAACGAGAGAACAGCGCATCGATCCAACGACCTCCCGATCCCACCGGTGGTCAATTTGAATATTCCGCCGGCGTATCAGCAGCCTTTTAACCGTACACCAGCGGGAAACTTTGGTTCTGCAAGTGCAGATAGGTCAAATGGATCGCGTGGAAAGGTGTTGGATGTGACGATGAGGAATGGACGCAAGTGGTATCGTCAGCTCGCTTTAGGTGTCGGCGATGCTCTAAGAATACAACCGAGTTTGAATCTGGTTTCTAGGTAAGTAACTGTGGGTTATGAAGGTGGTATGAGACATGGCCGTTTACATGTGTGGTTTTTGCAAGGACAGCGATGCCGAGTTACGAGCGAAAGGTTCGTGAACAGATATCTCGCACGCACAAGAGCTTGTGCTAATACTCACCCTGATATCCAGTGATCAAGAGCTCGTAGGTGACCGCTACGCTGCACTTTGGCGTCGCTCAAGCACGAACACTGATTAACGGTCTACTGCTTGCAGGCTTATCAACTTGATATGCCTACTATCAATTTTTGTGTTTGACAATCTACTCTATCCCGCTATCAAGCCAGCAAACTTGTCCCAGTCGGCATCGGACAAGGCTGAACACGTCAAGACATTCTTTGATCTATTCTGGAAATTTCCGATTTTCCTGTTTTGTTTCTGGATTAATGTAAGTTGGGTGCTTCGTGCCTGGTACAGGGTGTAGGATCATGAAAAAAGATATCGAGCTGGGGCTTACTTTGATTGTGTCGGCGATAGGCTTCCTGGTCATCATTGATTTCGAAACGGGCCCTGGTAGTACAGTACCCAACCTCGAGACAAGCGCAGACGGATCTAGGTGCGGGCAAAATAAAGTGCGTAACAATAAAACCCAGTCCACGTCCAACATCGACACCAGAACATCTAACACGGGGTTTCTCGAATAGCATCTTTCACCAACTTCTAGCATCCCTCCCTCGTTTCCTGCTGATCGTGGACTATCAAATAACCGTCTACTGCCTCTCCTTTATCCCCGTCCTCGGCAAAGTATTGGCATTCGGGTACGCGTGTCTCCTCAATTCGTACTATTGCTTCGAGTATGTCTTCCGAGCTTGCACGATCATGCCTCCATACGCTGAGGCCCTGTATGTGACGTGCTGTTCTAGTTTTAGCTTTTCGACACGAGGGTGGAATTTACGGACAACAGCGAAACATATGCGTCAGAAGATTCCGTATTTTATCGGATTCGGTCAGTTTTTCTTCATGGGACTCCTCTTGGAAAGCGCTCACGCTTGCTATGGTGGTTGATAGGTCTTACGCCTAGCTTGTTGTGCGGATTTGGTCCGCTGCTGTTGAATATGGCTGTATTTGCTCTGATCTACCCCTTCGTAAGCTATCCGCCATTCCTGTCAAAAGCCTTCCAAGCTTACCTTCTGCTTCGGTCGCCACAGCTTGTCATTCAAGCTCTTCAAGCGCGAGCAGTTCCAGCGCTCTCCCTGGAAGACGCAACAACATCATTACCCCTCAGCCCTTACACAAACGGACGACCGCCTTCACCCTTCTACTCCCATCAAGGTTCCCCGATAGGTACACCGATTACGACAAGTAACGGACTCCCGCCTTTATCACCCAACGGCCTGAACTCTAGTGAGAGCGTGTTTGCGTTCCCGAATGAAGCGTCGGATCAAATCGCTGCGCGGCTTCAGGCGTATCAGCAGGATAGCTTGTTGGTCGGAGATGACGATTATGATGGTGGGAGACAATTTAACGGGTATCGTCATACTGGTGCCAAAGATACACTTCAACAGAAGGACGCCCTGAAGATCGCCTACCGGTATCTGGCTCGTGCATGGGTCCTTGTGCGACATGTGCCCCTCTTCTGGATCGCTACGAGTTCGCAGGAAACGATGAGATGGTTCATCCTCGGGATCGAGAGACGTGTGGGTAGGAGTAGTGGGAGTAGTATCTTTATTCAGAGTGATAGAAGGGGTTCAGGAGCCGGGATGTCGAATGGCGGTGCGTATATGGGGAAGAAGAGAAATAGCAGTTACAAGTAAATAGATGTGGGTTTGAAAAGTTGGCGAAATCCCAGACAGTTTATGTGGCACCTGTTTGGAATTGATTGTATGGAAACGAGCTCTAGCAGAGAAACATGAGAAAGGGCCGAGACATATTATACTCTATTGTTGTCTACTCTTTCTCTCTCTCCCTACAACAGTGCCGAGCCAGTGAGAACTGCAAAGGCGGCCAAAGCACCGATGGATGAAAACTCGATAACCTTTGATCCGCCGGAGGTAGAGCCCGTAGCAGCTGCCACAGCGCCAGAAGTTCCGCTTCCTGCGCTTCCGCTTGACCTCGATACTGTATTGGATCCTGTCGCAGATGCTGAGCTGACCGAGTTGGATGCCGACGAGGATGAGGATCCGCTCGCGGATGCTACGGACGAAGAAGAGTGGGTCGTCTGAGCGGATTGGGTAACACCTGCTTCGTGAGCGGATTGCATGCCTGAGAAGGCGGCACCGTACGCCTTGAGATCACCCGGAGCAAGGGTCTGGACAATGCTTTCTGCCTGGACCAGAGTCGAGTTGTCAGTGGCGGCATTGGCGTACTCCCACGAGTTGAAAGCTTCGGCAACGTTGACGACCTTCCATCCGTTCCTGAGCATATCTCCGTACACGGCCTTGAAGACTTGCACGTCTGCAGCCGAGGCTTCGTGCTCGAGCATGACGAGTCCGGGGCTCTTGGAGCCGCTGAACCATTGTCGCATGGTGGCAGAAACGCCTTCGACGGTGTATTTAGGGTCGGTGCCGATGGCCCAGTCAGCGGAGTCTTGATTCCAGACAACGGTAGTCAGACCAAAGACTTCTTTGGCGATCATTCGAACTCGGTAGTCGGCCTGTAGAAATTACATCAGTGCCTTCCTGCTGAGGTGACCACTTAAGTTAAATATTCACTCACATCACCAAACGGAGGTCGCTATGCAAAGAAGTAATATCAGATAAATACATCAGCACTTATTCAGCAGCGAGGCGAACTTGTGACATACCCAATAAGCAGGAACGTAACCGCCGGTAAGATCAGAGATAATTTGGCATGTCCATCCCAACTCGGCGAGGATCTGGTCGTTTGTCATCGTCGTCATGTAAGGATGCGAAAAAGTGTGGACTGCAATATGGCCTTCAAATGACACAGGAGGGTACGAGACGAGCATCAGACATGGAGGATGGTCGGCCGGCGGCGATATTTTGAGAAAAAGAAGAAAAAAAGAGAAGAAAGAACTCACCTCCATCCTTCCAGGCTCGTGCAAACACGTCAGGCAGGTTGACGATGTTCCCACCAATCATGAAGTGCGTGGCACTGATGTTGTTGGCCTCGATAAAGTCATACAGCTCCCCGCTGAACTGTGTCGGTCCATCATCAAAGTTCAACCCAATAACTCCGTCGGGCGCGTTATGGATATCTCCCTCGCCAACGCATTCGTACGTGAATGAACAAACAGTCGGGTCGGTTCCGGAAAGGGTACTACCGTTGGCGCTCTTGTACTGAGGGTATCCGTTGTTGGCCTGTGTAGGTCCGTAGGTCGGGAAGGCAGAAGAGGCGACGACCGCGGCCAATCGATCCTTCCAAGCCTGAGGAAGTGTATTGCTACCAGGGGTGCTTCCAGGAGCCGGGTATGCAGCTCGCCATTCTATAAGGAGTGAACAAGACACGAATCAGCTCTCGTAATAGCCACGCAGCAGGAGCTATTGAACGGCGAAGCAAGTCGGTCGCAAAGAAAACATACCTGGAGACCCGGGAGTGGCATTACTTGTCGCTCTCTTGAAAAGTTGAGCACTTTCCGCGGAAGGATCCTGGAACCATCGGTCCATCAAGGCATTCCTCTTGGTGAATTTGGGTTGCGCATGGTCGTGGTGTGCATGAGGCGCGGCAGAAGTGAAAGTGGCTAGAGTCGCGATTGCGAGAGCGTATACGGCGCTGGTTTGGAAAAACATCTTGTGTCTTGTCGGCTGTGTAGGTCAACAGATGAAACGATTGCCGGTGAGGAAGCGAGTTTGTGATTGTTGAGAGATCGGGGTATCACGAGTATATCAATGCGGTATTAAAGACTGCGAAGCGAGCAGGTTAGCTGAGCAAAGCACACTTGGACTCCACGATCTCTACTCACTTGGTTATAGAGGGTCCTGAGAGGAGGATCACGGGGTAATGGCCGAGCGAGATGTTGAAACGAGCGTGGTGTATTGAAGGAGTGTAAGGTGGAACGAATCCTTATAAGACGCGCAACTGTATTGGCGGCTATGTCAGGGGTTTGACAGGGGGCGATGAAGGGTAAATTGAAGCTATAAACTAGTTCCGAACGATAGCATCGCAAGACGCAAGACGAGATGCAGTATATAGTGTATACAACGACGACAGTCAGCACGGGATCGTAGATACGTGGTACGTGGGTCGACACAGGGCTGTGCGCTGAGGCTTGTTGTAACAAGCAAGCTAATAAGCAAAACGAACTTGTTTGTTTATCTTTCAAAATATCCGAGTGGAATTCACCCGAAAGGTTGCCGATGTTTGAATCGTTCAGGCGAAAGTAGCTGCAGCACATACACAGCCACTGGGTCAGTACCCAAGCGCTAACGCTGACACAAGTGTGTAACCCCAAATCTGTACATTACTATCCACGAAACAGATCTTCTCACCGTCGCCATCTCACAGCATTCTCCACACAGCTCATCATTCGAGTTGCATCGCCCCAACAGGTTTAGATCGTTCACTTCACTGAGCTCAAGTCGTGATGAACACCTACTTGTACGAGTCGTACAGCAAACAGCTACACTCTGTTGGCACAAGATGGAATAGGGAAATGGAATAGTGACGGAACGGCGGAAGCTGCGGAAGCGATCGTATCCCAGTGGCAGTGGCAGCTGCAGTGGCCCGTGGCATATCAGAGTCCGAAACGTAGGGAACGATGAACGATACAGTAGCCAGATGTCAGCAATCACGTCGACCTAGCTCACAGCTTCCCTGCTGCTCCTCTTCAGCTTCCTCTCCTGTGAACATCCTGTGGTTCGGATGCAGCTCCGACAACATCTCTGTTCGAGTGCGCTTCCAGAAGATACGGATCATCTAAATCACATCAGCAGCCGCTGCCAACTCCCTGTACCACAATTCGCTCACATTGCTTTATATAGATTGCGGCTACAAGAGCTGCTACAAGTGGTGAGTGCGATCACGGATCGGAAGCCGCGGCGTTCTTGGAGATTGCTTACATCAACAGGCACATAAACGTCATCCACCGCAGCTCCCATAATAAATAACGACCGACCGAACAGGTGTTGATGCTCGAGCAAATTGCTGTGATAAAAGTGCAGAAACATGGTAGGACCGTTCCCACAGTCGTCGCATAACCCTGCACGACGCTATCCTCGCCGCAATGTCACACGATATACCCGCAATAGTCCTGAAGCACCTTCCTCCCTCCATTGCGCCTCAGGACCTTCGACCAATCTCTCGCTCGCTTTTTTTCCATGAACCGAGCAAGACAACAGTTTTCGTCAAGGTCGTGTCCGGAAAGGCTGTCCCGCAACTGATAGGCGAAGCTACTGGACTCCAAGCGATGAACGAAGCCGCTCCGGAACTGGTACCCAAACTCTATGGATTCGGCTACGATGGTCCCGATCACCGACACGCATGCATGATCACCCAATGGTTCGAGATGCACGGATCATGGAGGGATAACAACCATCAGCGCGAACTCGGAAGGAAGCTCGCTCATATGCATACGTATAAAGAGGAAGCGGGTCATGGAGGAAGGTTCGGATTTGGAGTGCCAACACATTGTGGTGTCACGGAACAGGATAACACGTGGGAGGATAGTTGGGAGGTCTTTTTCCGGGATAGGCGGTTGGGCGATCTGGTGCAGAGGATTGGGGATAAGGCTATCAGTCAGAGTTGGGAAAAGATGAAGGCCAAGTGCGTACTATGTTTCTCGCTGCTGGTGGCATCGATTAACCACTATCCAAGTGTTCTGTAGAGCCATCCCGCTGTTACTCCACGAAATGAACCCCGCACCAAAACCGGTGATCCTCCATGGCGATCTATGGTCCGGCAACGTCGGATTGGAATCCCAAACCAGCTCACCAGTCATCTATGACCCTGCTTGTTATTTCGGCCACAATGAAGCAGATTTGGGCATCTCGCACATGTTTGGTGGTGAGTGACAGGGAGAAGAAGCGACCCGTCCGCAAAGAAACTAAACCACGGCAATTATGCGTTGATAGGCTTCACCAGTGACTTTTATGATGCGTATCATGAAGTGCATCCTAAATCGCAATCTTACTACGCGGAACGGCAACAGCTGTATGAGCTGTATCATCATCTCAACGTGAGTCTGCACAAGGCTGTCTGCTCTGATGCTGGTCGCTAAATCGACTCGTCACCTCTCAGCACACTTTGATGTTCGGCGGCGGGTACAAGTCAGGCGCTTTGGGCATAATGAAGACGTTGAACACTTGGGCCGAATCTCAGGATTAAAAAGTGCGGCACAAACTCGGCCGGTCTGGGCTGGCAGTGTCTATCGAGGTGAGGCATCCTGTAAGTGTTGTTTATTACTTGTTATGTGATTAAAGGAACTGGTTGAGGATTTGTTGAATCGTTTACCGGCAAACAAAGCTGCAGACGGATTCACGGTTTGAACGGCTGTTAGGTGAATGCTGGAATGCTGGAATGGCCGGAGAAGCTTGGTCCCGCGATACGCCGGCGGGTGTCTCTCGACCGAGTTCGTGTCCTTGACCCACTTATCACCAACTAGGGATTATCGATTTGTATAACATAATCTGCACAACTATGGTCGTCCGTAGAGCATCTAGGGATAGCAGATGAGGACCTATTTTCAACCAAATCATGACTCTCTGCAACAGTATGAGCGACAACAGATGTAATACATACAGTATTGCGACTTTGTTACGTAGGGTACCATGAACGGAAGTCGGATCCAGAATTCATTGTTTACCAACAAGGGGTTCCCGCGGAGTGAACCTGCAACCCAACCCGATATTGCTGATTTTGTTGCCTTCTACAGCGCTGGACTTGCCCCATACTTAACCACTGGCTGCCTTGTTGTCTTGATATACCTTGAGCTATACCTCTGTTGTCGTCTCTTGCATTCGAACTCTCGCTTGAACGACATCATCTTTTCCCTTCCGAAGTCTGCGGTGCCTCAAGCGACAAGCATTTTCGCGTATTTCGGCTCCCGTTCAAGCCTCGAGGTCCCGCTTGTTGTTGCCGCTTTATCGTCCCCACGACTTTCGAGTTTCAACATCTACTCATCTACTAGCTCATCTACTTTCTGAATATATCCAGCATCAAGAGCCAAGTGTTCTACCATCACCACTCAACCTCCGCCTGTCCATCTACGGATCTCACCCTCGTTTCTACCTTATTCGACTCCCCGCAACTCGTTCACCGCCAACTCTTGCTTCTATTTCAAGAGGCCGCGAAAAGAGCTCCACTAGCTGCTCCACTCTGCGTCTTGGAGGCCCAAGGAGAAAGGCTCGGCAGGAAGCATAACCAGAGGTGAAAATGTCAGTCCATGGGGTCTTTCGTCAATTCGTCGTCGCAGCGTATTGGATGTCGAGCTTATATCCATTCTATTCATCATTTCCTTTGTGGTAGATATATCGTCATACCAGTATCATTCGTGGGAACATGGCCGACACCACTATCCTCCCCAACGCGTTCGTTACCCTCTTGAATTCGTCTTCCTACCTACCCGGCGCATTGGTCCTTTGCCATGCACTCAACGACCTTCACCCTCAACCGCGTGAAGTCGACTTCCAGACAGTCTGTATCGTTACGCCTGAAACGGTCGATGTAGGCAGTATCAAGCAACTTCGACAAGTCTTTGACCTGGTTATCGGCGTGGAAGTGATAACCAGCGGTACAGAAGGGCAGGATGATTTAGATCTTATGGGTACGTTTCAGCTAGAAACCATGTGCAGTCAGGTACTGATGGAAGACATGCTCCTGCCTACAGGCCGCCCGGACCTGCATTCGGCGTTGACAAAACTCCACATCTTCCGGCTTGCAAAGCACTTCCGCAAGATCGTCTATCTTGACGCAGATGTACTTCCATTGCGACCCATTTCTCAGCTTTTCCAGTTGCCGGAACACTTCTACGCCTCGCCAGATATCGGATGGCCCGACTGTTTCAATTCTGGTGTGATGGTTTTCACCCCAAGGCAGGAGGACTTTGATGGCATGATGGGTCTCATGAAGGCAGCAAGGGAAGGGGAAGCTACGGAAGGACTAGGAATTGGAAGCGGCAATGGTAGCTTTGATGGAGCTGACCAGGGATTGCTGAATGAGTGGTTCTCGGAAGAAGGTGGAGGAGGAGACTGGCACCGACTGAGTTTCACGTGAGTATAATTATCTTGGTCTACCCAGTGCGAGAGTGGCAAACTTACTGACCATAATCTACAATTCTCTTCAGGTATAACGCAACTCCCTCGGCAACCTACACGTATCTTCCCGCCTACAGGCGATACGGATCCAAGATCAACTGCGTACACTTTATTGGAAACAACAAGCCATGGAGGAGCATAACGACGAGGCCTGCGCGAGCACCGGTTCCGACGGACCGAGAACAGGGCTTTGACTGTAAGTGACAGCCATTGAAGGTTCAGTCAGACGCTAAACAATATACTCGTTTACCCAGACCCCGCCTTGGTGGACAAATGGTTCGCCGTCTACGACAAACATCTTCGTCCGATGGGAGAAACCGTTCAAACGCAAACATTCAGCGTACCCGAAAATGTCGCAATATGGAATCGACCTGCGTTATCTACCGTGGAAGGACGAGCCGATTTGCATGACATGCACAAGTCTTACAATGCCAAAAAGCGAGTCAGCTTCCGGGAAGGTACAGCTTCAAATGACAATTCGCCGGCAACCCACCTGAGTGGATATATCAGTCTTCCCCTAGAAGGCCGAATCGACTTGATGCGACCACAACCCGTACCAGAGGTCGGCAAGCCGGACAAGGAACCACGAGATGCGCCTCTGCCATCAGCATCTGCCTCTCCACCTTTTGCTTCTCAAGTTTTGCCTTCGCAGGCTCCGAGCAACCCTCAGCGTCACTCATCTCCTCCTGCAGTCTGGGACGCTAGAGTATCGGCACCACCGCAACGTTCCGGGGCCGAATACGGAGAAATGCGAGGCGCTTCATTCAACCACTACGAAAACGCATGGGACAAGCCCCTAGGCCAGCACGAAGAAAACGATTGGAATCCAGTCAACAGCTATCCTGTTATTCCTGATTCGGTCAAGGAAGACAGGTGGTATGCTGGTGCGACCGATGTCGCGCCGGATCGAAACAAGGTCAAGGACGTTTTCCCATGGGAACAGGGATCGCGGCGCGCTCCTGCTCGCCGATTCCCCAAAGGCGATACACCTCCCCCAGCTAGCATTGCTGTCCCCGCACTCGCAGTGCACAACCCTACTCCACCTGACCAGACGCCTGCGGAGGAATATCGTCGAGCCTCGCAGTCGGGTGACAACGATTTCTTTGGCGTGTCGAAGCCTTCTCAAACACGCCAGATGTCTTTTGCCGACGCCATGCGATCAGGATCTTACAAGAATGCATGGGATAGCGTGCCGGCCATCGACGATTACGTAGCACGTCACGGCGGACGACAATCGGCATCGGCGATGGCGGGTGCAATGACCCCTGCCTTGAAGACCATGACTCGCACTCACCCAACAGAGAACCCGTATGGTGTGCCTCTCGTAGCAGGGGAACAGCAGGGCCGACGAGGTAACAAAGGGAAACAGCTAGACGACATGATCGATCGACGCAGCGAGACCAGCAGGGATGGGGATGATGAGGATACCGAGTCTTCGGCTGAAGAGGCGCACGACACCTCGAAGCGACCTATCAAACTCAGGCAAGGACCTGCTGGAACAGCGGAGCCCGCTACTCGCCAAAGTCATTCCAGAAGACATTCTGGGACAAGCGAGTCTCAAGGGAGACGATCAGGAGCCAAGGTGGAAACAAAACCTCTTCACGCGCAGGCGGAACTACTGGAATCCGGAGCCTCTCAAGTACCACCGCTGTCAACCTCTACCAGTGCCTACGGACAGCGCCCCGCCTACAGTCGAGACTTGTACGGCTCCTCATCGATACCCAGTGATGTCACCCCTATCGCGTCTCGAAGAACATCAAGCGAAACTTTGATCTCTTCCCCTCTACCCGCGGCTTCATCCGTAGGCCTAGCTGCTATAATGACGCCAACACTTCCCGGAGAATCTGCAAGGCATATCGGTAAAATGCATTCTGGTGGACAGGAGACAGGATATAGCAATGTAGGATCAACTGCAGGTCTCTCGGATGCAGGCGCTGCCGCTCCACGTCGAGCAGGCCGTGTTTTCGATCCAGCAACGGATATCGACGTGAGTATCACGACGAGCGTTCCTCACTAGAGACTGGCTAATCTTCTTGTCATTTCGTTTTCCAGATGCGACGAAAGGATACTCTGGACGCTTTGGCAAGAGGGATGAAACGGATGGGCAGTAACGCAACACCTTAGACCCTGTCATCAATGGTTTGTTTGGTGTTGCATGTACACAGTTTCTTGGTTGAGTTCTTGTTTACGGTGATGGACGGTAGTGGCTATAGATATATTTGCATTTCGGATTCGAGGCTCACGCATAGTTTCAGTGTAGCTTGATTTCATAATTTGTTGGCCCTCAGCTGCCTCTTGTCCTTTGTTCCCGAAGTTTTCCACCTCGGCGAACAAGTGTCAAACCGGCAGTGATCCACCACGAAAGCTGCCTCTAGGGCGTGCTTTGACAAGTCCACTAAGAGCTCCATGATCTTGAGAAGTGACAAGTATCGACACTACTACTTCCACACACTCCAGGAGCTACATATACTCTAGCGAGTTCTTCAGGGTGAACGGGTGAACCGTTGAACGCTCGTTCACGTGACATCGGCGATAGAGGTATGATCGGCGATCCTCCTGGTACCGCGGGATGAAGCTATGAATCATCGTTACCTAGCTTGTGAAGAGTATTTCCCCCGAGTTGTCATATGCATCGTTGGAATCGAGACCAGCGATGATGCTATTTGACGGTTCCGTAAATGCAGCACATGTTCGGAGTGCCTGCACTAAAGTCGGGCTCCACCTATGTAAGGTTCATCCATCGGAGGAGCACCCAGTATATAAGATTGTCACCCAGCACTCGACATGCTCTTAGCCCGTACAGTAAGGGTTTCCGTTCTACTCAACCAAAGTCAAACCCTATTTGCTGCCAGATACAAAAGATCGATCTCTACAATCGCATCATCGACATTCACTCGGCTTGCCACTCCACTACCGCACAGCAGGAAGATTGCATCCATCCAAACTCGCAACATGTCTGAAGGAGCTCATCCCCACATGCACCGCAATGAACTGTTCGATATGACAGGCTTCACTGCAGTTGTCACTGGAGGTGGAACTGGTATGTTCTGTCTGCCTTGATTGCTTCGCTATTCAGCGAAAGTAGCCGCCAGTTTGCTGATGTACGATGATACATGTAGGAATCGGCTTGATGATCACTCTTGCACTCGTTGAGAACGGGTGCAAGGTCTTCATTACTAGCCGAGACAAGAGCAAGCTCGAGGATGTCGTCAAGCGATACGGCGGTGACGGAACTGTACGGGGAGAAATCATTCCGTGAGTGTTGATCTATATATAGCGACATATTTTGAAAAAAAAACCCTGAATCGAAGTGTTCTGCCCACACAGAGTCGAAGTCGATATCACAAGCAAGGATTCGTTAGTGAACGCCGTCAAAGCCATTGAGCCTCAGGCTCCAAAAGGCATCCAAGTACTGTACGTTGTTCTGCTAAACGTCTTGAACTGGACTATCGCTCATCGCCGCAATTCCTTTTTTCAGGTTCAATAATGCCGGCATCGCTGGAGAAGGCTCTCGAGAAGGATATGAAGCCATCGACATGAAAGACCCTGAAGCTATCAGTGCTCAACTGTGGAAGTCTGAAACTTCGGAATGGGATGCAGTGCGTTGACTGCGATTTTCCATGATCTCCGTCTCATATTGCTCAACCAACGTTTACAGATCTTGCGAACCAATGTGACTTCCCAGTACTTTACTGCCGCCGCCTTCTTACCACTGTTGGCCAAGGGCAAGGACTCTTTCAAGGGCTACGCGAGTCAGGTTAGTACTTTTAGAGTCGAAGGTAGACGAGGTGACTCTAAAACCCGTGACATGCAGATTATCAATATCTCCTCGATCTCTGGCGTTCTAAAGAAGGTAGGCCTTCCTCTGATTCCGCCACACGCATTGTAAGAGACTAACGCTTCGACCAGGCTTCCGGCGGACAATTTGCTTATGCTGCATCTAAAGCTGCCATGTGCCAGGTACGGTGAACATTTTTTTCTCTGCTTGAAGCGTTCGCTGACCTTTTTCTCACCTGGTACAACAGTTCACCAAGGTCCTCGCGACTGAGTTGATGGTAAGGCAAACTTTTCGAGTCAGAGCTCGTACGAGCATGACTGACGAGTTATAACAACAGGAAACCGGTATACGGGTCAATCAAATAATGCCTGGGGTCTTCCCGAGTACCATGACAGCTGGAGGCAAGGGGGACGACCAAAAATCATCCCTAGAAGGTACAGGAAAGGGTGAGAAAAATCCCGCCGGCCGCCCGGGCGACGAGAAAGATATGGCGGGTACTGTTCTGTTTTTGGCTTCCCGCGCTGGAGTATAGTAGGTCTTCTGTCCGTAACGCAATCTGACTTCCTCATCACTGATACATCCTCCTCCTACAGTCTGAATGGACAGGAACTGCACCCTGATGGCGGAGCAACTCTTTCTGGGCCTTCGTCGTTGTAAGATATACGAAACCCCTAGACCTATGTTTTAGGTTGTGGGTAAAGCTGTGCCCCGGAGGAATTGGTATAAAGAAACAAGAAAACTAGAAAGTAGAACACACAACTAGAAATTGTAACAGCAATGCAGAATCAATCAGTCAACGAAGTTTCCCGATTGCCTGTCATGGCAAGGAGCTGCCTGCAAGGACCTCGAAAGCGAAGCAAAATCAGAAAAAGCAAGGCCAACGGTTTCACCTCACACTCGTGTGCGAAGGGGACTGTGGTCGGATAGGGAGAACAAATCATTCTGCTCGAGTCCTGCGCAAACTCAGTCGCCTGATTCCTATATGAGAAGTGTGCTCAGGCCTTACATATCGGAAAGTCCAAGCAGGGGAGTCATATCACCGATCGTTACGTGTCGAATGCATCCAACATCTTCTCATACTCATACCAGCGAATGAAAGCACGAGTGATAAATCATACCGCAAATACGGACCAACAAGAAATTACAAGGGGTACCACACATGGGAGGCGCCTAAAACGCTCATTACAGCCTCATCTCCTCCTCCCTTCCTCCTTGACCGCAAACTCCCACGTCCGCAACTTCCCATTAGCGCCCTCACTCCCCCCAAACTCGCGCAACTCGGTATTCCCATCCTTGCTCACGCCTTCTTTGAACCCCAGTGTCCGCCTATGCTCGTAACCGGGCCAGAAAGCCGGATCAAACGCGAATGAACGTAACAAGCGGTACCGGGGTTGGATGGTACCCGTTGGGACGGAGTGTTGTTGTGGTGTCAGGATTGGAGGACGGGTGGCAAGGTGGTGGATGTCCCATAGTGTATAAGGAGGACTGTTTTTCAGAGTGATGAGCACTGTTCCTTGTTTTCGAGGCGGAGAGAAATCTTTGGCTGCGCCGCTTGATAAAGCATGTGCGAGCGCAAACGCAGAAGTCATGTCGTCCTTTGCTGTCTGTTCGTCGGTTTGTTCTTGTTCAAGGTCATGATCAAACTCGACTTCATCTGCCGGTCCACCGTTCCCGTTTTCCCATTTCTCGACGGCCGCTTCACGCGCGCGATCCTTGTGGCCTTGTTTCAGTCGTTTTTGAGCGGCTGGGTCGTCTGATACGGGAGGGAAACGGGAGGGTCCGACGGTGAGGAGTGGTGGACAAGAACGGAGGAAGGAGAGGATGAGATGTTGGTTTGTGAGGATGTTACGGTCTTGGTCTTTGATTCCTGCGCCTGCGGGTCGTTTGCGTTAGCGATGTTGTTTCCAAGTGAGGAGATAACAGAGAGGATAAGAATGCATACCTGCATGTGGGAAATTAAACACGATCCGACTCCATCTCGCACCCTTTCCAACGGCTTTTGATTTAGCCAACTTTCCCGCATCCACTCCAAACTCGACCCGCGCGCCAATCTCCCTTATACGCCGCACATGGTCCTCTGCGTCCGGGTATTTCTGGTAACAGACTTGTTCGGAATCGTATGCTGTTGCCAGGACGAGGTGGGCTGGATGTGAGTGCGGCGGGGAGAGAAGGGAGAGAGCGTAGGAAAAGTTGCCTTCTCCGATGAGGAGGATCGTATCGTCTGCTTCGAAAGGGGAAATAGGTTTGGCTGGTGGTCCAGCTACGGGTTTCGTGGTTGTTGGAGTTGCTGCAATCTTTCGTCCGAATTGATCCCTGGGTGCATCCTTGTTGCTCCGCTGAGACTTGTTGGCGCCCGTGATTGACTTGTGTTTAAGCAATCTTGCCTGTTCTTGTTTTGCCTTTGCTGCCTTGTCAGCTGAAGCATGCTGTGCGTTGATGAGCGCTGACTTGAGACGGTTTCCTCTTGGCATGGCGGATATGTTACAAGGATCAAGTGAGTGTTGTAGGAATCCAGTCTATATTTTTGTTTGAATCAATGTTCTGTAACAGAAAGAAGAAGAGGCAGACAGCATTCATGATGATAATAATATTGCACCAACAATATTTGTATCCGACTTTGTCAACAAAGCTCCTCGTTCCGCCAGCCAGCCAGCCAGATATTCTATAAGGGCAATCTCGTTCTTGGAGAATTGGGCTGACAAGGTAGGCTACCTCTCCTCCTGCAACTCGATACAATGGCAGTCGATCCACTCGCAGGAACATCCAAACCCCTGCCACCACGCGACATTCTCGAATCCCGCATCCGTCGTCCCTTGCAATTCGCAGCAACCCTCTTGCCTACAGATGATCCACTCTCAACTTTGCAACAGCAGCAGCAGAACAACGACGAACATCGTACCCGTCCACGACGAGAAATCGAACGAGTTCCCGGTGTTCCGCTCGCTGGTGATGTTCCTGGCTCCGTGAACGAGGCAAAGGATGAGATTGCACGCTTGTTGCAGGATGTTAAGCGGCTCAACCTGGGTCCGACGAGTGGAGATGCGCATAGCGGTGCCAGACCGAGTTTCGGATACGACAACACGCAGAGGTCTTCTACTCCTGCTCTCGGATCGACGGAATGGCTCGAATCACGTATCTCGGCGTTGATTTTTGATGCAGACACGAATAGTAGCGCCACAGCAGGCGACGCCGCAACGCTCGACCTCAGCGGCCTACAAATGCGGGTGTTGAGCGACAAGATTGGCGAATTGCAGGATATGACTCGACTTGCCAAACGATCGTACGATCGTCGTCCGGAATTTGGTCCACCTCAGACAAGAGCACCGTCGGTCCCGCTGGGGAACAGGCAGTTCAAGCGGTACACTTCGGCACCCGTCACGACCAGCATGAGCGAAACGCCTGGCAGTCTCGTAACGACAATACACGCTCGTCCTCCTGTCGTACAAACTGGAGTAACGCCTCGTGCCGTCTCTGGCCCTGCTCGAATCGTACCTGCGTATACCTCACCGACTGACAAGACACCACAACGAACTATTCGAGCACGATCAGGCCTGTCCAGGGAGTTATCATCCACCTCCTCTGCCTCTTCTGCAAGTTCAGCAGCTCCAGGTGCGAGTACATCGCTTGCTCGACATGGTGGCATGTCACGGCATTCATCTCGTGGATCTGTGACGGGGACAGCACTAGGCGAAGGGGATTCATTCGCGAGTACAAGTTCGGGTGCGACACTTGTTGAAGAAGAGGAGGAAGGGGATGCGTTTGGTGATAGTGTGGCTGTAGGAAAGGGGAAAATGCTTGCGTTCCCTTCACATATGGATTCGCAAGTGTCTGGCATGTCTGCGCCGTCGGGCTCGCAACAGAGCGGCAACTCTCCTCTCTGGCAATTCAAAAAGGCCCACCACGAACACCACCATCATCAGGCAGCTGATCAACCATCAGCAAATGCAACACGGACTTTTATCCGGTCCTCGTCCGCCATGTTACCGCTCAGCAACAATAGTGCGCACCGCACCTCTATGCTCCCGGACCCTGAACCCCCAGGACCGCTATCTCGTCGTCCAATAAGCGGAAAGACCGTCTCATTCGCCAACCTCGGCATCGGCGGCGGAGCCACTCCTTCTCCATCCGCAACGCAGGATCAATCTCTACCACCAGCGGGGAGTGGATTGCAATCGCCCGCGCAAGGCTGGTCGAGGAGCGCAAGTGGGACGTGGAATCCTGTTGAGCGGACAACGTGGAAGGGTGCGAGTAAGGGGGATGTTCAGTTGATTTTGAGTAATAATATGTTGACTTGGTGAGTCGTCTCTCGTCGGGCGATGGTTGTCGGGAAAGAAAGTGATGGCTGACTAGAATGGTGGATGTCACGTTGTTGGAGGGTAGTTTGCCAAGTACACTTTTCCAAGTGACGAACCTTGTTGTTCTTACGCTTCGTGAGTGCGCTATATCCGATCTCGCATCCGAAACACACTCTTACTCATGTGATTATCCGTTTGCTTGTATAGGTCATAATCAGTTGACCGAGCTACCGGGAGCTATCAACGAGTTGAAGAATCTGAAGGAGCTCAATGTCAGCAATAATAAAATTGCGAGTGTCATGCATCTTGACCGAAGCAGAATGTCATGCGCCGAATGCTGAACAATAATCTCTGTTCGCCTTGTAGAAAACCCTTCCACCGGCGATTCTAGACTTGGAGAATCTCGAGCAGTTCACATTTGTTAATACGGATCTCGAACGGTCGCCTGATCCCGCACACGTCATGCAACACGCGTCAGGCCGCAAACTCGAGCCTCTCATCATCCGACGACCAGGCGTCGCCTCGCTTCGCTCCATGGCACTCTCCGTCCTCCTCTCCTCCCGCCTACCACACTCCCTTCCACCAATCCTCACGTCAATCGACTGGGAGCCATCTCCCGAGGAACGGGGCACACGGAACGCTGTGCATGGGCTGTACGATGCGTATACACTCGCCGGTAGAGTACCATGCTTGACGACGACAGAGGCTAGAGGGATGATTGCTGCTGCACGCGCTGCGTATAGGCATTCTAGCTCAAGCAGGAAACACGATGATGGGATCCCGAATCCTGCGTTTTCGGGTGCGGCTGCGCGTGTGGGGTTGGTGCCGAGGGATCCGACGGATGGGGAACAGCCAGACGACGCGGCGGCGAATCCCTACTTTTCGCCGTGTCCGAACCCTGCGCATGGTAGCGTTTTCACACGCAAGTTATACGTCGGGGAGCCCGCAGTAGAACGGATCGAATGGACGCGGGTGAATGGAGCGGATAAAGAGGTGCCTATTCGTTGGAAAGGGTGCTCGGTCGAGTGTTTGGACTTTTTGGAGATGCCGGTGGATGTCTTGGCTGATGACGATGACGAGGATGGGTTGTCAGATACGGATGTCGAAGAGGGAGAGGAGGTAGGGGGAGTGCTGGATGAAGACGGGTTTGATGCCGACGTTTTGGGCGGAGATGACCCGTTTTGAAGGGATGTAGTGTCTTATCGTTCATTATATTGCTTTCCGCCATTCGGCAGCTACTGGTTCACACATATGCGAATGAATCTGATACTGCTTCGAGAGGGATCTTATGCTTGTGTGTGTTGCCATCTTTCTCTTCTCCCCGTAATACATCCAAGATGCGCGCAAGGCGATTGCCCAATCCCCCCCGTCTAGCTTGAAGAGAGGTCAAGCAGGAATCGCATGACCAAGCCATTCGCTTATATCTCGAATCTCCTGTAGTCCAATGTGCTGTCAGTATGTGTATTCGCCAACGGTCACCAATCCCGATAATCGAGCGCAAAAGGTCTCAACCTACCTGATCGTTGAGGGAATGGTCCATCCCTTCGTACGTCTCGAAACGAAGGCCGGGCTTCGCAAAGGGTGTTCCTGAGGGGACCAAGGGCAGTTTTACTTTCTCCAACGTTCGTAGGAGAAAACATGACTGGCGACCGTCTATCAGATATGCAAAGTCAGAATCTTTCGGCTGATGAACGCATAGAGAATGCCGCACAGCGGTGTTCAATAACTCGATCTTGTTTCCCATGGCCCCAAAAGACCGCTAGGTCTTTGCCAGTTGGAGAAATTAGCTAGTAACGTGCAATTCTGAGGGTCAACGGGGAACCGTTTACTTGCTATCGCAAATCTGTGCGTACCTCTTCTATTTTATGGCTCAGAGCCAACCATCCGCTCAGAGCAATCAAGCCCGCAAGTTTTCTTTTCAGAATCAGTGAAGATAAAGTGGTGACCACGCAACCTTGACTAAATCCTCCTATCACAATACGATCCTCGTTGATGCCTTGCTCCGTGACTTCCTTTTCGATGAGCGAGTCCACCACTGCGACGGAGTTCATCATACTCTCCTCGTCGTCCTCAATTGAGTCCGCCAGTCGATCCCGGTTCATGTTCTCCACATCATACCATCTTTTGACAATTCACACGATCAGTTGGGATGTCTTAATGCGCAAAGAATGAGGGTAGTGGCTTACGCTGGCATAAGGTAACCGTTATTAATACTAATGGGTTTCGGTTTGGCTGTGGGAAAGACGAATCGCACATGGGGATGTTTCTGCTGCAGTGCACCAGCAAGTGGAACAAATGACGCTCCTGTGTCGCCAAGACCCTTGATAGGGAGGCCAGCGGTGTCAGCAGATCTGTTTACTGCTGGCCGAAGACCCTCAGGAGAAGAACTCACATGCAGGAATATCACCGTACCCGTATGTTTTGTGACGGCTTCCACTATCTTTACGGATTGCATCTGGGACTAGGCAGAGGACGATGATTACGCTGCAGCTAGATCTTGATGTGTAGTACGACAACGAGGGCTCACAGGCAGCGTGTACGAATGAGCATGCGACATACGGAAAGAGGAAGAAGAGCCATCAAAGTATCAAAGCTGCTATCCACCTGCCTGCTCGCGTTCGAGCCATCGGCGTTCATCGTGAAGCGAATAGCCGGAGCTTCTCTGCTCTCTAAACTCCAAGCTGTCCTCCGGCACTCTATTTTTGATCAACCGATACTCCTCGACCTGCTATCTTTTCTGGCTACTGACTATTGATAGTTAGCTTCGAGGAAAAGCTGAAGGAGGTCGAACTGAGGATTGCAGGGGAAAATTGGATGCAGGTTGACAGAGCTGCTGTTGACGAAGTGAAGTGAGAAGTGATCAAGGACCGTGGGACCGCCGGTCTTCAGATCTCCTTGCAGCGCAAGCCGGCTTGCTCGGCAAAGAGTCCGGAGCTGAGTCCGGTATTCGAAAGATGCATTCGAGCCGATGTAAGAGCCAGCTAGCTACCCAAGGGCCAGGACCCAGGCCATGAGCCTCCATGGGGGACCACCTGCTCCCCAAGGTGAGACATGACCCGACATAGTTTTTGGAAATATATATTCGAAACGATTGTTCATTGGCCTCTGCCATTTGAGTACGGTAAAGGTAGCAACAGTACGGCAGCCAACTCGGTCGACATACCACTAGCCACCAGCTGCTTGGCACTCTCGCTTCTCAGCGCTTTCTCAGCTCGCTACTACTTCGCTGCTCCCCAGCTTGCTCCCCAGCTTGCTCCCCACAGCTCTACCCTACCGCTGTCCGCTGTTGATTGCGGATCTAGAGACACTCTCCGTTCCGTCAAGGTGCTCCGTGTGTGGTGTCCCGTTCCGTTGCTATCAATACACTCATCAGGTCAGACTCGAACCAGCTGTCGAACCATTATAAGCAAAGACGATTCGACTCGAGACATTTCCGACTTGAGTCCTGTTCACCATCACACCTCCACCCATCCGCACACACGATGAGCAACTCCACAGTAGACATCTTGATCGTTGGTGCCGGCCCTGCAGGTCTCTTCCTCGCCGCTCAACTCGCAAAGATCAATGCTTTCCATGCCAGCAGATCAAGAGCTGGCGAGCCCGCCAAACGTATCAACTATCGAATCGTTGATAAAGCGGAACACAAGGTCCTGGTAGGACATGCCGACGGTAAGCGTCTGCCCGACCTCTCGTTCATGCTGTAGGCTGAACGTGACACTGCTCGCCATACAGGTTTTCAATGCAGGACCGTCGAAGTCTTCCAATCGCTCGGTATTGCGCATCGCGTAGTCCACGAAGGATGTGAAGTAGCCGAAGTAGTGTTCTACAACCCTGATCCCGATGTCGACAGTGGAAAAGGTGGTTTGAGGGAGACTCAGAGGGTTGTTGACGTGAGTCGCCTGCTGTGATCCACTGCGATTTTCATGGCTTGCTGATCCGTCGCATTGGCAACATTCTCGATAGACTGAGCCAGGAACTTCCTTTTTCCGTCATTACCTCCTTGGACAGGCCAGGGTGGAGCAGTTCCTTATTGACTTGATGCGGGAGGAAGGTGGGTCGTGTAAAGCGCTGTGTTCGTTGAAAGAATCTGACTTTAGGTGCCATCGTTGAACCAAATTATAGACGGTACATCTGTCGAGCAACTCATGGATCCAACTTCATTCGAGATGGCGGACGACGTAAACTCGACTGAATACCCCATCACCGTCAAGCTCCGTCATCTTGCACCTTCCGTTTCGAACGGGACAAGCAAGGAAGACTCCAAATCCGGATTATATCGGTCCAACTTGTTTGCGATCGATACCGCCTCTACTGTGCCTGCAGCTGACAAGGATGCAGATGAGGTGATTAGAGCTCGGTATATGGTAGGCTGTGACGGGGCCAGAAGTTGGGTGCGCAAGTAAGTTGATGCTGCGCTCGCGCTCGGAATATCGACTTCAAAGGTGCAAAAGTGTAGGTATCATGCGATGCTAAATTTCATCTTTTGCCCAATTTTTAGGCAGATAGGTCTAGAATTGAAAGGAGACAGCGCCAACACCTACGTAAGATCAACAAGTACAAGCGAGGCGGTGTGCGAAGATGACTGATCTTTGGTCTTATTCGCCAAATAGTGGGGAGTCGTGGACGCCATACCTATCACAGACGTTAGTATCTTACCAACTTGACCTTGTTATCCCGCTTACCAATAGAGGGCCTTTTACAGTTACCTACTATCCGCCTCAAGAATGTCATTCATTCCGCAGAATCAGGATCGATTTTGACTGTACCCCGGGAGCGAGGCTATGTCCGGTAAGTAGATTGGCAGATGGCGATAATGATCTCTTAAACACTGATTGCTTGGCTTTCTCCCTAGATTTTACGTACAACTTGGTCGGCTCGAGCCAGGCGAGCGAGTAGTATGTAATAGTTCGTGCGATATTCACACCGTGACAACGCTAATCTTGGGATTCCTCCGTGTATAGAATCGAAACGAAGTAACCATTGAAAAAATTATCGAAAAGGCACAAAGCATCGTCAAGCCTTATCGACTAGAGTGTGCCGATGTCGAATGGTACACCTGCTAGTGAGCAAACGATTTGTCATGACGAGGGCCTAAACGTTTCACTGACGTAGTATTTGACGTGCGCAGCGAGATCGGACAGAGACTTTGTGATACGTTCGAGAAGCAAGAACGGGTTTTCATCGCCGGGTACGTTGTGATATCAACGATCAACTCTCGGAATTAAACATCTGGCTTACTCCTGCCTATTGCCCCTTTACAGTGATGCTTGTCACACCCACTCGCCGAAGGCAGGACAAGGCATGAACACGAGCATGATGGATACTTACAATCTGGGCTGGAAGTTGGCATCTGTTATTCATGGAACAGCTCATCCGTCCGTTCTTTCGACATGTAGGTAATACGGTATGCGTCGCTGCGCAGATATGCTCACGCCTTCTTCCCTCCATCAACAGATCAGACGGAAAGACACGCCGTGGCGAACGATTTAATCGAGTTTGACCGAAAGATCGCAGGCTTATTCTCCGGTAAACCTGCGACTCGCGAGGAGGTAGGTCACCGCCCCGATAAGCAGAAGCGTCCGTTAATAATTTTGGCACATGTTAGGCGGGTGTCTCGCTCGACGAGTTTCATGCTTTGTGGAAGAAGATGGGAAAGTGGACAACCGGAACCGTACGTGTCTTTCGCAACGTTCGCAGTTTCCGCCCTGTGAGAGCTCACGCACTTTTACAATTCCAAAGGCTATCGAATATGCGCAATCTTCTGTGGTTGCCAGTGTGAAACAACAGAGCTTTGGCATTCGACCCGAGTTGGCCACTGGGATACTTATCGGTTCGGTGAGTTGGTCGTTCACCCCTTCTTTTCACCTTTTCACCTTGCGCTAACCCTTGTGACTACTCATAGCATTTCGAAAATCACCCTGCGATCTGTTGTGGAACTGCTCAAGACATTCAGCTTCAACATCGACTGATCAGTGATGGTCGGTGGCGAATCATGCGTGAGTTGACGGGAAGAGTAATCGCATCGTATGAGCCATTCTGACCCGTTTGATCATGACAGTCTACCCAGGAGACATTCGAAAGCCTGCGGTTTCCGACCGTTTGCAGTCTGTCTGCAAGAAGCTGGACGGAGACAACGGAATCATACGACGATACACTCCCAGCGGAGATATCGATAGTGTCATTCAAGTTTTGACGGTCTTTGCCACGCCAAGGCTTGAGGTGGAGAAGAAAGTCTTGCCCGAGATTTTAAAGCCAAAGAGATCACCTTATGGCGTCCCAGGTATGTGCCATAAATTGCATCATACAATTGACATGCGCAAGCTGATAAAGGATATTTGCGTTGAAACAGCATGGGATACAATCTTCGCCGATGACAAGTCTCATCACACTGGAGACAGCAAAGCATACACCGGCTACGGTATCAATGCGAACAGTGACGTAGGTTGCGCGGTACTCGTTCGACCTGACCAGTACGTGGCAGGCGTGTGGGCGGATATGGATATTGAACAAATAGGTGAGTACTGATATTGCCCCAGTTTTCGAAAATTGTGTTGTAAAGAATGCTGATGGTTCCTGTTAATCTAGGCGACTTTTTGGAACATGTATTGTTGAAGGTTTGAGATGATGTAATCTATCGGTGATAACGCAGGTTTTGGAATATCGGATTGGCAAAATGCGAGATTCAAGAAGAGTTGTAGTGTTGTCGAAGCGCTCGCTCCGATCATGAAGAGTTATAATGTCTGCGTAATGCTCCCCCGACTTCGAGTCTTCTGGCGCCTTCGATATACGCCATGGCCTCTTGATAGGTTTTCGGCACAACGAGCTTGGCTAGAGGTTCTTGATTCTCGCCCGCGAAGGAAAAGAAGAACCTATTTGTGGTCTCCCGCGTCTGTGAACCAGATCCACCAGTGAGAAGGTTTCGCATTTCTCGGGCGTCTAAGGTACTTACTCCTTTGGCGACGTCTTGGATCTGCGCCTCGACGACGACATGTACCTTGGCATTACCTGCGCTGGTAAACTCCAAGCCCTGAGACAGTTCCTCTTTGCTCTTTGGTCGAGTGGAGGTCACTGTGACAGCTGTCATCCGGACGACGGCACCAATGGGTACAGGGAGACGGAAGATGATTTGGTCCAGAGCGAGGAACCGTAAAGGTTTGCCAGCAAACACTGTGGCGTTAACATAGGCCAATTCACTACCCGGGATGTGTTAGTACCTGTATCTGATCACTCGCAAATCGCCCTCGACGCTTACAATGCCTATGCGATGCCATGGAACGGTCGGAACATGATCAGCTACACTGGTTTACGTTGTTGGGGAAAAACGTACTAAACGCATAAGATGCCCTCCAAACACTTTTCTATATGCAAGTTCGTAACCGAGGTAATGAGGTCTTGTTTTCTTATGTGAGCCAATCACATTTGACCTTACCCGTGCAAGTTTCGTTCCTGAGGTTGGACAAGTGTAACGGTGTCCAACTATACCATTGCGTAGTATCAGCTATGTTCGGCTCATATAAGAAAACAAGACGTAATTACCTCGGTTTCACTCGTATAAACGATTTCCTCCTTGATAGTCGCGTGGTGCGGACGATGCCCAATCTTGCCAGAATCCTCAATCTGCTTCTCCCGCTCGGCGACTTTGAGCATCATCTCATGAAGCATGTTGATTTCCGGTTGTGAAGGAGGAACCTTGTCCAGCGCAATCATCGACGAGGTTTTCTTCCTGTTCTTGTGGTCTTCACCGATGGCGAACATTGCCTTTTCTTCCGGGGTGTTGAGAACAAGTTGAGGGCATTTCTTGGCACGATGAGTGATGGCGTCACGACAAACGATAGAAAATCGACCTGTCATTTTGAGATGATCATACCGATCACTTGCAACGTTAGCCTATCAATAACTACTACTCCGACAGTTATCCCGGATTACCTACCAAGCATAATCGTCTTGGGCTCATCACCCGGCTGTGTCCCCAAACCTTCCATTCTTACGAACACTTCCATAGACGACGAACCGGTGTAAGTAACGAACCCTGAAAACCGGATATCTCTACCACCACCCATCGAATAAAACTCGACTCAGTGAGCGGACATCGAGACAGTCGCAAAGCACCACCAACAGCAACGTACTGTATCTCGTTGGGTGCAGCCAGATTATGGAACATGTCAATCCGGTCAGCAGCCGCTGTGGCGATGTACAGCTCTGCATCATGGGAGGCTTTGATGATGCTTCCCGTTGTGATACCTGTCATTCCGTCTTCAGTAGAAGTAGCAAATGCTGTGGCAGGGAGACAGTGTCGGTATCCGATGGTGCCTGCTAGAGAATCTAGGTCTGGCGAGTGAATAGCGGTCAGCGCTCTGTGTATGATGATTTGCAATCAAGGTTCACCTACTTTCCAAAAGCTTCCCGATTCCTGGTACGGTTATCTGAATCAGTACTGTAGAAGAAGAACAAGCGTCTCTTTTGAAAGCAAGACTCACGCAAACCACCCGCCGTATTCTTGTATTTTTCCAGAAGCGTTTTATCCTTTGAAAAGGGAAGCACGGCCATCGTAAAACTGTCTGCCATCGTCCTCGTTCCTGGAACGTATTGTTGCTGCTTGATTTGAGGACTCGTCGAAGTCATTGTGTCCCCGTTCCCACTGTCCTCCGGGTCGCTGACACTCAACCATTGACCAGACCTTCGCCCCAACATGACGAGGGGATGTGTAGTCGAGCTCTCTTGGCAAGCATTGCCTGAGATAGCCAAGTGCGCAAACGTTGGTCACGTATCTCGATGCGAGGCGTGCCAATTGCACTGCGAAAACGCGACTCACGAGATATGATAGTGAACAATCTGTCAATTTCCCTTAGGGTGTTTGATTCTTCACTTGGTGTCTGCTCTCCAACTCGTCCAGTCATCGGCGACATCACCTGCTTCATGTAGTCCGCAAAATCTCGAGAAGAATGAAAGGATCGAGCTGGTGGTTGTTGAGGAGAGAGACCGGGATATCGCGAATGCCGCGCATGGGCGATGGTAGTAGGTAGGATAGCGGGAGTCGTCGAGAGAATCGAAAAGCGTCTTGTCGAAAGAGTACGAGAGGTACTCTTGGCGAGCAGATGCGATTGTCGATACATCATGAAGAATCTGTAGTAGTGAAGTTGTCGCTAGTAAACTAAGATGAACAGTGAATAATATCGAAGTTATGAACGGTTCCAGAGCGACGAGAAAGGTGGTATTCGTAGGGTAAGATATTCCAATCGTGACTGCTGGCCGGAAGTTAATAGGTTATTAGTCTGAAGTAGGAACTGTTATCATTTATTGAGTGGCAAGTGGCATCGATCTACTGCCCTTATCATTGGAAACAGCATTATTCAACATTTCACCCTCCTGCCTTTGGAAGATGTCTCACTTGGAATTCTCAGCAAAAATCTGGATATTGGATCCGGAATGACTCATCACTCATCATCATCATATCCTCGGTGGTGTTGTGATGTTCTGTGAGTGTTCTGTTCTGTGCATTACCCGAGTGCCGACAACATATAGTCTGTAATTTTATAATCTACTCATTATTGGCAGTGGATCTACACGACGAGATGCCAAGAATTCCGAAAGCAAAGTGGCCATTCACGAGTAACGTAAAAGCCACATCAAAGCCCTACGAGTGGGTGTTAGCCGTACCTACGAGGAAGTGTCCGCATTGCCGCAGCGAGTGGAGACTGAGATACGCTCTCGTCAAGCCGGCCACATCCTTATCAACCATCTTGTCACAGAAGAGTTAGCAGCAGAGGCGCGATCGTCACCTGACACGTCCTCAGCTACGTCCTCGACAGATATCCACCACCGAGAAACTATCACAATCGCTTTGATATAACGGGGAAGCGTTCGCGCTTCATCACGTAAAAATACAAGGGTTATAAAGCTACAAACTATCGCCAACCGACACACACACACACTCACTCCCTTTACGATGTCTAGGATGTTGCTCCTTTCGCGCTACTAGTCTCATCTTCCGTACTCGATTCTTGGGGCTGTGACTGCGTTTGATCCTGTTGACTGCCATAATTCCACAAAGCACCAAACAAATCCTTGGCGGTGTTGGCGATATTGACAGCACGTCCGACAATTGTTCCGCTTTGCTCTTCGGCCGCCTCACCTTGTGGTCTGGGAGGTTTTCGGGAAAAGATGGTTTCTCCTAAGCCAAGTGTAGGCAATGACGGAGATCGTGCGTGGTTTCGTTTTATAGGTGAAGATGATGTAGCTGCCGAAGCCAAAAGTGCAGAAGTGGCAGGCTGGTTGATGGTGGATTTGGGGTATAGAACGAGAGGCTCTGATGACGTCAATGAAGAGGAAGATGGGCTGGTAGAACTAGAGACTAATCCTGAGGCGTGGGGGAGCGAAGACGGAGAGGTATCAACTATGCGTCGAAGTACTATCTATAGGAAAAGAAAGAAAATTCGGAATGAGCCTCGAATTGGTGTCGTCAGGCGGGTATCTCACCTGAGGAGAGGAATGCGGTGTGGGCGTGTTGCTTTTTTCAGCGACGTACGTTTCAGCAGAAGGATCCACATCCATCTCGTTTGCCTGATCTTCAGGTAAACCGCCGGTCGCTCGAGCTCCAATGCCTCGTCCAGACCTGTCCATTGCGGCATATTCTGCGGTCGAGGTGGGGAATCCAGGAGACGTCATACCATCAGTGGATAAATCCGGAGTGAAGACAGTTTTTCCTCCAGAGCTGCCGGTCTCGATGAATGCAGGACGATTGCCACTGTTGGCGGAGCCGAATCCAGCGGATCCAGGTATTTGGACAGGAAGTCGAGCAGCATTGGGGCTGACAGACGCCGAATTGGTGGTACCTCTGCTTAATGACCGATCGACCATGGTGGGAGTGCGCACCACCGATCTTCCGCGTTCATTCGGTTCCGACCCAATCGTAGGAGATGTCGGTACACTTTGAGGCCCGGAGGGGGGAGACTGTAATGGCCCAGCTGCGTCATAAAGAGGTAAAGATCCCGTTGGTGTCTCCTTGATGACTCGCTGAACACCTTGAACGAAACCGCCAAATCCGGTAGCGGGAGATGGATTGAAATTGAAATATGACGATGTCGGACTCGAATCCTCGATATGGGCGGTAGACGAGTTCTGATTAGGCGTGCGCACCTTGAGAATGCCTCGACTTGGCTGATGGCTCATAGGTGACGAAGGTATGTCCAGATTGTGCGTTTTCGGAGACAAAGTCGACTTAGAAATCGCAGGGGAAGATGCCGACCCCGAAGATGACGACGAAGATGAGTTTTGACGCCACTTTGCGCTGTTTGGAGCACTGCTAACCTGGGGGGCGGCATTCGCTGCCTTGGATGGTCCGTAATTCACGTATTTGCCGAGGTTTGATTGAACAGCTCGAGGCGTTTCGGAGCTTGATCCCATGTGCCGCTTTGTGTCGTATTCATCTCCGACTCCGAGATCGGGTCCGCTGAAGTAATCCAATCCCACATCGTAGTCGTCCTCTTCATCCCATTGGTTGGAACTTCCACCAGGAGAGGTATATCCATCAGATGGCTGCGCGGGTAATTGATGTCTGTAATGAGCCGCACGTGGATCGTCACCGTGCTCCGCAGCATACGCTTCAGGCGGCACATGAACCAAGGGTGATCCATCGGCACCAGCTAGTGTCTTGAGCGTTGTCGGAGCAATCTTTGCAATCGTCATGTGATCCGCAGAAGAGACGGAACTATGCCGACTCAACGTTGGACGAGAAGAACGAGACGAAGACGTTCGGCCAGAGCTGCTCGCGGACCGGATTTCGAGCATACCGTCCGAGTCGTCGTCATCTTCCTCTTCGTCTATAGCATCGGCTTCGATGGCCGGTATCTCGTTGGGGTCGTCAACAGCAATGCATTGCTCGACAAAGGTATTAAAGCTGATATGTCGTTTACTTCCCGTAGCTACCGCTTCGCTTTCAGGAGTGCTTGGACCTGCTATAGCGGATTCCACGGGCGTTCGTCCTCCTGATCCGATAGGACCCCGCGGAGGAGACGCCTTTCTGGTATTGTTGCGTCTCACAATGTTTGTATCGGATTTCGTCTGCATCAAGTGGGGTCGTGGCGTATGTTCACCGCTGTCGGTCATATCATCGTCGTCGACCATGTAGGTGCTTTCGAGGACAGGTGATGACGGCATGGGAATGGTCAACATCTCTGAAAGGGTTCGATGCTTTAAAATGGGTTTGGTGCCGGAATCGGCACGAACAATACCCAGACGTTCATCGGTTGTTGCTACCTTGGGAGGTGGCACTGGCTCGACCGCAGTGTGGAGAGGGCCGTAAAGCCATGTAACGTCGGAATCCTTCAACCTGGCAAAGCAGAACCGAAAGGCAAAAGCAGGCACAGCGGATTAGCGCAAGAACCAAAACGGCGAGAGGTGAACCGGGCAGGGCACAAAGCGAGTCTAGGCGCTGTCGACGAGAAGCACGACGATCCGGGCATTTCCCTCTGGTTTCGGCAAGTCTTGCGGTTTTCTTGCAAGAAAAGCCGCTCATACGATGTGATAGTATCCCATCTCGAATCGTTCACTCACCAGTTGAGGGTCTCGGGACTGATAGTCTTCAGCTTATTCCTCTGTTTCCACCATGTTCTCCAACTTGCATTTTCCAACCGAACACCGTTGGCAATCTCATTCTTGTGTCGTGTCATCGATCTCCAACTCGCCCAAACATCCTCTTCCTGCCAATCGTGCGAGAGGTAATCCACACATATCGAGGGAAGCCTGTTCTGGATGTCTTCTGCAGACGGTGCCGCGGTAGAATCGAGAGGCAGAGCCGTGATGGATGGAACTACCTGAGCCATGGTGAAATGAGAAGTGACAGTTGAGAGGCAAAGTCGTTCAGGTTTCTATACCTTTTTGCCTCTAGTCGAAAAGTTGCAGCAGGTTGAAGGCGTCGTTTACCGAAACTACGGTAAAGGGAAAGATGAGATCGAATGTTCAGATGGATGATGTACTCGACAATGACAGGGTGAACATGTACCACAGCGTTGAGAGATGGAAGGAAAGAATATATCCAGAGATAGCGGTCCGTATGTCGATAATTCGAGTTGCGATTGGCGAACGGTGCGAACTGTGGGGGTCGAAATGCTGACTAAATTGCTCTGGGCCGCGCGCAAAAGTCGCAATAAGGTTGCTATTGAATTGAAAGGCGGAAAGGCGGGTATGATTATGTCGCTTGTGAGATCACTCCTGACGATAGAAGGCAAGAAACTGCTCTGATGGTGGGATGTTCAAGAACGAGGATGCACAGCTAACTGGACAAGGAAAGACGATCGTTGGCAAGAAAGATCAGAGTAAAGCTCTAGTTCGCTAGCTATGTTCGCGCTGCCCCAGTTTGAGGAAAAAGGCGAAGAAATTAACGTAACCTGCCGGCTATTCCTTAGCTCAAGGCTAGAGCTGGCTGAAGCCTACCCAGCCCTTTGGTCGCGGCGTTTCTTGTGTTTTCAGCGATTCAGCGAGCAGCTCCAAGTTTCCAATAACTAGACTCTGAGCTGTTCAAGCGGGACCACTAGGAGAGGTTTTAGAGGGGACTTGGCTAATCTGCATTTCCGCGCGAGCTGGCTGCTATTCCGCGCCTCCACAGCTCTCGGAACGAAACTAGCCAACGAGCGGGCAGCCTCAACAGCTGCCCCGACTTGCGAGACCGGCCGTGTCGACCCGTCAAAGTGGCCGCTATAATTACAGATCATGATGAGAGGTAGAGTGAGAGATGAGAGAGGCATGAGAGGCCTGAGAGGTCCATAGACAGGCGGACATGCGGTAGAGCTTGCGGCAGTTTGGCAGGTGTACAGTACTGGTATATGAGGCGGCAAGTAATGCGGCAGTTGCAGCAATACTGCAGCTAATGCAGCTAGCAATGAGCAGTCGCAGTACAGTGGTTCTCGACGAAACGAGGTCGCTCTTTGCAGCTCTCAGTTCTCTTTGCTATCTAAACCTGACCAATTCAAGGCGGGCTTGGGAAACCCACAAGCTGCCAAAACCTTCGCGAACTCGTATTGTTCACGTATATGCCTCTGATGCGATCCACTTTGGCACTATCCAGCTCCCTGTCCGCATTTAGACTTCGATAACTTTGATATTTTCGATGATTACGTCACTTGGCACACCTGGAACTTTGAACGGCTTGATCGTCAATGTCTGTCGATATGAGCGACGATGAAATACTCGTATGAGGCAACTTGGTGCGCTCATAAATTTCAATCGCTTTCCCCAGTCCCTCTCCCAAGCTGCCTGCTTTGCCCACCAGTCTGATAAATACAGTAAGCATCGTTTCTTTTATGGCTGTCGTATAGCACACATATCTGAAGGCTGGCTGCAGCTAACGGCTATACTGCAAATTAGACAATGAATACTACGGTAGATCAAGCCGCTGTCGGCGGAAAGGCAGCTCACAAAGATCCACTTTATGCTCAACAAGGTAAGGACGTTGGTTTTGGGCAAATAGCTCTGCCGCTTACATCGTTAGTTCGACAGCGGCGACGTCTCCTCAAGGCGGAGGTGCTGTGGCGGATCCCAACGTTGCTCCATTGCCCAAGCTGCCATTCAAGGAACAGGTCAGCCAAGTCTGCATTAGCGCCATGGAGTGATCCCAAAGCACTGACGATCGACCCCTACCTTGCCAATGTAGGTCAAGGGCTATGCAAAACTCACTGCGGGAACGATTACAGGCAATCAGAAGGAGAAAGATCTCGGACAAGCCAAACTTGATGGACACTTGGAAGACGATTAGGATGCAAGTCGTACCATATGTAAAGAAGCAATTTGAGCGAAAGGAGCCAATTGTCAACTTCCTTTTCAAGTCTCAACCCGGTTGTATGCATAACGGAACATGACTTTGTAATTACGCGTTCGATCGATAGAACTTGACATTCTTATATGGATTTACAACCTGGGTATTTGTCCTTTACAAGTTCTTATCATTCCCTGTACAAGTACTCCTTACATAATGACGATGGCAAGTCGCTTAACATCAAGCAAGAGTGCCCATGGGATCCCAAGCAGGGAGGACTTTCGCTTGACCGCCTTCAAGTATCTTGACATATTTCTTCTCAGCCAGCTTACTGGGAATGACCACCTGATAAACAAATCTGAAAGGAAAAGGGACGAATCAGCCAGTGAGATGCAGCAGAAACATCTAGCTGTGACGCACTCTCGGAACCAGTCCGCTGTCATCATGAAAAATCCCTTCTCCCCTGCATCGTCGGACCAACTGTTCTCAATCTTGTACCGGACCGGTTTGCCTGATTCATCGACGTGAACCGCGGTGATGACCATGGCGTGGTTCGCAACGCTGTCGCCAGTCTCCAGCCTTTGCGCTTTGTTCATGTTGAGCTTGAATCCATAGGCTTTCTGTTATCGCACAAAAGTCAGTAAAATGCGAATGTGAAGTCATTGGACATGGTCGTACCTCATATTCATAGGCCTTGGTGTCCAATATACCCTTGTCCCTGATGAGGGAGGCGCCAACGTCACTACCTAAATCCGTGAAACATCTCCTTCAGTATCGACAACTCGACTATCGTCACTTATACACTTACCGAAAAACACCGGTTGATCTGCCTTGATGCAAGCGATGACAGCCTCTTCAAGCGCACTGACATGCGCGTTGACGTCTGAATACGACATACAATTCAGCGAAAGTTCAATAAGAATCGAGGCGTACGACTTACATCGGATGGGAAGTCCACCGTGTACGTTGCCCAACCGATCAACCGTGTACAGTTGGTCATACGCGTTTCGCGGGTCGTTGATGAGCGAGAAGCAATCGCGTGCGAGATGAGGTCCGGTATACTTCTACAAATTGAGAGCCAGTGCGGAGAGTTAGCGTCAGTGCAGGTGATTTTGCATTCTGGACAAACACTCACTTTATAGAAGTCTCTCGGGGTGCTGGTGAGCTTGCAAACCTTTCCGTCGCGATCATAGTACTCCCATACGAACTCCTCTTCTGCCTTTGGTGGCGTACCGAGAGTCACACACAGGACATCAAAGACCTGCTTCATCATTTCTTCCTTCCTGGCGCGCGCACTGCGGAGGACTTGCTGCTCAGAGAGTCCACGAGCTGACAACGCTTTGGACAACTCTCGGAGTTCAAGTGAGCACTCCCTGAGCTTCGAGGTGAGAAGTTTGTCGAGAGGAGCAGATGCAGAGGACGAGAAACTTTCAGGATAGAGAGTTTGAGGGATGCAGCCGTATTTCTGCGCAACGCAATGTGGTCAGCCACAATGGATCGCAGACGTTTATAGCGATTGCTCGCATACCTCGAGTATATTGACAGCCATGTCAAATTGTCCACCATCGTTCACGGGATCTTGGTTTAGGAATGTCACGATGCGAGCGTCAAGTGGTTCATCCTTCAACTCCAGCATGTTCCTGGAATGAGTGAGATGAGGGTAAACGCATGGTGGTCTGGGTGGAAATGGGTAAATTCTGGCGCTTACTCGAGATACCAATTGGCTTTCCTGCACAAGGAAGAATACTGTTTAGATACTGGCAGATTTCGGGGAAAGACACAGCAGCGCCAGACTTACTCTAGTTTATCATAGAAGAACAAATAAGATTGCGACAACTGAAAGTCTCCCAGGTTCAGCTGAGAGATAATTCGATATCTCAAGCAATTGGCTGATTGTCCGTGGCGAAGAATAGTTAGTCAATCACTCAAGCTACGAAGCTATGGTAGCTCGCGACTAAGGGACAGGACGACGCTCACTGGTCGCAAATAACCAACATCGACCAGAGTTCTTTTGATTGGTTACAGGCCCAGGATAAATGCCCTTCGAACCGTCCTTCGGCTTGATGCCCTTCAATTCCAAGTTGAAGATTTGCTGATCGCCTATCAAGGTTGATCTCGAGATGAGTCCCTGGGTAGGGTGCGCATTGCTCAGGACGAGTTGCGACAACTGCAACACTGGTGACTAAGGTTCAGAAGCGAATGATGAGCTTATCATAGCCCATTCACAAAGGGGGGAAGATCAAGGGAACTCACGTTGTCAAACTCGTTCTGCCAGGAGTCCAGCTTGTTCAATGCGAGTCCTGCGGAACCCTCAGTAGAACGAGCGTACGACATGACCCTTTCTGCAGAAGGTGCCACGAAGGATGATGCCTTCTCGTTGAGTCGTTCCTCCCGTACAGGAATACTCGAGTCTACCGACTTTGATGATTGTTGTCCCATGTTTTCTGGATCAGTTGTATCGATACCGATGCCAGGATGTCAAGATCAGCTTGACGAACAGGAGAACACCCAAGGGCTGCACGAGGGACGGGCCTCCCTGCTTGCAATTATATACGATTACGGTTATTGGATGCTTATCCGGAAGAGCTTTCGGACTGGTCCGTGCGCAAACTGCACATGCGGCATTCAATTACTCATTACTCATCAGCGGATCAAGAAGACGGCATCAAGTCCAGGTTCCTTACCTCTCACATCCTCCTAGCTATCCTCTTCAGCGAACGTCACACCTGTCCACACAAGCGCTCACACAAGACACTTCATAAAGGTCCGGTGATACCCTTTTGGACTCGTTCGCGGCGCACAGGAACGCACAGGACTCGCACAGGCTGGGGCGCCGCAACCTGAAATAGACGACCAAGTCAATGATGGCTTGTGGCTCGCGGAGAGCTTCGCAGAGGCTGGCGGGCTGGCGGTGGGTCTCAAATGGAATCGATAGCTGAATCGACGTGATAGATAGCATGCTGCCTATCGCAGTCGGGAAAGGCCGATCAATAGATAAACTTCAGCGAGATAATGGGTGATGGAGTTGAGGTAGCTGGGGGTAGTGCCTTGATATGTAGCATCATGCTTGACCTTTAATACACCCCAGCGTTGTTTCGCCCATGGTGGTTATTACTTTTCTGCTGTCATTCATCAGCAAAGACATCTGCAAAGGCTCCTCGACCGCGACTGCGATGCGCCCCGCGGTTAGAAGGCTGCAGCTGGGCCACTGGTCAGTCAAGAAGATCACGCATTCGGGGACGATACACTTGAGAACGAGCCATATTGGTGAACGAAATTCATATCCGTTGATGTTGATTTCGCGATTTTCGGTAGCTCCCACCCGTGGTGTCCACGACCTGTCCACGACCTATCCACGACAGAGCCCATGTTGCCATCGTCTTGTCGTCGTATGGGATGCAACGCGCGCTCGCTTCGTTATGCCTGCTTAGACGCTCGGGATAGTCCTATTTGAGCATCTCTTCCTTGCATAGAATTCATCCGGTCACCCCAGCGGCTTCTGACAGTTTCCCTGACCTCGTCGACCACGACCATGTCACCACGACGTCACCGAATGGTTCAGTACTCGGAGGAGGTAGCTTCTGGAGCTGGTCTTTGGGACCCGCTTGGGTTAGGTAGCCTTTGGCAGGTGAGGTGCTTTATAAGGACAATATAGTCGCTACATACGAGTACCTTCATTTTTGCAGAGGTAGTGTATATGGCGTGGTGGTCATCGCCCGATGCTCTAAAAGGCCGAGGCCGAGCTGGTAATGGAGGCGACCGCGGGAGGGGTTGGCTTTAGGGCATGTCTCCAATTCCGATGTTCCGAGCACGCGACGAGAGGCGCGTTAACAGCTCTCACAGTACCGCTACCTTGCTCGCAACCTGAGTCCTGAGGAGCTTCCTGAAGGCATCACCTCCTGCTCAACCCTCGTCGAAGAGCATCTTTCGATCGACACCGGACTGATAACTTTTACGAGTCCTCTTCTACTGAGCAGTCTATTGCAGTACGCTCCTGGCCCGACTGAGCTCATCCAACAAGCAGAATCGATGGAATAAATGAATCGATAAAACGGATTGATCGACCAATCTCCTGAAACGCACTTCTCGCTAGGCATGCCACGTTATTCAAAGGGATATCAGTGTCTCGGTCAATCTCCTCTCTCATAAGGAGATCTCATTTGCCGAAAGCAGCAGCCTGACCAGCCACCTCGACTACGCCAGCGGAACATCCGTGAAAAACAGCTTGAAAAACGCAGGACCACCTTTCAATAATCACGTATTTCATAAGGCCCATCAAGTGAAGGCTACCTTGTCGTTCTGCAGGGAGAACTTTGGACGTTGCAGCATCGAATCCCTGAGGTGCTTGGCTGCGTGAGGAGCTGGTTGTATTGTGAGTTTCAAACAGAATCAGCCAGCTCATCAGTCTAGACAAATGAGACCTGCGAATGAACAAATCTCTTCCTCAATGGTCCCGATGGGCTTGATCATGACTGCTGATACTCTCCTATCCTACTCCTGGCCTCTCTGCTCGTCACAACCCGACCCGGGCAAACTTGCGTTCGACCTCCATCATGTTCTATCAACGGGACTTTGGCATCATTTTAGCATCAAACGCATCAAACGTTTCACCTTAATCAGCCTGTCCGATTGCATATGGCGAGCAGGCGAGCCGCTGTGTATTCGTCGACTGTTATATAACCCACGGCCAACTGCCAACACATAATCGTCCACGACAGACTCGTTACCCATTTCGTACGAGCGTGACTAGCTTCGTAACCGAAGACATCTTTCACGATGCCCAGTTTCAGCTTCGCCAATCCACTTTCGGGAAGGCGCGCCGTCTCTGCGCAGGATCGAGCGACCTCAAAGCAACACAAGAGCAAGCTCTCCATCGCGCCAGCAGCTCCCTCACTCCCTCAAGGGTCTTCCGTCAGGCAGGATCTATCCAGCTTGCCGCTCGAACAGCAGTTCAGCAATTTGAGCTCCGGTACACGGCCATCGATATCGGCGTCCTCCTCTACTCAAGATGTGAGGCAGGCTACGTACATCAACAATTTGCAGGCTGTAAATGTCTCGAGCATCGGAAGGAAGAATATTGCAGGCTTATCAGGGGAGCAGAAAATCGTTGCGGTTCTCATCAATCGGCTTGTCTCCAAGGTGAGTGACTGAATGTTGCGTGGGGGAAGCCAAGGGGCGACGACTATAACTGAAGACTCGTTTCTACATTCGATGCTATCCCCTTCTTACAGTTGCCAGCTAGTACAGGATCTAGCCTCGGTACTACGGAAGCGGATCCGATTGTTCAACAGACGATTGCTGCATTAGAGAAGATATCGGAAACCAAACTGGCGCTTGTTGCCCATGGCCTGACAACGGTACTCGAGGGGTTCGTTCCGGTATGTCCTGTTGCATAACCGTTCCGGTGGAATGATCTAACGTGAACATGACAGCAAACCGCAAATTTGGCGTTGGCCAATCAGCCCATACATGTACTGCAAAGCCAGTATGTTATTCTCAGGACAATGCAGCATTGCACTACGGCATACTGGAAATACCATCACCTGCAAAACCCAACAACGACCTTTGCTTTCCGTTCCGAAACAGAAGGTTATCCACGCCCTTGGTTTAACCCGCCGGCAATCGAGGAATCGCTTGCCCGGTTCATGGTCGCGACTTTGGTCCTCTACATCCGAATGACAACTTACGAGGTCACATCTGTCCAGTCGGGCGTGCGAGGACGAACCGCACCAGTACCCGGTACCTTCGGTATCAAGGGAGAGAACGAGCAAACACCAATGGGAAGAAGCATGCTCCGGTTCTTGCACGGCTTCTCTACATCTGCAGATGTTGGTCTGAAGTATCGCACGGAACAAAGCATGGAAGGTAAAGCTCACGAAGAAGGGCCTGGCGGATTGATGGTCACCTCGGAGGGAACCGATGCGGAATTCTCACACGGCCCGTCGACTCCAGCTACGGGCGCAAGAGGTCAGCATCAAGGCCGTCGCAGACGGCAATCATCGCATTCGATCAATACGATGGCCTCGGCTGGTGGATCGACATCTGCTGCCACTCTCATGTGTGAGATCGCTCGTCAAGTGGGAAAAATCTTTTATTTTCTATCGTCGGCTGCCTGGAGTGTAGTGTACGGAAACATAAGGGGAACGTTACTCAAGTTGGATAAATCAGCAGAGGAACATCCGGACGCAGTGGAGATTCGGATCTTGGAGTGGTCGAACTTGGATCAAACAAAGCTGACCTCTGTGATCAAAGGTACAGTGATACATGGCATGAAGGCCATGCATTCTAGAGCTGATACATCAGCCTTTTCCATGTAGATTTCGCCTCGCACTTCCTTCACATCAAGCGGAGTGTCCAGCCGGCTCTGTCCGTAGCTGTCCACTCGGCTATCTGGAACTGGGTTGAAGCATACCCGGTAGAGTTCACTGCTCTGCACAAGAAAGGCAAGCGGGTCGACGGAGGAGCGGAGACCTTGTTCGACATTATTCACGGTTTAGCGACAACTGGCAATGGTCCCCAAAAGGCCAAAGCGTTTTGGCCCACGCAAGCAGCATTGTTGTTGCTTTGCCCTGATATACTGGACAAAGCAATTCACGGTGAAACGGGATCTAGCGTAACAAAGAAGGTTAGGCTCCTGCTTGTCAATTCAACAAATCCATCAGAACTGATCCTTTTCCTGCGCTTTTTAGGCCAGTTTCCTGGAGAATTTGCGCAAGACTGGGAAGGCATCATATATGGACGAACCCACGCTTCTATGTTATGTGGATTTCTGCAAAGCGGGCTCTATAATCCCCTTGGGATCTTCTCAATATGCCCTTCACGAATACGTTCGGGACGTACGATCAGATTTTCAGGTAAGCTCCTTGATCCGTGTCTTCTCATGCTCGGCTAATAAACGCAAATGATCACCTCCAGGAACGCCTGTTACATGACACGAACGTGATCGAAGTCCTCGACATCAATTTGCTCATTTGTGGTTTCGTAGCGCTGCATAGATCCCGGTTCCTCGATAGTCGAGCTTGGTCACCAATGCTTGCCTTTTTGAAGGAAGCAAAGTCTCTCAAATGCAGGAAGGTTATAGCACATTCTGCTTTGATCCTGATTCTAGAGGTAAGAGCCCGGAATTTGGACTGTTCTCGTCCGTAATCTAATTACCAACAATTTTCGACAGAGTGACAATCAGCCTCATGGCCCTCCATTACTCGAGATACAAACAGCCGCAGCCCCTTTCTTCCGCGCCTGGCTATGTGAATGTATAGCCCACTGGACATCGGAGGGCAACTGGAAGCCGACATATGAGGTCGATCTCAATGTCATTGACATACCGACGTACATGGCCCGAGAGAAAATACTGCTTGATGCGATCCTCAAACTCTACGCGGCGGAACCTGCCTTCGCATTTGACGGTACAGGAGTGGCTTCAGGTACACTGGGAATTCCGGAATTTTTGGTCACCCTCTCCAAAGGGGCTTTCCATTTGCGGTCTCCAGAAACAGCAAAAGATTGCGAGAGGTCTCTACTTGCATTGCAAAATTGGATTTTCTCGCTTCCAGAGAATGCTGCAGATACAGAAGCGCAGCAGCTATCGGTCAGCCTTATCAGGTGAGTCGAATGATTCTTAAGTGTCTCGACTATTTGTGATGAACCGACAAGATTTCTATGTTAGTGGTCGACTACTACACGAGGCTTGCAGATTTGTCGGCCAATCGATATTTACTTCACAAGAGGATAGGCATCACACACGGATGATCTACAGATTGACCGAACAAGCCATCTTGACTGCCAAGGCGGGACGGCTGTTAGCGAGCGTGAGTTGATATTCCAAGCAACAGGTAGGAATCATTCTGATCAGTTTTAATTTCAGAGGAGGCATACGGCAGAGCTTTGGTTCGAGTTAGCCAAAAGCGAGTTGCTAGTGGATATCGTTCTTGTAGCCAGTCTGCTCGGCCCCGACTTTGACATGAATGCGAGAACGATTAGAGCTCTTGGCACTTTGGCCAGATACCGGAAAGACGCCAGTTCTACGATCGACCGCGACATGCAAGTCATGAGAGAATCCGCATCCTCCGTATTCGAGCATATTTGCGAGAATTTAGAAGGCGTATTCGGTAAGCTGTAGTGCAGCATCGAGCTTGATCAAAACGAAACTCAGTCTTGAATTCATTTCACGTAGGAAAAATCCAGCAACAAAAATTGATAAGAAACACATTCAGATCGAGTGCGCAACCATGCGCTCCAGTGAGAACACTGTGGCAATTGCTTTTCGGTCGCTTTGCCGAGCTCACCGCCAGAATAGTCGATGGAGTGGAACTGGGCTTAGCAGCCGAAAGGCATGACAGCATCCCATCCTTGAACTCTGTTTGTGGAAGCTCAGTTCTGTCACCTACTACATCCGCTCACATCATATCTCTCTTTTCTATGGCGTCTAGTACGAATCCGGTCTCTGGAAAAACCTCGGCCTCTTCCTTGCCGGCACCAGCGATATATGTTGTGCAGTAGACACAATGATTGAAGTACCCCAGGAATGGGTTCCAGAGGACCGGACTGTGGGCACTGTTCCAGAATTTGTCGAAGCGCTTGTGGATCTCTTCGTAGCCGACAGCGAACAAGTTCGAGAGGCTACTAAGCAGATGGCAGGAGAAATAGCCTTGGCTCATCTAAACCTCCTCGTCAACCAAGTCAAAGGGTAAAGCCGGCCTCCTTCCTGCATCTGCCTCTTCATCGGATTAATCCTTATTTCTCCTGTGTTGCGATGCAGTCTGATGGAACACAGCTGGACAGACGGTCATGTCAATCGAAGCGAGCCTTTCGATTACCTAGTGGCTACCACCATGGGCACGCTGCGTATCTTAATGGAACGTGATGCCGAAGAGAAGTTCTCGGGTGAATTGGCACAACATTCCGATTTTGGGTCTCTAATCAGCTTGCTGGCCGAATACGTCAACGTTTTACCTTTTGGACCGATTGCTCATCGGTGCAAGATCGAACTTGGACGAATCTTAACGCGAATCGGCGACAAACTAGCATTGGAACCAACGAAGCGGGATCGACTATTCAACAACGTTCAGAGCTGGACTTCTCAGACGCTGCAAGAACTCGGAGATGGAAACTTCCGGAACCTCAGCAATGTACAGCAGTGCGAAGACGACGTCATCCTGCTAAGCGGCCTGGCGCAGCTCAGTGCTGCCATGTCCTTGGAGAGCGGAACTGAAAAGCATGGCCGTAGCTCGGCAAAGTTACTTGGTGACGCTGAGTTTTTCGCTCGCTTCATCCAGAGAATCACTGTGGAGACTGCAGTGAGTCACGTCCACGTCTTGGCCGGAATGAGACGTCGTTCTGACGAGATGCCTATGGTTACAGGAGCACCAATCCCTTTATGCATTCAAGATGCTGAAGCAAGCTCAAGCAATTCTCACCAACCTCATGACATGCAATGGCAACGATTGCCTTGCACAGTGTTTGGAAATGACTCTATCGGCTGACGCTGGGCTTCGTTACCCTTTCTTACAAGCTATGACTGTGGTGCTCAGGCAAAGCACACTTACCGATCTTGCTTTACGAAGAAGAAAGAGTGATAGCTCTCTACGACCCTTCACGAAGGTGAGTTTTTAATCAAATGTTGCGCCGCACATTCATTAATTGCTATCTTGTTATAGATGCTCATGCAAAGAGACGTAAGTTGATTGCGCAAGTGATCCGCGCGTAGTAGTACTGATTGGCCAATCGCTCAATCAATCCAGCTTAAGCTAGTGCAAGCCATCACTTTCACAGCGATGCTCCAGGAATTCGATATTCTCGCCGCTGTGCTATACAGAATTTTCCACAGAGAGGGCGGGGTGTATTTGTTACTCTACGGACTGCTGGCGCACGAAGTTCGATCAACAGGTGAGTTCGCCGGTGTGATTCTATCTATATATTCGCTGATCTCTCTTTTGGGTGTCCGTCAGAAATACAGGCGCAGTTGTTCAGGGCCAACTCGATCGTGACACGCATCATCACTCAACACGTGCGGACCACAGGCTTCACGTATTTCCGCGACCTCTTATTGCCTACGGTTCAGGCCGTATCGGAGATCAGTCCCGAAATGGAGCATGATGTCATTGTGCAGGTAGTCGAAGCGCTGCTCGACCGAGTGGTCAAGATAATCGATGTGCCTTCACCACTCCGCCATATCTTCTCCCTTATATCTTCGACGACTTTGAGCAAGTTCGAATCGAGTCGCCATGCTGTCTCTAGCTTCTTCTTCTTGCGAGTGCTCTGCCCCGCACTAGTCACACCGGAACGTTTCGATATTGCTGTCGAAGATGACAGACGACGTACTCTACTGTTGATCAGTAAAATCATCATGAACGTCGCTAACGTCCAGTCTTTCGGTACCAAGGATCCACAACTGGCGATTTACAACGATCTCCTTGAATCCAAGTACCAGCAGATTGTGGATTTCTTGACGGAACTCGGAGCTGTTTGGCCTGAACCCCTCTCCTTAGCCAACACTATAGATAGAACCGTCTCTGTCACAGACGCGGACGTCGATGAAGAATTCGTGTATGTTGGCGGCCCGTCCGACTGCTCCACTTCAATAGGCTGATAACTCCTTCACACCACAGAGCGTTTTACGTAATCAAGCACCTGGACAGGATCGTGCAAGTCGAAGGCATTGATGCTAGTCTAGTCACATCCTTGGCCAGATCCGTCCAACAGCGACAGCGGAAAAGATTGAAGATGAGCGCGTCGGCTCAGGCGACCGCGTACACTGAGTAAGTATCCTTCGGCTTAGAGTGAAAGCAACATTTCTCAGCTAGACTGTCTTGTCAATTCAAAGATTCATGAAACGAAATGAAGGGCGATCTCTAGCCCATGAAAAAGTCTTTTTCCGCGGACAAAGCTCGGTAGGAGTGAGTAATGCGAAGTTCGACATCAATCTACCTAGCTGATCTCCCTAGCCATAGGTGGAGCGAGACATTTTCTACCTTGTCTTGGGTTCGAATCGGGTGTCATTCAATGATTTGTTGCTTTGGCACATCTTCAAGGTGAGAACGGTCTCTTCTCCTCATCAGCCTTTTTCGTACTCATTCGAATCTGCTTAGACCCTGGAAGGTTGCACAGACTTTGATTTGGTGGTCGATCTTACTAAGTGCAACTCCGCGCAAGCCCCCAGAGTCGCCTTCCTCGAGAGATTTTTGGACTTGTGCCCGAAAAACCTGCTCAGCAAGGTGAAGACCGTGGTGCTATTTCAACCGAACATCGAGTCACCCCGACTACTTATGAACGTGCACATGTTGTTACGAGTTTTGGGTAAGCACAGTTTTTCTATTGGTAACTGGGTGCGAGTTGTTCAACAAATCGCCTCATAGGTTCGACGCACAATGTCCCTATCGTTACTGCTAGTAGCCCTAGTCAGCTGATGAAGCACATACCGATGACAACTCTACAGGTATCTCGGGATTCCTGTAAGTGCGCTTTCGGTAACAGAATATGTCAAAAACCTAGTTTCTGAAGCAGGAAACTCTCAACAGTGATGGTCTCTGAGGCCGCGAAGAACGTGTACCACGATGCATCTTTCGAAATGCACGACGGAAGGCGACTCCCTGTGGTTGTGGCGGTGAAAGCTGATCTTATAGTCATACAAACGACCGCCAAACAGGAACTATTGCCGTTCGACGGGATCTCCAGCGAACTTGTCGCGGTATACAGTATATCTGACATTGGCGATGATGTTCTTTCCAGGTTGCATGGTCTAGGTAAGCTGGGCAGATTCTCTTCTTCCCACCTTATGCTGAACGGGATCCTCGGATTGCCTAGGTTCTAAACAGCTCATTCAGTATCTCAAAGAAGCTCGCCGTGCAGGTATCAAAGGATTCCGGCGCCGGTACGAATTACGCGAAAACAAAGGACAATCTACTATTGCCGTGGCGGTTCTGGCTAGCGCTCTTTTCAATCTGGTCGCCACCAACTCTACCAAAACTCAGCGAGCGGCGGTCGACCTGTTGCGAGTGGGTGAGAACTGTTTCAAATTCGGACTTGGGGATGACACACCCAAATACGAAGGTGAGTAGTCGACTTACGGACTGTGGACCGAGCACTGAGCAGCGCTTTGTGACGTAGATGTGCAAACCTTCTCTATGTCTGTGGCAACGGCTAGCAAGACAGGCAGTCGTCTGATCAAACTTGTTCCTCATCTGTCACTTGGAATGAGTCTGGAGTTTCTGAAAGCTCTAGGACACATAGATGGGGAGCATCGTATTTCGTTGATCTCCCTCAGCACACCGTGGTTCCAGCAATGCGTCGAAATCATCCAGCCTTTCAGCGATTCATATATCGCGAATATGGCTAGTATGCGTGAATTGGTGAGGGGACTGATAGATTTGACGGTTAGTCAAGAAGAGGTGAGTACCATCTGCTTACGTGGGACTGTTCCCCCTTGCTCAGGGTGAGCCGCTGTTCTTTTGCAGCACTGGTCCGCTTGGCTGGAACCTCTCTGGAGAGCGTTGTCGAACGCACCTGACGATATCATGGATGTAATACTGGGCGAGATCCTAGAGGTTGTTCAGGGTTCAGAAATAGAGAAGAACGCTTGGAAGGGATTGCAAGCAGCTTTGCGATCATTCTCCGCGAATGGACTTATTGTCAAGCTCGCATCTCGTTTGCGGAAGGTAAGTCGAAACGTGAGGTAGCGGTGGACTTGACTCTGAAAGGGCTTGGTTACAGAAAATCGCCGCAACATACACCAACACGTGTCCAGTTTTGACAGACTCGGCTGCGTGGCCTGAAATTGCCTGTCTTCTGCAAGCGGCTTTCCTTCGTATATCGGCGTCTATACCTCAAAGCGATCTTTTTGTTGCACTTCCTGATATCACCTACGCTTTGGTCATGACCGCCGGTTTGGGATCCGAAAAGATCCGGACGTGTGCTCACTCGTTGACTTCGCGGGTGATCGAGCTTTGTGTGGACGAAAACCCCGACGCAACCAGCGACTTGCTGCTCGAAGCTCAATCAGAAGCGATTCTTCACTGCTATGGCTTGGTACCATCGAAAAATCCGGACACTTCGTATACAACTATTGCAAAGATCGAGAGACTGTGTTCATTCTTGTTAAGAATCCTCACGCAATCTGCGCCGACTTTAGGTTAGTCTTATTGTCAATGAGTTGAAATTGCTTCGCTCAAATTCTACCCTCCCCAGATCTACAAAATGTTTGGTTGGCAAGATTGTTAGGGCTGTTCTCCGCAAGTTGTTTCCAATATAATCCTGCGGTCCAGCAGAGAGCATTGGTGGCTTTGGGTGCATTGATCAACGGTGCAAGACCAGGTGAAGTCGAAGATGATTTCATGGTAAGTCTTCCCTATTTACATTGATCGCCTCTTGCCTGTAGCTTACATCGCAGCATATCGTTTAGTATCAACTTCTCGTGGCCATACACAACGCACTCGCGCAACCGATCACTGGCGTGTCGGACATGTTACTGACCAGTATGCTGAGATGCGTAACTCTCGTCATCTCGGGAGTCTCATCAGATAGTCGATATGGGGGCGCCGCCACCTTCTGGCTGGGTCTCGGCGTTTTGCAGACCGGCCGGATTCCCTTGATGTCGGTAGCGATCGATCTCCTCGTGGCGGCACTGAAGCAGGCTGAAGGACTAGGCCTAGCGGAAACCGGTATCCAGCGACTCTTGCTGACACACCGACCGAAAGACCTGGCCGTTGTCAAGCTCGATGCCTACACCGGTGTCGACTTCGAATCAAAGATCGCCTTTACTTTCTCCGTAGCTGCGCTTGCGTACCGGGGAATGCGCGTCGAATCCACTCGTATGGCCACCAAGGAATTATTCGGTCTCCTGATGGCACCCGGATTGACGCATTCCAACGCGCGAATGGGATTCGTTCCGCCTCAATGTTTGGCGTACTTCCTCTGCCGGTACTCCGTGAAACGCAACAATGTTGAGCGAAAGTATCTGGTTGATCTGACTTGCGGCAAGGGCACTTTCGACCGACTGCCAAATCACGCCAACGTGTTTTCACTGCTTGAAATTCCGTAAGTTTCCTCCCTTCGTTTCCTTGTCATATCACCACTAACGAGGCGAGATCCTTACAGGGACACGCCGACTGCCGTCATGGTCATCGCTCTTCTGTTTGGTATGCTGCGTGCTGCAGAATTAGAATACGAGAGGGTTGTCCTCTTAACAACGCTGGCGGAAGCTGCCCGACAGCTGCCCGATATTATCGCGATATGGTGCGTTTCGTATTTCACTCTTTACCATTGCATGAGCTGATAGCTACAATTTCTCTCGACGGCAGGCAAACTTATGCGCACAACGAACTGGTCAACTACTTGATTCAGAGCTCCAATCCGCAGATATTCGTTGCTGTCAACTCCATCTTGAACATTGTCGGCAACCCCTCGAGTCACGACGACTTTTTGGACACCGCTTCAAGGATCTCACATGATACCAGAACGTCGATAGATTCAAATATAGATTCCAACGCTACCTTGAAAGATCTCAAGATGTCTTGTCTGCGATACATGGGTGACATCAGGTTTGACGCCGACAAGTAAGTTGTTGTCTAGTTGACAGACCAGGTGAACGAGAACTCAACCTTTTTCCTCTCTAGGATGGCGAACATTAGTGTCCTCGTTTCTCAATTGATCGCGCCATAGCCACGTCGCTGCGACGTGTGTGGGAGCAAAGAGTTGCTCAAGAAGGCGGCGAGCTTCACCCAACTAGGCACAGATACGTACATCTGTCGCAACCCTCCACTCATATGGGGCTATGCACGGATCTTGTTCTTTCCGGTACACAAAGGACGTTCATCGCATTACGTACAGGGGAACACCGACTTCGGTCATTCCAACCTCAGGCCGCTCTCGGTCATACATGCTTCTTTCCGTTCAAATCGTCTGTTATAGATGCTGCAATACTTGGTGTAACAAAGGAATATGTGTCAAGTCACACAGCTGGATAGCTGTATAATAATGATTATCATGTTGTCAAAAGGTGCAGAAGAAGAGACAGGGCGCCTATCGCGTCGTTCGCCTAGTCGATCTGCGAGGTGTAGGAGCTGTGGTTACCTCTTCAGGGATGGGGAATGCATAATTCTTTCGTCCTGGAGACCTGAGGGGTTGAATCCACCATTTGGCGAGAACTCGCCTTCATGAGCTTGTTCATGTACTAAAGCTACAGTGGTACTGTTCAAGTCATTAGCAGCTAGATCTGCCGATCGCCACCTTCGTAAATAATTTCGAATATCAACAGGCGATCGAAGTAAAAGAGTTGTGCAATTGTTGCAACAGGTTCTTCTTACAGAGATATCAAACGCCTTGACAAATCTGCCGCCATAACGTGCTTCATAGTACGCAGTCATCTCCTGCCACAAAACGATGTCCGTAACGTCTTGTCGCCGCAGCACCTCCAAGCTGCTTTTGCAACGCTTGGCCCAGTCAACTTCTCAGTTTGGTGTCAGGCATCATTCCAGCAACCCCTTATCCAAACCATCTATCAAGTCGGACATACCACAACCGAAACTCGATGAACGCACCACTCACTTTGGATTCAAGGAAGTCCCAGAATCTCTCAAAGAATCACTCGTTGGATCTGTCTTTACCTCGGTCTCACCAAAATATGACGTTCTGAACGATTCTATGTCCCTCGGTGTACATAGACTTTGGAAAGACTCGTTCGTCTCCGCCCTGCTCCCGAAGCTGCCGCCTTCGATGCACTCACCCACAGGCGACAAGGAGTGGCAGCCTAGCTTCCGATGCCTAGACGTTGCTGGAGGTACTGGAGACATTGCTCTCAGAATACTGGATCGTGCGCGGGAGAAATACGGCAACAGGGATGTGCAGGTAGAGATTGTCGATCTGAATGAAGGCATGCTACACGAGGGTGTAAAAAGAGTGGCCCAGACAATGTATTACAACAGTATGTTCCCGGTCGAGCGTTGCTGTGTTTTCGCGTCGCTCTTTGTCTAAAATCATATTCTTCCTACAGCACCCCAGATCAAATTCACTCATGGCAATGCTCAGTCTTTGCCGACACATATCGCGGATAACTCTATCGATCTATACACTATCGCTTTCGGCATTCGAAACTGCACATCACTTCCGGCTGTTCTCAGCGAGGCGTACAGGGTCCTTAAACCAGGAGGCAGATTGGGCGTGCTAGAGTTTGGAAAAGTCTCAAACCCTTTGTTCCGAGAGTGAGTCTCCTTCATTCTTATCTACGAGGCATCTTATTGAATTAGCTTCTACAGGTTTTACAAACAATGGTCGTTCTCAGTGATTCCGTTGATGGGCCAGATCTTAGCTGGAGACCGAGATTCATACCAGTATCTCGTGGAATCCATCGAAAAGTTCCCCAGTCAGCCCGAGTTTGCAAAGCTGTAGGTCCTTTGGATGTGTTGTGCTGCTTCGAGTTCAGTTCTGACGATTGACATCACTACTATAGCGTACAAGAAGCAGGCTTCCAAGTCGGAGAAATGCGAGAAGGAGGTGCTTGGACAGATTATACGAACGGGATTTGCACTTTCTGGAGAGGCGTAAAAGCATAAGTACAGTAGGCATCCTCTCTCTCGGCGCTGTCAAACACCCGACATGTCAGACGTAAGGTCAGATGTAAGGGAAGGATGAAGTATGTGATGTATTCCTGTCCATGCGATTATCGATTATGCCTCCTCTCAAATACAACCATTATTTGATCTGATTCGCGACCAGTTCAAGAATCTCTGCCGTCGATTTCCCAATATTCTTGACATCTTTCGAGATCGCCGGCCACAACTCGCCATGGTGCGGTTCTGCCGCGATACATTTGTTGATAACTTCGTCTTGTCGCTCCTAGGTACACAAAGAGAGGTCAGTGATGAACGGCCAGGCGGAACACGTGTTGAAACACACCTTTTCACCATGCTGCTTCTCAAACTTGTACCACCAGGCCCACACGTCCCCGTTGACCGGATCTGCATTCGCTGCTCGACTGAGCCACAACCTCGTTTTCTCGATCTTTCGCTCATTCCAGAACAAACGCCCAACAGCGTTGATAACCAGAGGATGTTCATTCGATTTCTTGATCGCGTCAACGGAACGTCCTTTTCTCTGCTGTGCTGCTTCCATCCAGATAGCCATACTCCATAGCAAACCAGAAGCGGGACAATCTTGTTGCGCTATAACATTCCACCAAGTTCACATCAGTACTCATAGCTCTGCAGCGTACCAGATCCGACTCACCTCTGGCCAGCATGGCCTTTGCCTGACCTGCACTGCCTGCCCGTTCTTCCACTTTGATCGATTCCGCCCAGAGCCTATCATTCTTGGGGTTCTGCATTCGAGCTTTTTCCAACAGGGCACGAGACTTGATCGTGATGCCCGCTTTCTCTTCGAGTCGAGAGGAAAGCAGCCACAGTGGTACTGATTTCGGACAAGCTTTCACACCCTTGGCATACGCGTCTCTGGCTTGCGGAATTTCAGAGCGTTCCTCGTGGATCTGTCCTTTGATCATGTACAGCTTGTCGAATGATGGGAACTTTTTGATGGCTTCCTCCAGCGTTTGCAAGGCTTCGTCGAGTTTACCGATCTGCCTTTCCAGCATCGCCGACTTCATCCAAATCTGTAACACAGGACAGGAAGTTCAAGCATCAGCAAGGCATCCCATGACGTTTTAGAGCAAGCGGCAGGCGCTTACACGATCCGTATCAGCTTCCTTTCTCGCTTTCGCCAACAACTGCATTGCCGCTTCCGTCTGCCCAGTCTCAGAGGCCAATTTAGCTGCAGCAAGCCAGATGGATTCGCTGTCCGGGTTCTTCTCGAAAGCCTCGGTCAAGATGTCTTTGGCACTGGCAATGTCGCCAGACAACCACTTTTCTTTGGCAGCCATCAACCATAGTACTTCCGCTCTCGGGCAATACTGGACGGCCTTTGCGAGGAGTTCTTGCAGTGCTTCCCTGTTAAGGAGATGGAAACAATCAGATTTAGCGCTAACAAACGACAGCCACCAGAATTCACTTACGATGAGCCATGCTGCTTTTCGAAATCCGCGGCAGCTCTCCAAACTGCCTTTTTAGTAGGGAACACCTTGATGATGTATGCGTATATCCCGCGAGCGCATTCGATAAAGTTTCTCTTGGCAGCGGACTCTGCATCGTCCAGCCAGGTGTCCATGCGATCCTCCTCTTCCACATCAAGATGTAGCGTAGCTTTCAATATCGCCTGTGCTGTTATAGGAGACTTTTCCGTCTCGCACCGTTCGGCTTCTTTTATCCATTGTTCTCGCGTCATGATGACTTGATGTTTCGCTAGATTGGCAACGGCGTTGGCGATCAACTTGTCGACTACGGCAGCGTCCCCGTCTTGTTCCCTTAGTCGAGCACCCGCTATCCAGATCTCGTGACTTGTGGGGATCATCTTATGGGCTTTGTTCAAGACTTTCTGCGCTTCAGTGGGTGTTTCTAGTCGGGCCAGAGTCAACCATAATTCCGTTGACTGCGGTACGACTTCGACGGCACGCTGTAGCAGAATACGCGCGTCTTCTGGATCATCTTCAAGGTTGACAACTTCTTTCCACAGCTTGACCGAGTTGGGAATGTATTCAAGAGCTAGAAAAGAGAATTCAAGAGTTAGCAAACCGAACGTTTTCAGCGAATCGATAGACCGAGGCGTACCTTTACGTAAAACCCGCTTCTTGGCCTTTACATCCGTCTCGAGCGAAGCCGCCTTCATCCAGATTTTCACAGACTGCGGGAGATGCTGTACAGCTTTGGCGAGAATAACCTTTGCATTCTCGGGCGTATTCAATTCGGCAGCGTGAAACCACACATCTTCGTTCTTTGGGCACTGTTCACACCCTTGAGCGATAATTCTTCTCGCAGCGACCATCTTCTTGGCGTGTACTTCGAGTGAGGCAGCGGCGATCCATCCTGGTCCATGTTTTGGATTGGTCTTGATGACCGAGTCCAAGAGCTGTCGCGCTCGTTTGATATCACCGATTTGCTGAGTACTGTGCATGTCTTGGCTGTTCAACGCCGTCATGTACCCCTTGGGATCGATCGATGTGGAAGTACCGCTTGCTGCATCTCTGGAGACCTGGTCGAGTTGTAGCGAAAGAACACGGTCTCTCGCCTGCCCGATCCCAACAAGATCGGTTTCCGCACCACCGTTCATCGGCGTTTCATATCCTCCCGTCATCTGATGCTCATCCAATTCACCCATGACCTGATTCTGGCCTGCCGCACCCGCCAACACCGTATCACTGATCGCATAACTCTTCCCGGACCCATTCTCCGCCAATCGAAGGTTCTGTTTCCGCCTCTTCCTCGTCAAATCACCGACTTCTGGTAGGTTTTCCCATTCCGAGTCTGAAACAGCTGTGAGACCGCGCTTCAGATCTGCGAACCGTGCATCTAGCTTGGGATTCAACGCGCGTTCCTTTGCCAGTTGTTCCGCTTCAACGGCTTCGCGGCGGACCTTTCTACGACTCTCCATTCGCGCGTCCACGGATTCCCAGATGGCATCAGCTTCAGCGTCGTCCGCTTCATAGACTGTTCCTGCGAACAGATTTGATTCGTCGTCCGGGTCTTTAAAGGTTTCTTCTTCCTCTGGAGCGTCACCACGCTTTTCTCGGGCCTCCCTAGAAGATATGGAAGACTGAATCAGCGTCCAACCTTTACGCAAGACGAATATTGTGTACTCACGCAACAGTCTCTGCGGATGGCCCTTCACGAGCTGGACCGATATCCGAACGAGTTGTGAAACCCGAAGCGCTGTAAAATGAATCAACAGATAATCAGTCTACAAATCTGCAATATAGCGATGTTCAGAAAGCGAGGAACTTACCCTCGTCCAAGACCAGCGACGTATGACGCCGGAGCTGTCATCTACGCCACGGAAAAGAGACGGATCAGCCGCCAGGACAAAGTGGAAAGCACCGACAATGTCAGAAAAGAATGACGGAATTACTTGCCTGCAAGAATCCATATCTAGAGTCTCGAGGTGGAGCTGCCATCTTGAAGTAATCCTCTTGTCCTTGCCACAATAAGCCTTCGAGTTGTTAATACTTGCAGCGCCTGTTCCAGGGTGTGTGTTGATTCGCCACCAGTACCGCCGAGAGACAAAGATGTCTGATACAGGCGAGAACGATTTGATTTACCGAAAGCACGGGTTAAATGCGAGTGCTCGTACGACGCGACTGGGTAATTCGAGAGTTCCAGAGAGTTTCCTTTGTTCTTTTTTTGACGTGCAGTGCTCTACTACTGACCCGAGTTTACTTTGATGAATGGATTATAAAATGCACCACCAACACAAGGGACAAGTATATGGGCAAACTCACTTCCATAATAGAGAGGCAGTCTCACTTGCGATCGAGACGCGGAGATGCAATTATGTCCGTGACTCGAGCTAACTACTGCGACCGGAGCTGTCAAGATGATATCATGCAAACGAATGTGCTGGAGGTATCTAGTGACACTTCTGTCATTATCATACAACATTTCAACTATGGCGCCATTCCCTTCGGCTCCGTTGCTCGCTGGATCTCTTCAGGAAGCACAGATCAATGCTCTTCTGACTCTGCTCAACCTCAATGAACCGCCAACCCACCTGAACCTCCCGGGATCGACAACACCGGGCGTCACACCTGATGCTCTTGATACTGCCCAACAAGGGCCTTTGGTATGGAAGGTTTTGATATTGGATGAACAGAGCAAGGATATTCTGGCGACTTGCTTGAGAGTGCAGGACTTGAGGGAGCAGGGAGTTACTCTACATATGTAAGCTCGCGTTTCGGTGCGCATGTTACGTATCAGTGACTTTAACTAACAACAAGCCTTGTATAGGCAAATACATGCGACACGTCCACCACTTCCTGATGTTCCAGCCGTATACTTTGTGTCTCCGACCTTGTCCAACATCCGTCGAATCGCCGAAGACATCAACGACAACCTCTACACGTCGTACCATCTATCGTTCACCTCGTCTATTCCTCGACCAATGATGGAAGAACTTGCTTCCCTTATTCTGCAAGGCGATCCATCCGGAGAATCTGCAGAATCAGTGGCAGCAGTCCTAGACCAAAACCTCGACTTTCTCGTCCCTTCACCATCACTATTCTCTCTCCTTCCCAAACGCGTAACCGTTGCTCCGGACCTACATGACCCAACAACAGCCCTATCCCCACCCGCCCAGAAAACAAAACAGGGCCGCTGGATCCCGGAAAAGCAAACCGATGGGCCAGCATCATACATGATTCTTAACAACCCAGGTGCAAACGAGCTCGAGGTGGAGGAAGAAGCCGAACGAATCGCTCGAGGGTTATTCAGCGTCCTCGTCACCTACATGACAGCCACAACCTCTTCCACCTCGGGACCGGGCTCTACGTCAAGTGCGGGTGGAGTACCGATTATTCGATGTCCAAGAGGCAATGCAGCTGAGATGGTTGCGAGAAAGGTGGATGCAAAGCTGCGGGATTGGATTAGCAGTGCTGCTGGTGCTAGTGTAACGGGTGGGATGAGAGGCGGGAATGATGGCTTGAGCAGTCTTCGGAGACCATGTAAGTCACTGGACAGGCTCTACTCCATGGTTATAAGCTCATCAAAGCCTGTGCATTTGAATACAGTGCTTGTCATCCTCGATCGTAATATCGATCTGATCCCGATGCTGAGCCATTCATGGACGTATCAAGCGCTCGTGCACGATGTCCTCGAAATGAAACTCAACCGCGTATCAGTCGAGGTATATATTTCACTATCACTCTACTCCCTTAAGAGGGTCTCAAATCCGCCCGTTAATTTGCTTTGCTTTGGGCTATCTCTCCGCATCCACAGACGCCGTTGGAAGGCGGCAAAATGCAGAAAAAGTCCTACGACTTTGATACCAAGGATTTCTTCTGGGCGAAACATGCCGGTCAACCGTTCCCGACGGTCGCAGAGGCGATCGACGACGAGCTCGCGAGGTACGTCGACAGCGCGGGCATCGTGCACGGTGTGTGTAGATTAGAATTGGCTGACTGTATGTCTGCCTGCCTTTCCGGTGAAATAGGTATAAAGCAGATGCCGCGGAGATAACGAGGAGTACGGGCGTTAGTGACGTCAACGATGTGTCCCAGATGTTAGTAATCAGCTTCCCATTCTCCCCCGATGCGAACTCACCCGAAGACGCTTACCTGGCTTTTAATGCTTGCGTCTCGCAGAGACTTTACGAGTAACGCTGCCCATCTCAAGACCGCAATCACGGCGTTGCCCGAGTTGACAGCGCGAAAGCATACGCTGGATACGCACATGAATATTGCGACTGCTTTGCTACAAGCTATTCGACAACGGTCTTTGGATACCTTGTTTGAAACCGAGGAAGCGATCACCAAACAGGTGAGTGCCAGTTCGAGAACAGGTACTGGACGAGACGTTCAACGTTCATACTGAGTGTTTCTAAATTTGCAGCCGAAACAAGCGATTATTAATGCAATCAAGGGTATTACCGATGAACCCCTGCCGGAAGGTGAACAGCCGCCGAAACCGACGCCAGAGGATCAGTTGAGATTGGTGATTATCTACTACCTCTCCGTTCCGGATAATGCCATCTCCAAGGAGGATATGAACCAGTTTACGGCTATGCTCAAAGAGGCTGGCGCTAATGTTGCCGCGTTGGAGTATGTCAAGCGGTGAGTCATGCGCTGTGTCCGAATATTGTTGCTCGAGAGACTGATCGTTGCTTGTATTTGTTGGTGTGGGATTGTAGAGTGCGAGAGGTGATGAGGATGACCATGCTGGCCTCTGCTCCTGCGCTTCCTACTCATCAGACCGGAGGTGAATGGACAAAAGGATTTGGGTCTTTGGGGAATCGGGTACGTTTCTGTGGAATGCGAGTGGAGTTGAATCAAGAATTGTTAACCTTTGTTGGAGTAGATCACCGAACGATTGAGAGAAGGTGGAATTACCGGGGTCGGATTGGAAAATATCATCTCGGGCGTCAAGGGTCTCTTACCTGCACGCAAGGAACTCACCGTCACGCGCTTGGTCGAAGCTCTTATGGAGCCCTCGACTGCCGCCACAAAGGCCTTGCAGGATACCGACGACTACCTTTACTTTGACCCGAAAGCGAGCCGTTCACGCACGATAGGCGGCCAACAGTCTACCAGCAAGCATAGGATGCAATTCAACGAAAGTATCGTTTTTGTCGTTGGAGGTGGCGGGTATGTCGAGTATGGAAACCTTATGGAATGGGCTGCGGGAAAGCGTGATCGTGATGGTGCGGCCTCGATGAAGGGTGCAGCAGGTGGGGGTGCAGCAGATAACGCTGGGGTTGGGGGTAGCGGCGTTGGACGTAAAGTCACGTACGGGAGTACGGAAATCATGACGCCTGCTTCGTTCTTGAAGGTCTTGGCGGATCTCGGGTCCCGATAAACGGTCTCCTTGAGCGATTTCTTCGTGAAACGTGATGCGTGCGACTATATATAGATGCTAGCAGTATGCACGGTGTAATTTCGTCTACTCCCCGTTGTACATGTCTAGATGAACTTATTATATCCCATCCTGGTCCTAAAGGCTCCGGCAGTTAGTGATCAAGTGTTGCCAGAGTGGGGCGGATGAAAATGATATGTTTGAAAGTACTAGTGATCGTGACGTAATAGCTGCAAATGAGGTGCGGCGGTGCGTATGCCTCTCACAAGGTCGTCTTCTTCAAGGTCTAGTTCACTTTCCAACATCCGCCTCGATACACAGGCACAGCGTATACAATACTCTTCCCAACTATACCCCTCGCAATATGGGCCTGAACAGTCCTATTCCCGTCAAGCTACCCGAGGAGTGCAGGAAAGCCAGCAAAATCATCCGTTCGTTTGTGGATTCAGGCAACAACGGTCTCGACAAGATCATCCCTCGTAGCGTACTAGAACGAGCGCAAGGATTCGCTGTCTTCACCGTCGTCAAGGCCGGGTTCCTTTTCTCTGCAAGAGGAGGTTCCGGTATCGTTATCGCAAAGTTGGACGATGGCTCGTGGTCTGCTCCTTCGGCGATTGGAACCGCCGGTTTCGGTTTCGGTGGACAAATGGGTGCAGAAGTTACGGATTTCCTCATTGTTTTGAACTCGAGAACGGCTGTCAAGACTTTTATGGCTGCCGGATCGATGACTCTGGGTGGGAATCTTTCAGTGGCCGTAGGACCTTTGGGCAGGAATGCGGAAGGGTCCGGAACACTAAACTCGAAAGGTAAAGCCGCCGCGCTCTACTCGTACTCGAAGACAAAAGGTCTTTTCGGCGGCGTATCCATCGAAGGCTCCATCATTGTCGAACGGCAGGATGCGAATCGACAAGCGTACGGTCAGGAATTCACTTCAAAGGAGCTTCTCAGCGGAGTGGTTCCGCCGCCGCCCTGGGCTGGAGAGCTAATTGAAGCACTACAAACGAACATTGGTATGCCTGGAGGCCGAACCTGGATCGACGATCACCCGGACGAGCTCGGTAGAGACGAGGATGATGGTTTTAGTGGAACAGGAGATGGCGGGGAAAGAGACAGGCGACAGGCGGCGCCTTATGCATTCGGCGAACCAAACGTGTCTTCGTTCAGCTCTGCCTCGACACCACAGCGGCCCAAACCTCGATCGAGAGCGAGTACTTTATCAAGTGTGTTCAAGATGGATCTCATGGGTAACCAGATTCCGGGGCTTTCCGGTGGAGTTGGCTTCCCTCGCAAACGGTCCTCGGGACCCGGCTCGCCGTCGTTTTCAAGGCGGACTGATCGCGCAGAACCAAAGTCGCCATTCGACGACGACGACGAGCGAAAGTATTCCCGGCAAAACGAATACAATCCGTTTGATGACGCTCTGACTCCGCGACATACTGGCTTGGATGATGACATGGATCTCTCCCGCGAAGTCATCTCACCCTGGAACAACGACAAGGGGCTGCCCTCGCCGCAGTCCAAATACAAGTCAGATATTCAATCTGACTCGCCGACTCGCGGACAGCTCGAGTTTAAGGAAGAATACCGTAGCCCGAACCGCAGTCGTGCATCTACACTACAGAGCAGTGACTTGCCGTCCTCCCGTCCGCGTTCTGGTTCCAATACCCTTCGCGTCTCCTCTCCATTGACCAAATATAATTACCAAGATTCGGCGCAGGAGCCGGATCAGGTCGAGAGTAGCCTCACCGGCCAGATGTCTCGACTGCGCGCCGGTTCGACGGCATCAAACAAGATGTCTCGATTCGGTAAATCAGGATATGGGACGCCCAACAACGACAATGATTTCGATGACAATGACGAACGATTTCAGCAAACTGACAAGGATTACAACTACCCTGCATCTCCTGTTCCAGCACCCGCGATGCCTCGATCATCCTCAAGCAAGCTTCTAAGCTTTGTCAACCGAAAACGCAGCAACACCACGAATTCCCGAGGCGGCACCGATTTCGTCGTCGACCCCGCTATCCACCAGGCTGATCGAAACATCGTACTCGGTACACCCCAATCGGCTCGGTTTGGCAACTCTGAACAGCCAGCTGATTTGGATCCCATGTACGGCGCCGGAACGAAGCCTACGGCTGATCAACTCAGTTCTGCAGTGAAAAAGGACTTGGCGGATGCGATGAAGGATGGGCGGGAACGCGCTCTTGCGATACATGACTATGAGGGACAAGAGGAGGGAGATTTGTCCATGAGGCAGGGAGACGTGGTTATCATTACTGAGAGAAGTGAAAGCCAGGATGACTGGTGAGCCGTTTCTTTAAACTTGTCCTTTGCTGCCAGGTTTTGCTGATCCTAGTTGTGGCTGATATTCAGGTGGACAGGCAAACATGCCAAAACTGGGGCGAAGGGCATCTTCCCGTGAGTTCGCACGTCAAGCGCATATTGGCAAAGCTCATCTTGTCATCTCTGCAGTGCCAATCGAGTAGAGCTCGTCAAACCGTCTCTACTAAGGGCCTAGAAGCTCTTCCGAGGAACCCTCGCGGAAATACCGGAAGCAGGCGAACGCAACTGGAGAACCTCGATATACCCGGCGACGCCAGTGATCCCTAAACCTCCCCAGACTCTGGCTCTGTTTCCACAACTTTTTCGAAATAAGCGTTGTATCATGGTGTGGCAATGCCACGTACAATACATATAGGTGTGGAGCATATATGAGTCGTATCGACATCCATCTGACGAGCAGCTTCACAATCGAACAAAGCAATTCAGCCCAGACGAGAGGCGAGGGAAGGATATAACGGCCGCTTCAAGGTAAACATCCTGTAAGATGCCGACTGCTGGTCCTCCGCCTGATCCAGACAAATGCTACCAAAATTGTGAATGTATCATGGCATCGTAGACGACAAAAGGCTTCTATACAGTTCTATGTCGCTATCGGATAGTCTATCACCCGTATCTACTCTCGATCTAGGCAGGAACAGCGTGCTTGAGCCATTCGCTGAGATCCCGAATTTCCTATGAGAGAACAAACAGGAAGGTCAGTCTGGGAGTAGGGACATCGTCCATCAGGAAAGGCGCGACTCACATCGTTACCGAGGGAGTGACCCAACCCTTCGTAGCTTTCAAACCGAAGACCAGGTCTGGCGAAGACGGTTCCGGTCGGCACCGAGGGGAGGTTGACGCCTTTGAGAGATTGTAAGAGGGAGCACGATTGCTGTCCGTCTACGCACGATGTCTCATTCCAAGTCAGCAGCACGTCCAGGATCCCAGCAACAGCAGCACGTACACTTGTAATTTACTACGGCATCGTCTTTTCCATGGCCCCAGAAGACTGCCAAGTTTTTCGCGGCAGGGTGCGTCATCTATACGAGATAAGATTAACTTCACGTTTACGGTTTGACAATCCGCCAAAAGTCTTACCTCTTCGATTTTATGGCTGAGCGGCAACCATCCACTCAGGGATACCACACCTGCAATGCTACGCTGCGTCTGAAGGGCGGTAAGGATTGAGATAACACAGCCTTGGCTGAAACCGCCAATAACGATCCTGTCTTCCTTGATTCCCTTCTCTTTGATTTCCTTTTCAATAAGCGATTCGACGGCTGCGACGGATCGCATCATGCCTTCCTCGTCGTCGTGGATCGAGTTTGTGAGCTTAGAAAGATCCTTGATGTCGAACCACCTATGTACACCATCGGAAGCGTTCATCAGCTGAGCAATCTACGGATACGTCGATGGAGGCAAGACGACCTCTGCGGTCATATACTCACGCAGGCATAGGATAACCAGAGTTCAGAGTAATCGGAATAGTTTGCGCGGTCGGGAACACGAATCGTAGGTGAGGATGCTGCTTTTGCAAGACTTTTGCGAATGGAACGAAGGAAGTTCCCGCATCGCCAAGACCCTATAAGAGAATTCAGCAAGGAATGTCAGTGGTTGTCGACTTGAGATTCGAGAAGCAGCGCAGCAATATACATACATGCAGGAAAATAACGGTTCCCGTCTGCTTGGAGACGGCCTCTACGATCTTGACGGATTGCATAGCGTGAATATTAGGTGTAAAGGGTATACTCTGGCTATGTAGAGTGTTGGAAGACTGAAAACGACCAGGAATTTGATGTGTTGGAAAGGACGCGGAGGAGAGGCGAAGATAGATAAATGCGCCGAGGGCTAGACAGCTTAGGAGAGCGACGAGATAGCGGAGGTGCGTTGATTGCCGTATGATGACTGTGTTGATTGGACGGTGGATGTCGTGCCTAGACGAGTTGGATGGGAGTGGCGAGTAGGATGATACTGACGATAAGAATAAGAATAAGAATAAGAATACGAATACGAATACGAATATGATGCGTCCATATTCGTTGGAGTCTGACGAAACTACTAGCGATCGAAAGTCGTTGATGATTCGTCACCACCACAACAGCGTTCAACAAAGAATTTCATATGGAAATCATGTTCATCTTCTCGCTTCCATGACTTTTGGTACAGGTTTATGCAACCGGCTGCAGCAAAATTGCTCCGGTCCCCGAGCGAATCTGCTTGAGTTTGGCGTCTACCCCGAACCACCACATCACAATGTCCGCAAGCAACAAACGACGGCAATCGATACGAGCGCTTCTCAAGGATTATCGAGGTATGTAGACAGTAATCTGCCTATCATACGTCACCACATTGCTTGTATTTATACCTGATTCGGATATCGACAGACCTCGCACCATTACAGTTGCAGCGCCATGAGTTCATGCCAAGTGCACTTGAGATGCTGAGGATAATCCACTCCGGAAGACCCGCGACTTTTCATAAAGGTTAGTGCGTGAACTATGAGTCTGCTGAAGGGACAGATATCGAATTACGTTGGCCTTTGCCTGCGACAGGTTTCAGCGCTCTGAAGAAGGACGATGAAGTCAAAGGTGGTCAAATCGATTGGTCGAGCCCGCAGGAGCTGTGTAGGACCATGGGGTATCGTCCGGTATCGATAGCTGTCACACCGCACGGGTGAGTCTTCCGCACAACGCGTCTTCCACAGTCGTAGTAATCCCTGCCATTTGCGCAGATTAGCAGATGCATTGCATGAAGATAAAGAGAGCGGGAAAACGTACTTTGTGCAACCTTTAACTGAAGAGATGACGTTTGAAACGTTTCTTGGTCGACTCGGTAGGTAGCATACAATCCCTGTTTCTCCTCTCGACTTTGCTTAATTTCGTGACCTTTTGTCTTGCTCGACAGCCGACAAAGAAAACAGCGAAGTACAATATTTGCAGAGTCAAGATGGAAACGTCTTCAGATTCAACTATGTGAATCTGATAGACGAAGAAGACAGCAAGGGCGATGATGAAGATGCTCCAGAATTGGCCGTCTTGCAGTCCTATATCAAAACAGACGTCGACGTTGTCACCCAAGCGCTAGGTAAGCCCAATAGATGCAAATCATGTCCCTAGCTGATGGACGTGCGGAAACCAGATGCAGTCAATCTGTGGATAGGAGATAGCAGGAGCATAACGTCTCTTCATAAAGGTAATTTCGAGTTGCTTGTCGTTCGCGGGTCATCAAGCTGATACCTGAGCATGATCTAGATCCGTAAGATTCTAGCTTTTTTTTGTCGACTCCTTACACTAGAAGTCTAACGTTTCCAATGCAGGTATGAAAATTTCTATCACATGCTGAGCGGGTCGAAGACCTTTCGCTTGTTCGCGCCAGTAGAGGGGTACTTGCTGGATAGTGGGTCTCCATTTTTCGTTATGCGCTTGCTTTCAACACTTCACTTACGCGGAGATGAGTTTGCAGCGTCGTTCTACCCCACAGCAACATACTTGCGGCAGCCGTCTTCGAACTCCAAATCCATCGAAGAGTCGACACTCGTCATCCGCCCGGACCCAGAACCAACACGTCCGATACCCTGGATCTCCGTTGACCCACTTCGGTTGCCTAAAGACACACCGCTCCAACCAATCACGGTCAAGCTTCGCGAGGGTGAAACGCTCTTTCTTCCGGCAGGCTGGTATCATCATGTGATGCAAGAGGAAGGCAAGAATGGGATTTGTGTGGCCGTCAACTAGTGAGTCGCGTGTTCATATTTCAGAGCTCTGTAGATCGAGAGGCTCAGCTGCTGTTTGCAACTCTTCGCGAAACGTAGTTGGTACGATCAAACACTTCAAGCGGACCAGTATGCGCTGGACCGGTATGTTTGGCGCTCTATCGGGCGTCAGAACCTGTTGGGTGACGAGAACAGTGATGAGGGCTCTGATAACTATTCCGACGGGGAATGAATCTTGCTTGTACACCCCAAGTGATAACACTCACCATGTAAATGATTCGATCTTGCCTCATCAAGTCTACCGTACTCGAGTAGCACAAACTTTATATTTTGGCTGCTAGGGGGACATGATGGCTCACCAAATACAGAATAAATCGTTCGAAGAAGACACATCGAGGATACAATTACAATGTTGGATTCTATGTAAATTACAACGACATCGGCCAGGTAGCTACACGATTCCTTTCAAAGTACAGGTCGGTCGATTACATGCGGAAATTTTCGGAGGGGGATACCGAACTATTTGTTTTCGCAGTCACTACTGGTTCAACAGCGCCACCAAATCCAGCGTGCCATCCGGCCCGATCGCCAAGTTCCTTGGACTTGTCTGATCATGGCCGACATGAGCGCCACCCGCAACCGTCTGCTGATGCTGCTGCGTCGTCTCTGATTTTCGGAATATGTTGACCCTCGATGAGTTCAAGGTATCTGCCATCGCAGGTGCGGCCTGTCCAACAGCACGGGTAGAAGTTGTCGACAGTCCCGGTATTGTGAGATGGATATTGGTCGATCCTAATGCCACTTCTGGGATTTCTTCCTGGTCCTCTTCATCCGCTAGCATACCAGCCGTGGCAAGTCCTCCTGATTGGTGTGGTCGATTGTGCGCAGTGCTGGTATCTCGGAGTGCGCTGGGCATGGCTATCAGATAGGTAACGCTGAGCGGGATCTCGGTAGATCCTGATGATGGTGTAAAGGTAGAGTGACGTTGATCAACGGCAGGCGCATTATTATCATTGTGATTGTCGTCCACTTGGGTGACTCCACCGAGGGCAAACATGTTTCGGCTCGTAGATAGTGTTCTCGAAAATAAGTTGGAAGGTCTGCCTGACTGTCCGACGGCAGAGCCGCTGTTTACCGGTTGAGCCGAGGTGATCGCCGGTCCTGACAACGTCTTTGTGCTCAACGATGTGACGGTGACAGGCTGCCACTGAGCGATATCGTCATCCTGCATCGCGATTGTTGGCATCATCTGCGAACGTTCCGTGATATCCCGAGTTCCGCCCCAGACATCTTGCGACGTCTCCGAGGATGCCAGAATCTCCTTTGCTCCGACACCGGATTGCACGTCCAACAAGCATTCGTACATTTCAGGCGTCTCGCCAAAGTCCTTTTCATCTTTCCTTCGTCGGGAGGCTCGTCCATTGGCCGGAAGAGTTGGGAAGGGCCATTCTTCTCCTCCTTGGTAGTACCGCAGTCTTCGGCGACGGTAGTACAAGAACATCTTTAGTGCAAAAGAACGTTAAGCATACTTGCAGTGAGGGTAGATCTCTGCAGTATACTCACTACGGAGATGATCAACAGCACAGCCAACGCCACCAGACTGATGACTACCGTCTGAAAGTACGACGATTGACCTCCATATCCACCCCATCCGGATGAAGGAAAGTTGTTGTTACTTGTGGTAGTCGGAGCAGCGGTTGAAGTGGTTGCCGTACGAGGATTCACAAAGAGATCCGAAGTGGCGGCTGTAGGAAAGAGAGGTGTGGTCGTCGACATTGTTTCGCTTTCCAGTTGGATATATCGGAGGGGAGAGAAGCGGAGTCTTTGTTGTTTGGCAGTCCTAGGAACTGCAGTAAACGGTTTCCGGATATTCGCTATCGACAGAACGTTCAGGACTTTCAAGATCGTGACACAGAGGCAGATCGTGAATCGGCGACGGGTTGTCTCAGAGGATACTTTGGTGATGTTACAAGCGTTCAGTGATGCAGACGGCTTTGTTGATACCGGTGGCGAGATGATATTTTGAATATTCTGTCAATCCAACAGAACGGCCGGTTCGATCGTGAATGTCTTCGTCACCGACTGCCGGTTACGTTGACGGTGCTTGCCAGTTTGCCCCGCACAGACCGATCGGAAAAAGAAATCAGAGGGAGTTAGCTGAGGGAGTGTTCGTTCACAGCGAAAGCGGTGTAGGAACTCTTGATAAGCCCTGCTGCTATGGTAGCAAAGTCTGTCAGATCTGACAAAGCCTCAAGGCGACTTGTTGTAGATAATTATTCGATATCAGATGTCTGAGCTCATGGACGCTTTGGAAACCCGCTCTGGCTAACGCCATTCGATCGGAAGAGCTGTGTCAGCAGCAGTCAAGCGTCCTTGGGCCTCTGGCCTAGCTTTGGGACCGCAGACCAATGGCCTTTTCACCTCTCCTCCACTACAATACATTGTATGCGTACTTACCCCGCTGGCAGCGTACTTGAAGAGCTGGATCAGGCATGAAGGAGGCCGACCTGACGAAAGAGGATGAATAGGAGATCGTCAAACAACCAGCTACATATCTGTTATGTGACGTCGGAGCTCGGCGCGGATTCAAATGTTCACTGCTCATTCCGATGACATCGATAAAATGACATTATTGCTACGGCTTCCCAAGCTGCCGGAGCGAAGATGTCGGAGAACGCGACTCAGCAAAGTCGGTGTGCATCCTAAGGGCCTCGGACCTCGTTTATCGTTTGCACCTTCAAAATACACATCCAAGCTGACGTTCGTCCCCTATCGACACATGCCTTATATGCTCAACAACTGCTTGTACAGATACAAACTGGTTCTCTCAAAATAAGTGCTGTTACACATTTCAGCTTCGACCTGTCATTCTTGTCCCACTGCCACACCAGAGCGGTCGTGTGAACCATTTCCAGTGCGTTGCGGGGACCTCTGTCGTCTTCTCCTCTGATCCTCATTATGAATCGCCGATACGGCGACCTTTTCGTCGTCTTGTTCATGACGAGCTGGAGTGTGTTCCAGGTATAATGTCGTTGTCCCTCAGGAAGGACTCTGTACGCGCGAATGGAAACACCGTTAGTAACGCGGCAAGGATAAGGACATCGAACCACGTACTAAAGAACTCGTAGCTGAACCAACTGATGGCAGTCGATGGTGCAAAGGTGACCACACGAGCCGACATCCCGCGCCGGAATCCCTTGAGTCCATCTCGCTCCCATATGATCTTGATGGCTTCTGACATGCCCTGCGCATTCCGTATACGCGCGTCATTCGATGACCCACGGGTTTGTAGTAGAGTCTAAGACACGAAACAATGACCGTCAGTTTTGTGTTGAATCACACGCTTCGCCAGGAACTTCAAGACTGACCTTGGCTACATCCAACGGTGTTGTGACGGCTGCCGCAGTCGCACCGGCCACTCCTCCAGCCATTACATGTGTCGACGGACTATATTCACCAGTCGGGTTGAGGAAACTCTTCATCGCTTCGTATACGGAAAATTGTACAGCGGATAGCGGAATGCTCATTGTCAATGTGGTGGGATATGAGATGTAGAATGCCTGGAATCCTTCTGTCCTGTATAGAGTTTTGGCGCATTCCACGACTGACTTGTGTACGGATCCGCGTATCTGCATGCGCTGCTTGATGACTGTCGAGGGGGATAACAGAGCCAATATGAGATTCGACGTTCTCCTACCCGATTGCCACGTTAATCGTGGGACAGACTCACCATCGAACGGATTCATAAACGCATCTGACGCTATCGTCGCCGCAGCACCTGCCACTGCGGTCCCAGCAGCTCCATGCACACCCTCCTGTGCGCCACCCGTCATCTCCCTCACGAATTCGTATGTTCCGAAATGACAGGCATGGGCAGGACCGGCACCCATAATCACACTAGCTACTCCACGCCATAACGAGCGGACTCCTTCAGTGCTTGATACTAGGCGGAAATGTTGTGCGAGGGATAGGGCTTGTTGTGGTGCTGTGCTGCCTGCTGCGCCTGTCGCTGATGCACTCAGTGCCGGTGCGAGAATCTGCATTCGAGTCTGTGCAACGGAATACAAGGGCTTAGCTCGGCGATCTGCAGTTCTTGAAAGGCGGAACATACCTTGATCGAGTCAACTGGATAGATTGCGGCATGTTCCGAGATTCCGGCCTGTTCGAGAAATGATCGAAGTTGCGTAAGTAACGAGCATCCCTTCGTACTGAGAGACGATGCAGAGGAGGAAGGATCGACATCGCGCTGAGGAATCGTAGAGTCGATCAAGCTCACAACTCGAGGCGTTTCCTCGAACCCCGGTATGTTGCGACTTCAATAATGAATGGCGAACTTGACACGCAATGAGCATAGCCACAGCCCATGAGCAGTAACCTGCGCCGGGCCGATACCGACAAGGTCAACAGCACTTCTCGCTCCAGCATTATCACCAGCCGAGCTGCTCCTTTTCGCCTTTCCGCCATTGACGCCATTTCACAGGTCCAAGATGAATAAAGCGAAAACTAACCATTGCTCCAGCAAACATGTTGATCGCCATACTCGAGCCTGCGGGTAGACTCTCATAATCGATCTCTTCCTCGTGATTGTGCGCCATCCTCCTGGTCTCCGATTTGCTCCGGTCTTACAGTAATAGGGGGGCGGCGGGCTCGGGTAAATTCGAGCAGGCAAGCAGCGACGGACCTAGAGGCTGTATGCGGGAGGAATCCGATGTACGAGATTAGCTCGGAGAGGAGTTGGACGGGATGGTGCGAGGTGTCGTGCTACTGGAGGGCGAGTGGGCAAAATGTTGAAAAAGAGAAGATAGGTGTCGGCTGGTGATTATTAACCTTGCCCGTGTGCGATCGAGAAATCGGGACCGCCGCCAAGTAAAAAGCTCCGCGAACCAGCAGCAGCAACGAGAGTAAAAAGTTCAGCTCGATCAAGTACAGCGTCAACAGGGTTTCGAGGTATCTTATCGAGCACACCTCGTGAATAGCAGATCAGCAGACATAATGGACTACTATGCAAACTGCGAACGACCGTCGCTATGTGGATCCACGGGGGTGAAGACACCGGTATCTGCCAGCTAAGTTTTCTCTTGAACTGATAAAGCAGAAGCGCAGTCAAGCGCAACAAGCCATCATCATTATGATATGATTGGATTTCCCGGTCCCCGGTGCTGTTTCCGGCCGCTTATCAGATGCGACTGTTCGGTTTTTGACAAGCCTTGGAGAGCTCCTTGTTGGGATCTACAAGTCGAGAGAGCTGTCATGAGGAAGACACTGGAAGACAGCATGGACTTTCATAAGGATCTATCACGGAACACAAGTGAAATGCTACTCTGCGACAGGGCAGCTCAAGCTGACAGCGGGTGGTACAGAGCGCTGATTCGCGAAATATCTCTCGGAATAAGGTCACGGTCAATCCATGTCCTTCCAACTTTATGATATGACAGCTGCGCAGAGTTCAAAGATACAGCTTCCGTAATGTGTTCTCTCGCCCTGGATATAGCGGATCAGAAAGTGCTACGAGGAGATCCCACCTTACTGCTTGCCAGCAGCAGCCTTTTCTGCGTCATCCTGTCGTTTCAGCTCGTCGTGCTGCAAGATGTCAACCATCTCCCTACCGAAAGCAACAACCGGGCCTGTCAGCTCTCCGCGTCGTGTCTTTCGCAGGCCGACAGGATGGGAAAAAACATACCAAGGGTAATCCACCCAAACATCATCGATATCCATACCTGAAAAGTAAGCGACGCCTTCCGGAATCTCTGCGGCCTTTTCCTTCAGCTTGTTGTGCACGACAAAGATACCAAACTTGGTCGTCTCTGCGAGTCGGGCGCGTTCTGTCTTGTCCTGTACGAGTTCGAGCTGCTGGTTGACGTCCTGGATGAGTTCCTTGAGAGCGTACCTGTGCGACCGCAGAAAAACAACCGGATGCAGTGTCAGCGTTATGGTACGGCGGGTGGGACAAGTGGTGGACGTACGATAATGTCTTTCGGGAATCGTCAATCTCGTCGACGACTAGGATCCTCCGTCCGAGCAAACCACCGTGGCTGATCTTGCTGCCGAGCTGTGGATGACCGAATCGAAGTCAGCTTTCTCAACATGGCGACTGAAAGCCTTCACGAAGAGGAGAAAGATGGGCTTACAGTACTGAAATCCAACCACTGCGTCCTGATGACTTTTTCACCGATAACTTCTTCCGTAGTCTGTCCGGGCAAGGCTTCGTACAAGCTGAGTCCGATTGCCTGGATAGGGATATTACGCTTTGTGTCGCCGACTTTGAGGAATGATCGGATGATTCTTGCAGGGATGAAACCACCGCCACCGATGGCTGAAAGTAGAGAAGCAGAAGAGTTGGTGTCGTCAGCAGTTGTGTCAGAGGTTTTCCGCTAGGAGGAGGTGCTTACCGATCATCATGTCAGGGTCTGAGCGGCAGACAACGTGATGAGCATATTGCAAAAGGATCGAGGCATCGTTGCTACGTACTAAATTCCTGCTTGATCCGCTCCGCCGTGGATTGGCAGAGCAAGTGAATGTCATTGTACGTCTGTCTGAAGCTATGGTACGGGCGTTGCAACACAAGGTGAGCATGACTACGACCGAGGAATTGGCTTTTTACGACTCGGGACACTTACTGTCCGTCACCCATTTTGGTTCGATGTATGATGTACTAGGTTGTGGTAAGATGCACTACTCGTATGAAATATGCAGTGAAGAAGTCAGCTTATCCTGTATGCAGTGTGCAGAATTCGCCAAGACAAGTACAGTTGACAGTTGAGCCCAAAAATTGGAGCGAAATTCAGAGGTGGGAGTCACAAAGTAAACAACAAGACGACGGAGAGCGTGCGCTTGTTTCGCCACAGAGCCGCGGCGTACCAGGCATGAGTGCGATCGGAACGGAATTCAAAGGTAGCAACATCCTTGTAAGGCAGCAAAGTTGAAACGCAAACTCCAAGTGGCAAAACGAGGCGGTTGATATCCATTACTACGCCTCTAGGCAACTTTCAGTAATCCTTAAAAGTCCGCAGACCGGATATCACTTTCGCCACGAGCTTTTGCGATTTCAATCCCGGTCAACATTCTACCCTCCGTCGCCTCAACTTTACCATTCAACGCTGCCACCATGGCGGCTACTACAACATTCGTTCCGGCTTTGCCAACTACAAATGGCTTTGTTCATGACTCGACAACGTCTTCAGCTTCAGCTCTACACCCTGGCAATCCTTCCGTGCCACGTTCCAGACGAGGTGGCGCAATCCGTGGCGGTGGCAACCGGTCCCGTGGAAGAGGAAACGGGCGTATGCAGAATGGTGGCGGTCCAATAGAACAACAGGAGCAAGGAGGCGCTACTACTCCTCAACCTGGAGACGGCGCATACCTGGCAGGCGGGTCAAACCAGCCCATGAATGGATATCAAGGCAGGCGTCCGAATCAACCGAGAATGCCTCAGGGACCAAACGAACCACGACAAAGAGCTCGAAATACGCAACCTCCACGTGCGCTGGAGAACCAATCCATACTTCCTTCCGATCATTCACGAGCTGGAGTGGCTGGCAATGCCGACGGCGCTGTCTCTGGTGCGATCGTTGAAGGGCACAACCATGGTGATGCGGATAGAATCCCTTCGAGCAGAGGCGCTCCCAGGACTCGAACTCGAAACAACAAAAATCGGAGACCCGCTTCGGGTCAAGATAATGGTGACGGATCTGCTCAGCCGCCAATGACCAACAATGTCGATAATGTTGGAGCGAATGTGGGAGCGAATTCACAACCCCGCAAAAACGGTCGAGAAAGGCAACAGCAGTCGCAGCAAGGCGCCCCTCGACCGCCTGTCAACGCCCGACGAGCAGCGTTTGGCGGGAAATTACAATCATATGCGCCAAGCGGTCGAGGCAAGAACCACGACGGCGACGCGGAAAATCAATTCGAAGAGGCGCAGGACCGAGCGATGTTGGGTTACTCTTCTGTGGACCGGCGGAATGTATTTGGAATGACCAAGGAGGCGGATGATTTAACGAGTCGACTTATCCGTGGGTTGACAACAAGGCCTTACCTCGAGTGCCCGATCTGTTTCTCCGACTTGTTGCCGTCACAAGCGATCTGGTCGTGTTTACCGACCTTTTCATCGGTCAATCCAACAACCGCGGATACGACCTGCTGTTACACGCCATTCCATTTATCGTGCATGCAAGATTGGTCGTCCCGGTCTTTGAAAGAAGCTCGAGAGCGCGCGCGTGATCGATCCGCTACGGACCCGTCGCCACCTATTACCTGGCGGTGTCCCGGTTGCCAGAAACATCGTGGGTCGACGGTGACCAACTATCAATGTTTCTGCGGCCGTATCAAGCATCTCAAATCAACCGAGGAAAACCGTGGTTCGAGCTCGATCGCGGTCCCTCATTCCTGTGGTCAAAGCTGTTCAAGAAAACGTAGTTACTGCGATCATCCGTGCCCCTTACCTTGCCACCCTGGGCCGTGTCCGCCTTGTAACATCTCACTAGTTATTCCCTGCGCGAGCCATGGACATCCGTTGACGGTCAAATGCTCGACCGTTCATGCAGCCAACGCCTCGGTTCCGACATGCGACGAGATTTGCAACCGACCTCAAAACTGTGAACATGCAGAGCACCGATGTCAGGATCCTTGTCATGAGGGACCCTGCCAGGAGTGTACGGTCAGGGAACAAGTCTCGTGTTACTGTGGCTCAGAGGAGAAGAGCGTTAAATGCGGCTGGAAAAAGGAGGATGAGGTGGAATGTGGAATCCGGGAAGGAGACGATGAACGGACATGGAAGGCAAGATTCGGATGCGGCAAGGAATGTGGGCGATTTTATGAATGTGGCGAGCATCAGTGCGAAGAGGTATGTTATGATGCTCTTCTAGGCCCCCGACTTGGTATTAACATTACAGTCTTGTTCTTCAATCAGTTATGTCATCCCCACTCCATCGAGCCGCTACCCTGCCCCCGATCTCCCGAATTCGTTACCCACTGCCCCTGTACACAAACCGCTCTGGTCGACTTCACCACCAAACCACGACAGAAATGCACCGATCCAATTCCGACGTGCGGTAAGCCCTGCCCGCAACCACAGTCTGGCTGTGATCACCCTTGCGGACGCAAGTGTCACGAAGGCCCCTGTCCGCCATGCGAAGTCAACGTCATTGCTATCTGCCGATGCGGGGAAAGCAAAATAACGATGAAGTGCTGGGAACAAAAGGAGATGGAAGCTACCGGCGAGCTTATCCTTTGCGAGAGGGTCTGTCACGCCTTGCGGAGTTGCGGTCGGCACGAGTGCAGCCGGATTTGTTGTCCGCTCGCTTACAAGGCAAAGACAAAGGGAAAAAAGAGGGAGCTTACATCGATCGAAGAAGATGAAGGCGGGTTGCATACTTGTCCATTGGTATGCGGCAAGCTGCTTGGATGTGGTATCCACTCTTGTCCTCAATTGGATCATAAAGGTCCTTGTGGCAGATGCTTAGAAGCATCGTATGATGAACTCGCATGCGCGTGTGGCAGAACCGTAATGCAACCGCCGATCAGATGGTCAGTATTCTATTCGCACGCTGTGGTATCGTGCCTTACTGATTTCAATCCATTTGCGTCCCCAGTGGAACCGTCATTGAATGCACCTATCCTTGCAACCGTCCAGCACCCAGTTGCGGGCACCCTAAAACGCCCCATATGTGCCACGAGTCTGAAGCTTGTCCGCCATGCCCGTATTTGACATCAAAACCATGTGCATGTGGCAAGAACCCGACAGTGAAGAACGTTCGATGTTCGCAGGAAAAAGTATCTTGTGGTGCCGTCTGTGGAGCGCTGCTGGACTGCGGATACCATCACTGTGAAAAGTCTTGTCATTCGCCGGGAGAGTGTGATTCATGTCATCAAGTTTGTAGGAAGCCCAAGAAGCTTTGGTGAGTAACCTTTCCTGCACAGCGGCAAGAGATAAAAGCTGATCGAATTCATTGCAGTAAACATCCATGTACGGCGATCTGCCATGCCCCGGCGTCTTGCCCCGAAGACGAAGCTTGCACGACCTGTAAGCCCACGTCCTTGTGCATCGCTTCACCCTATACTTATCATCGTCTTTACCGTAGCTGTGATCCAATCATGCCCCTGTGGTCATCTTCAACAACGGGCGACGTGTGGTGCCTGCACCAGTAACCCCGTTTCAAAGGAACAAGTTCAACTGAAGTGCGTAACCGAATGCGCTCAGCGACAACGTAACGCTCGACTAGCCGAGGCGCTCGGGATCAAGCCTATGGATAAGGTTGTCGAGTATCCCGCCGAATTAAAGTCGTTTGCCACCGCGAATCATCACTTTGTGCAAGGATTGGAGAAAACGTTCAACGATTTCTTCATGGGCCCTCGACAAGCCATGGTGCTTCCGCACATGCCGCTTCAGAAACGTCAGTTCGCCATCAGTCTCGCTGAAATCTACCGATTTGGAACGGAACTGGTCGATGCGGAACCGAATAGGAGTGTTTCCGTTCGTCGGCGCATTGATAGTCGGATCCCTAATCCCACACTATCAAGCATCACCGCACCCCCAGCAACTGCCAAGCGCCAATTAGGCGGCTTGGGAGACCTCAAGCGTCCTACAATGGCATTGGGAGCTCCATCTGCCGGGCCAGCAGCTCCAGCGCCACGAACGTGGGGAGCAAATCTTCTTTCGACCTCTGCCGCATCGTCGGCCCGTCCATCGCCTGCGGCGTCACCCACTCTTCGGCAGACCGAACAGCGATCCGCAGCTGGGTTCCCCGCGATGCCGACGAGACTCGGTGGTGGCGGCAGTGGATCCCGTGCGCGCTCTGCGGCAGTTTCGAGGACTGCGTCGCCTGCCCCGGGACGACCTTTGATAGAGGAGAATGCGAGGGATTGGGATGCGTCGGATGATGAGGCGTAGAAAATTGCTCTTGAGGATACGCATCTTTCAAAGTGCTCGAGCAGCAGTGCCTGTACCGTACATAGAAAACACTGTCATTGATTTTGACAATGACTAGGCGATGCATATACGACACCCCGAGCTTGAACCGCTCTCCTGCTCCTGCTGTCCAACGTCTCTCAAATACTTCCTGTTGAAGGTCCTACCCACTACACCCTTCGCCGTGCGATGACCGTTGCAACTCCGAAATGTAAGCTTTCCCACCACCTACCAGCCATTATGAATTTTTGTACATACCACCTCTACAGCAGCTTGGGTGAATAGCGTAGAATGATAGCGAGCACACGTACCAGCGGAAACCGTTGTTCGTCGCTGACCAAGATCCGCCTTATCGAAAAGGTCCGTATGTTCTACTTGATCTACTCATAACGCCTTTTTATACACATCAATGCTCTAAGGTACAAGACAACATCCACCGAGGCCACAGGCCGGTGGTAATGACAATGACAATTGTGCGGATCATGATCGCAGCACCACAATGATTTGTAAAAGAGAAATCGTTTCATACGTCTAAAGGGAAAGCTTTTATCAGCGGCTAAACGCTCCGCTGTTCGATCTTTGAACTCACAACATCTGGCAAGATAGAGAATCTTCATTCCACCCTCACACCTCCTATTTATCACTACCTTCGAGAATGCCCATTTCTGCCCATTTATCAGTCAACCACATCACCCCACCCCCTCGCGTCCTCAGCTCTCTCGTATCTTGCGCATCAAGCAGGTCGTATTCCCTTCCAAACGCGATATAATGCGCAAAGAGAGAATTGAAATGGGCTTCCAGTGATAGATGGAGGATTTCGCTGAAATGGGCGTGGTAGATGTGAGCAAAAATCCGGAAGAGCTGCTTGTAAATGTGTTTTGCTGTTGATGGGAAGGATGGTTGGAAATCTCGCCCTGCATGGATAGGTTGTGAGAGGGACTTTAGCAGACGATTATGGTGGGATTGTATGAAAGCGACTTGCCGCTTTTCGTCGGGAAAACAGACTCGTCTTCGAGTAACCGTTGAACCCAAGACATGACGTAGTCTATGTATGTCGAAGCCGGTAACGATACCTGACGTTTGTTCTGGTCAGGCCATGTGAAATCCAGCCTATAAAGCGATACACAGAGAGGACTGTCAATCGCAACAAAGATCAAAGCACCGTGTAACGGAAAACTCACCCCGATGCGGCCGACATGGTGTGACATTGATGCGGGCCACAAAACTCGCTTATGGCTCCGTAAAAATGATTCAAATTGTTGTAGAAATCGAAAACTGGTGATAATGGGACAAATCAGTTCTACACTCCGCACCGAAAAGACCCATCAAAATCGTGCTTTCAAGGTTGCGACTTACTGTTGATCGCTACCCACTCATTCACATCGACGTATTTCGGCGGTGCAACGATGGTCTTGAAGCTTCCCTTCACCAGAGCAGCCTTGACGAACGGTTGACAAAGGTATAGCGGTCGCTCCTGCTGTTGTCCTGATTGAAGCTGTTGTTGTCCGTTGGCCTGTTGGAAATAATCTCCTTGTGTGTGTATCCCAGCATTAACGCCAGGGGTCGGGGCCATTCCTGTCATTGAAGCTTGCATATTGACGTTCGAGTTGTTATCGAACGCCGGGGTACTGGGTGTTGTAGGTGATTTTCTGGGTGCACGTAGCCGCCTAGGAGTGTGGAGAGGGGAGGAAAAGGAATGCATGAGCGTCTAAGCCATGTATGATACTGGCATCTAGAATCAGGAAAATACAGCTCGTTCAGTACATACCCTAATAAGCTAGACATGTTTTCCGATCAATAATAATATCAAGGCTTCGAAGACAGATATCTCCAGATGTCGCTTGGAATGATGGTGGTATCGAAGCCAAAAGAATGCCTTCAGGACGGAACCGCTGCGAGAAGATCGACAATTCTTGATTACGAGTTGTCGAGGTTGTGTGGTATCGGCTGATTTTGGTGATGAATTTGCGAGTAAACTCGTCGCCTTAATATCTATCAATCACTTGCAAGACATTAAGCGAGCAAGTAGACTTGGATCACCATCAAACTATGAAGGGTCCCGTCCCACACATGTTTCAATGGATGCGGGGAAGCAAGGCGCGTCCATGCTCTGCCCTTGTAATCGCGCTCGAGTTTGGTGCGCCCAGATCACGTCTCTCCTGTTCTGTCTGTCTGCCGCCTGTAAGTGCATGGACGACAGAGCTTGTTTCTTGAACATAATATTCCTCAGCTTGGTAAACTATTCGTCGATCAGGCTTTAGATCCCCTCTGTACATCGCTTGACAATCACCGCCATGGTTTCAGCTGCAGCAGATCCTGATCTGGTATCTAGGCTGTCGGCCAACTTCCCGCTCACCAATCCGATCCCGACACCTCTCACCCATCCAGACCTTATCCATCCCTCATCCATCGTCACGGAAGAAGATCTGATCCTCAACTCGGACAATCTACGAGCATGGCTAAACTACATCAACAATGTCAGAGACCGTATCAACAAGTCTCAGGCAGATATCGAACCTGATGTATCCGCAGAAGGCTCATTGCTTGGACCTCTGGCGTCATCCGCATCAAGACGAGGTCTACAGGAGCTCACCATGATCTTTGAACGTGCGCTCGCCATCTTTCCAACATCTTTCAAACTTTGGAAACTCTACATGACGACTCGGCAAATGTATGTTCTTGGTCCTGTGACTGAAGCGGCATCCAAAGCGAGGAGGCAACACGCTCTTCGTGGTGCGAGAACGAAAACGGACGTCACAGAGATGCTTACCGCTGCCGAGACGGAATATCAGTGGAAGGGTGGACTGAATGGGTTGATTGGGTTTGAAGAATGGAAAAGCTTGTTTGCAACTGGCGAGAGAATGCTGAGTTGTGTGAGCAATGTACGTCTTGTTCCCCCGGTCCCACACAAGCGGTCGTAGCGTCATCTCACATTCCTTTTCGAAAATCAATAGCTGCCTGTGCCATGGATCTTACATCTCTCGGCTCTGCTACACCCAGAATGTCCATCAGTATTTCAACGGACTTATGCGAGAAGAACGTTTGACCGAGCTCTGCGTGCTCTTCCTCCGAGTTTACATGGTCGGATTTGGGGAATGTATCTAAGGTGGGCGGAACAAGTGGGAGGAGTCGTTGGTGATAGAGTGTGGAGACGGTTGCTGAAGGCAAGTGTAGGCGTTGCTCTTAGAGAACTGGTCAGCGGCTGATCATAGAAAAATTTGCAATGTTTCACAGGTCGACCCCTCTTTGACGGAACGCCATATCACTCACTTGCTGAACTCGACGCCTGCGAGACCACTTCCGGCAGCAAAGTACCTGCTCTCACTAGCTCGGAAAGCTCAAAGGGGCGAATACACTCCACTCGAAGGCAAATCCGCGTACCAGCTCTTTGTCGATTTCATCGAGCTCACTGAAGCCTACGCGGAAGACGTCGGCTTGGATATGGAAGAAGTCGAGGCTGCTCGTGCCGAGGCAGAAAAGCTGGCAGCGGAACAGCAGGATAAGACATCCGACGGGAACTCGGGTGTCGAAGCAGCGAGCGTGAACGGCAAATTGATCCGGTTCGAAGGTCCACCTGTCGCCTTGTCCGAGGCTACCGCAAAAGGAATGACAGGCGTCGGTGGCGACAAACAAAAACAGCCTGTCGAGGTATACGACGAGGATGTCGACCCGGCGAGTTCTCGCAAACTCGATATCGAAAAGATTATCAAATCGGATGGTTTGGCGATTTACCGTGATCAGGCCGGACGACTTTGGTCGGGCTTGGCCACGTACTGGATCAAGCGTGGTGACTTTGATCAAGCGACAGCCACGTTCGCACAAGGGATTGCTACGGTCCTCACGATCAGAGATTTCACCCAAATCTTTGATGCGTATGCAGAGTTTTCGGAAACGTTGATTTCCACCTTGATGGGTGCGATTTCCGACCCGGATTCCGACGAGGATCCCGAGAGCATTGAAGAAATGGAGACGGATCTGGATAAGCGAATGGCCGACTTTGAGGCTTTGATGGATAGGAGACCGTTCTTGGTGAATGATGTGCTGCTCAGGAGAAACCCGAATGATGTTGTCGAGTGGGAAAAGAGGATCGCGCTGCACGGCGATGATGATGAAAAGGTGGGTTCTCAGGCTTTAACTTTTCCGGGCACGCACTGATGCATCCTCGCTGTCGTCATTATAGGTCGTTGAAACATACAACAGGGCAATCGAAACCATCAATCCCCGAAAGGCCGTTGGCCCGCTGTATCCGCTTTACGTCAACTTTGCCAAGTTCTACGAGGAAGGTGGCTCACAAGACCCAGAGTCTGGGGAACCACGTAATGCTCCGGACCTAGAGGCGGCAAGACAGATCTTTGAAAAGGCCACCAGGGTGCCGTATAAGAATGTCGACGACTTGACTGAAGTGTGGTGCGAGTTTGCGGAGATGGAATTGAGACAAGAGTAAGTTTCGAAAGGAGGCGCAGGCGTCATATCACCTAGCTAATCCCGTCGATCGGGTTCTCGTGGTAGAAACTATGATGAAGCTATCCGTATCATGCAGAGGGCGACAACGATACCGCGAAATACCAAAGTGAACTTTTACGACGAGGTAAGTGCCCATTGCCCAAAGTCACTACTCGTCTCTGAAACGCTGACTTCAAAATTGATTAATCCTGTAGAACCTATCGGTTCAAGCCCGTCTGTTCAAGTCGTTGAAGCTGTGGTCTTTCTACGTCGATCTGGAGGAATCGATCGGCACGGTCGAATCCACAAAAGCGGTGTATGACAAGATCATGGAGCTCAAGATTGCGAATGCGCAAGTTATTGTGAATTACGCACAGTTCTTGGAGGAAAACAAGTATTATGAGGAGAGCTTCAAGGTATGTTCCTGTGACTTGGCTCATTCGAGTTTGTCCATTAATGTTGGGCCCTTATGTTTGCAGGTATATGAACGAGGTATCGACTTGTTCCAGTACCCGGTGGCGTTTGAGATATGGAACATCTACCTGACCAAGTTTGTCGATCGATATGTAAGTAAACGCATCTTTCGTCTTGTATTGTGGCGGCTGCTATATGATTCACTAACGTCCATACATTGGATAATACAGGGTGGTTCAAAGCTCGAACGTACACGGGACTTGTTCGAGCAAGCATTGGAAAAGTGCCCGCAAAAGTTCTGCAAGCCGTTGTTCCTGATGTACGCTCAATTGGAGGAAGAATATGGTCTTGCCAAGCGCGCGATGAACATCTACGACCGAGCTGCCACCGCAGTGCAGGATGCCGACAAATTCGATGTGAGTGACCGCTGTTCATGTTTATCACTGCAGCTACAGGATACTGACCCCCATTTCTCTCCAGATGTACACCGTTTATATTGCGAAAGCGACCGCCAACTACGGGCTCCCCGCCACTCGACCCATCTACCAGCGTGCCATCGAAGTTTTGCCAGACAGGCAGACGGCAGAAATGTGTCTTAGGTTTGCAGCAATGGAACGGAAGCTCGGGGAAATTGACCGTGCACGGGCTATTTACGCACATGCTTCTCAGTTCTGTGATCCGAGGACGTATCCCGAGTTCTGGAGGGAGTGGAACTCCTTCGAAAGTGAGTGTCGAGAGAGGTGGGCCGTGTTGGCAGATTGACTGACAGACCTTTTTTTTTCGTAGTCGATACCGGATCCGAAGATACTTTCAGAGAGATGCTCCGCATCAAGCGTTCCGTCCAGGCTGCCTTCAATACCGAGTACGTCTAGCTATGGTCCTCCAAACAACGAGTAACGAATATTGACAACTGACTTTTTTTCCCAAATTCCAGAGCAAGCTACTTGGTTGCTCAAGCTGAAGCAGCTCGAAAGGGCCTCGCGAACAAGGATGCAGACGACAACGATGCCCAAGAGGATGAGGAAGATGACGCTTCTGATCCCATGGCGAGGATGGAACGTGAGGCTGCACCTGCCAAAGCAGCCACATCGGGTCCAAGTTTCGTACGAGCTGCAGCCAGCAAGCCTACTGGCGGCGACGTTCAAGTCGTGGATGACGACGTTGATGCAGATGCCGCTGGTGCGAATCCTGATGCGATCAACATGGATGACTTGGATGATGAGGATGAGGATGAGGAAGAGTAGATTAAGAATGTACTCTTGATATTGTTGGTCGTATAGAAATCAAAAGTTGAATTCAAGTTGTTTAGATATGCTCCTCCAAATAGAGTAGCTCTTGAAATGGGACTCATCATTCAAGCCTCATTCGTTGTTGCCCCATTGAATGCCGGCGGTTACAGTAATGGAGATAAGAAAGCCGCCGTCGTCATTGCTCTTTTGTATCCGCAATCCGGGAAATAACATCCAGCCGAGCGTTATCTTGCAGTCACCTGGCTTGGATTTTCCGGAACAGGGAGGGAGGGAGGACATCTTTCCAGTTTATAAAGCTTATCAAAAGACAATTCGCTTTCCCCGCTCTACAAGAAACCGAAACCTTCACCCTATACCCTTTGGTTCTTTCGAATATGGTCAAGACATCCAGGAAAGATTCCAATTCCATGGCTCCTGCGGTTGTTGCCCCGCGCCTCAGCGTGGACGACGGTGACCACCACCACCAGCGGATAGATGATCCCAACTCCCGTCTCAAAGAGATGGGATACGACCAGGAGCTACGTAGATCCCTCGGTATGGTCTCTGTTCTCGGTCTTTCGTTTGCTATCATGGCAGTACCATTCGGATTATCGACGACCCTTAATATCGCACTCACAAACGGCGGACCAGTGACGATTATCTGGGGATGGATCTTTGTTTCTATTATTTCTATTCTGATTGCTGCTAGTCTTGGGGAGATTTGTTCCGTGTTTCCCACCTCGGGAGGAGTTTATTGTAAGCACTTTCTCGGACTATTTGCTCGTGCGACCGAATCTCTTGGGCTGAAACGGAACGATGTCTTGCGCGCACTGTAGACTGGGCAGCCATGCTCTCGACACCGAAATACAGTGCATTCGCTTCCTATGTAAACGGATGGTTGGGACTGGTAGGAAACTGGACGTGAGTATCTTGGCCGAATTCAGGCACTTGGCACAGTGCGCTGCTCGACGATGAAAGTGCTGATCTTACGAAATCCGTGCAAACAGGGTGACTGCTTCAATCACCTTTGGAGGATCTCAGCTCGTGTTGGCTGCCATCACGCTCTGGAACGACACTTATGTCCCAACAGCTTGGCAGACAGTGCTCACGTACTGGGCAGCGCTGATTATCAGTGTACTCGTCAATATATTCTTTAACAAGTCAGTACAATGAAGCAAAAAAACCGTCAGACGGCATCGAGTTGACTGGGTCTTTGCTCTATCTGTCAGACACCTCGAAAAGCTGAACACCCTGTGCCTCTATTGGACCGGAGCATCAGTCATTATGTAAGTTGTCAAGGTTTCGTATTCAAGGTATATCCATACTGATGTTGCCTTGTGCAGTGTACGAATATTCCGCACCTTGCGATTTCTCAAGACCCTCGAAACTCACAAAAACGATGAACTTTTCCCCTGCAGATCATCGTAGTCATCCTAACCATGGCAGACACCCGAAACTCTGCCAAGTTCGCATTCACGCACGTAAGTAGCTGGCTCCCGAAAAGAATGAATTTCCCCGCGAAGAACCCCTCGAAAAGCTCACACAAGGCAACCCTTTCCCCCACCCCCGGCATTTTCGTCCCAGTTTGACAACTCGTACGCTGGGTGGCCAAAAGCATGGAGTTTCTTTGTCGGTGTGTTACAATCGGCGTATACGCTCACGGGATACGGAATGGTTGCTGCGTTGTGTGAAGAGGTTAAGAACCCTGCGCGGGAAGTGCCGAGAGCAATGGGTGAGTAGAATGCTTTTACTGGAGCCCTGGTCAATCTTGCTGATACCGACTGCTCTCCTAGTGTTATCCGTTGTTGCGGCTGCCATCACCGGTGTGATCTATCTCGTAAGTGCCGAGCGGCCGTTCCGGGGTTCGGTCGATCTAATCCTTTCCACCTTGTCGCAGATCCCTTTAAATTTCGTACTACCCGCCATCGAGCCATTACTCAACGTCGCTTCCCTCCAACCGATCCCTCTGTTTTTCAAGATCGTCACAGGCAGCCCAAGCGCGGCATTCGGCTTGCTTTTCCTCATCTACGGCATCTGGTTGTTCGCGTTTATCGGATCACTCACCGCCGCTTCCCGTGCTACGTGGGCGTTTGCAAGGGACGGCGGCATCCCGGCGTCCTTTTTGTGGAAAAAGGTCAATGCGAGGACCCAGGTGCCGATCAATGCGCTGTTGCTTTCCGCTGTTGTGAACGCGCTGTTGGGGCTCATCTACCTAGGTTCTTACGCCGCGTTTAATGCGTTTACCGGAGTTGCGACTATCTGTTTGGGCGCATCGTATGGGTTCCCCATCCTTTGTTCGCTCCTGCGAAAACGAGCGCTCGTCAAGGATGCACCGTTCTCCCTGGGCAAATTTGGATTTGTTATCGTGAGTACCATGCCTTGATCACTGTCGCACGAGGCTCTTTTCGTTGACCTGTATCGCAACAACCCTCAGAACATCATCACCATCGTCTGGATCACGTTTTCCATCATCCTTTTCTGCATGCCCACAGCGATTCCCGTCACCCCAGGAAGCATGAACTATGCATCAGCAGTCTTTGCTGGATTCTCCGCCATTGCCGTCCTGTGGTACGCCGTCAACGCGAGGAAACACTACAAGGGCCCGCTTATCTCGTCTGTTCGGGAGAAGAGTGGTGCGGGAGGTCTTGCGCGTAGTGAAAGCGGGTACCATTCCGAGCCGAAGGATTTAGTCAAGCCGTTGTAGGAAAAAAATGTTGTGGTAGTTGGACGAGGGGAAGTCAGGGAGCCGGCTGGGTGAAAGTGTTGTATTTGTTCCGGGTAGTTGCGGGCTGCTAGTGTATATTATCTACACCATGTTCATGGGTTTGCGGGGACCCTACAGCGTGGCAGGCAACGCCAAACGGCAGCGTACCGCCGAAAAACGGTCCGGGTTGTCTTTCAAGTGTTTGCCACCCGTTGAGCATGATAGACGCTATGCAGTGTTGATCGGCGAGGATGACACCTGACACCTCCCTAATATGCATCCAAGTTCACATGCCCGCGATACAACTAACAACCCCCGAAAACAAACACCTATACAACACCACGATCGATCCTGAGGCTGAGGGAGAGCACCCTAGAATACCCTTTGCCATAACGCATCACCCACGAGATCCTTCACACGACCCGCTACCAACGCTTCTTCTATCCATAATTTGACCCGCTCCGTTTCTGTCCCTGCGAGACGGAGGATCCCGGTTCCTCCCGCCGCTCCGGTTTCACCAGCACCGTCGTCCTCGTCCCCGCAATCATGCCTATCCATCCCCGAACCCGCACAATGTGAAAAATGCACACCCTCCCTCGGCGGTTGAACGGTACTGAAACTCCAAACGACCGTATCCGGTTTATTCCCCTGGAACTGACGTTCCCTTTGGGAATCAGCGAGCGTGGTCAGGTGGGTTGTTAGTGGTGCGAGGAGAGGTCCGTGGATGAGGAGGGTGGCGTATGTCTGGTATGGTCGCATCCGGGTTTGAAGGGCTGTTCCATAGGTTGTGCTGCTGGGCGTTGAAGTGCTGGAAGGGGTGTTGGTGAGCGTTACTTTTTCGTGCATGAATGGGATGGTTGTCGTCGGAAAGGCGGAGGGATGTAATTTGTTTTCATCTACGTGCGTAGAGTGGCCGTTCGGTGGATCGACCGATGGAAGGTCGGTGGGCCGGGCATAGACAATCTCATTCATGCTCGAATACACATCGAATTCCCATTCTTCTTGATAGCTGCTTGTTGCAGCGCCGTTACGTTGCGTAAGATTTCGACCCGAGGTATACCAGTCGAGTATCAGAGCGTTTGCTGGTGGTGACTTTATGCGGTCGGAGGACGATGAAGACGGCGCGGGGAAGACGAAGCGCTGTGACTGAATGTATGAAGATGATTTGAATGGCTGGATCGGGTCGGGCAGGAGAAGAAGTAATGAGCCCGGTTCGAGGTGAACGAGAAGTCGTTGTCTTGTCATTTCGTTCGTTGATGTACGTCCGGCTTCTTTCGCAGTGGAAGCATCGTCCCCTCTCGCCAACGGCGGACGTAGCCCTGTCCGGGTTTTAAACACCTTTGTACTGCCCTGGGTCAGCAGCAACAACCTCGACCCTTTCCCAACGCGTACATGAAGACTTATAGCATCTCCAGCGACGAGACCACCTCCATAGGCGAGCATGTAGCATACTCTGAGATTCGCAGGTTGGGAAGGGAGCGGTGTTGGTGCGAGGAGTTTGAGTGGGTAGGTGCCGGATAGGTGTGTGAATTGTGCTGGCGCGCTTTGCGAGGATGATGAGAGGAATAGTTTGCCTGTTCCTGATGATGAACTCGAGGTGGTCATGGTGGTGGGTGGTGGTGATGGTGATGGTGGACAGAGAACGAGAAAGGGAGCTCGAAAGTGGAAGTTGCTTCAACAGGTTACGCTCCCCTTGTCTGGCTTGGGCTCATTCCTGTCACGTGACTGAACCAAAAGTCTGAAACTTGGTGGACCGGGCTTTCATTACATCTTTATCCACCTTCTTCTTGTGTATATAGCAATTCCAGAGTCAAGACAACATCAACATATACCATGTCCGACCCATTCTTTGCACGAGAGAACAAACGTAAACGGCCAGGACAGGCATCGACTTCCTACGAGAAACCCTACCGCCCAGCAGTATACGGCAAGGGCCAAAAATCAGGCGCAAACGTCGATGGAAAACGACGCAACGGCGGCGGCGCTGCTGCCAGTAAACGAGGAGCAGCAACAACAAGACAGGATGAAGATCTCGCGTCAGATCACGAGGATGCCAATGATCGTAATGGCGGATCAGGGGACGTGGATGATATCGATTTCATGGCTGATCGAATGAGCACGTATCAGGCGGAATACGATAGTGCCGAGGAAGAGGATAGGAGTAGAAATGAGACGGCTGCTGCAAAAAGGTTGAGGCTTGCCAAGGGCTATCTTGATAAGGTTAGGAGCGAGGTACAAGGTGGGTCTTTCACGGAGAATACGGTTCAGGCGCTGGATGGATGTCGGTGCTGACTTTCTTGCGTTTTTGTGACTGCCGGTAGTGGATGACGGGAGCTGGGATGCGGCAGAGGTCGATAATGCGAATGTGGCAGCGAGGTTGCAGCAGGATGTGGTGAGTCTACGATCGCCGAGACACCGTAATCAGGAGATGGCCTTAAATGTCCACCCTCCTCGCAATGGAAATAGGACGAAGCAGCAGGACGTATCCATTCATTCTTTGCAAACACCCTCCAATCAGCCACCTTTTCCCGGAAATTCGTACCCTCCGTCGGCGGCAAAGTCCCAACGGCAGCACAAGCATCGCTCACGGATTTATTCACGGCCAACAAGGAAGGTGTGCTCGCGCGGTATTCGTTTACCGACGATCTGAAGATGGTGGGCACGCCGTTCGGCCAGATCCACGCGGGTGATGGAAAATCGGGGAAGAAGGGTGGTAAAGCGAGTGTAAATGGTGGGAAGAAGCAAAACGGGAGCGGCAGCGGAGGGAAGAAGAATGGGACGTCAGCTGGCGGAAACGACAAGTCGGCGCAACAGCAGGGGCATACCGGTGCTGTATTGTGCTTGGTGGCGAGTGAGGATGGCAAGTACCTCATCACTGGTGGCAAGGACAAGATTATTGGTGTTTGGTCGGTGGAACCGGTGCTTCCTGGATCTGCCCGTGAAGCAGGGACAGCGGGTGTGAAATGGATGAGGGGTCTGACGGGGCATAAGGATGCTGTTACTGTATGTAGCATATCAGCCTTGGCTCAACCCACGTCTCTCACCTTTCTGTGATTTTGTCAACAGGGCCTCGCTCTACCAGCACTCAACAACCCATCACACCAATTCGTCTCTGCCTCGGCCGCGCGATCGCTCTGCATGCACTCCATCTCGACCCTCTCCCTCATTGACACCTTTTTCGGACACCAAGATTCAATCAATGCGGTATCTTCTATTAAACCGACGATCGCTGTCACCACGGGTGCGAGGGATCGCACGTGTCGATGGTGGAAATTGGAGGAAGAGGTTCAGTTGGTTTTCCGAGCGGGTATTAAGAGTATCGAGGGAGGTCCGTCGAAGAAAGGTCCGGTGGCGGAGGTGGCAGCTGGGACGCAGGATCATTTGTCAGCTGTTGATGTGGTCGCGAATGGCGCGGCAAAGACAAGGCGGAGAGAATTTGTCGAAGGTAGTGTGGATACCGTAGCGATGCTTGATGATCAGCATTTCGTGTCTGGCGGTGACAGCGGGTAAGTCTTTCGCAGAGTCTTTCCTTTTTCTGCCTTTCTCGGACACTGATTGCTGTTTCTTCCTCAAAACAGCGCGATATGTTTGTGGCATACCGGCAAGAAGAAGCCCGTGTTCACTGAACATCTCGCACATGGCACTACTCAGCACGACTCGGAATCGGAAGGTGAAATGGTCGAGCCGAGATGGGTAACCGCACTGGCCGGATTAAGGGGTACCAACTTGTTTGCCTCTGGTATGTCTCTCTCATCCCCGTTATGACAAGCAGCAACGACTCGTATATTGACATTGTTTCGTTGTGTCAGGTTCCTGGGATGGCGAAATCAAATTGTGGGCGTTGACGCCGACATTGAAATCGTTTTCCTATGTCTGCTCGGTGACAGCAGCCGGTGTCGTCAACAGTCTACAGCTACTCGCAGTGCCGCATGGAAACATCAACACGTCCTCGTGGCAGAAACAGACCCAAGAAGACCAGATGGACGTCGAGGAGGATGCTGGTAGTAACGCAGGCGATCAAGTGGTCGCGCCGTCAAGACGAGCAAAGATGCCTGCGGATGTTTTGCTCGTTGCATCGGTCGCTCGGGAGCCGCGTCTGGGAAGATGGATAAAGGTGAAGAATGGCGCAAAGAATGGAACATTGGTTGTGAATCTCGGTAACCCATGATTGTACAACATGATTTCCTTTGCGACGACTCTGTGCCAGGCTACTGCTAGGCGAATTCCATCGCCCTGGTTATCCTACTCTAGCTGTCCTCAATTATACCGCTCATGTAGGACGTATCGCTGATTATACTTCCGAAACTGTTGCGAGTCCTCTTTCTCTCCGAATTTCCGTCCACCTTCGCCAGATGGCTTCTTTCCTGTGTTGAGATGTCCGCTCGTTCATTACCCTTATCTGATATCAATAGTCCAATAAGACCGCGCCCGGTGAGGCAGTCCAGGTGATCGCACGACTGTGGTAAACCATTTATAGGCGGGTTTCTGTGCTGCAGATGACGAGTGACGATTTTGCGACTTGGGTCAGAGTCGTCGCTGGAGGATGACACGATGCTAAACATGCTTGAATTACGAGCAATTGGTGTTTCTCCAGGTGGAAAGCCTGCCGAGTGTTCATTGGGTACACCATCTGCCTTGCGTGTAGATCTGTAAAGACCAGTATTAGAGAGACCACTGTCCGTATCCGTCTCGTCGTCGATGATATCCTGCTCGCCATGATAGGCTTGACGTTGAAGCATACGATCCTGCTTATCCGATGTTTGTGGTGATTCTCCTCGTTCCCTCCTAGTGTCCCTCCTCTGACACCTTTCCGATTCACCATCGGAAATGATATCGTCACTTGAACAATCGCGCGGCAAAGTTTCTTGTCTGGAATTGGTGGCAAGGTAGCGCTGGCGTTTTTTTCTGAAGCCTTCATCCACCGCGTCACCTGCTGTTGTGTGACCCATCGCATCAAACGACGGAGACTCTCGCCGCCGCCTTGTTCGAATGTCTTCGTCCGACGAGATAATGCTTTCCAGTCCTGGCGAGTATCCCATCCTGGTAGGAAGTCCAAGTGACGTTCTTTGAAGGTTATTCTCGTCCGGATGGTCGAAAAGTAACTCGTTGTCGAACGGAAAGGCGTCCTCGGAATCTATGATACTTGGTAGCCTTGCGCGGCCTCCATGCAGATTTTGACGCAAATTTTCTATCGCTCTGGCATCCCAACGTGACATGTCGCTCGGTAGTAATGGCATGTGACTATAGCCAAGGTTTCCACGAGCGAGATGCGAAGAAGTTGTTTCCTGGCCCTCGTGTTTGTTGTATGTGCTGTTGCAGGGCGAGGAGGCGAGAGGAGCCATAATAATCCGCTGTGGAGACGGCGCTGACCTGTTCAATTCTCGTGCGGATGACCTCAGGGGAGCTGTTGGCGGTGAATGAACAGTGGGGTTGATCTATGCCAGGAACCAACCAGTTTCAGCTTTCTAAAAAGTCAAGCGCAGACGCAGATCGACACGTACCTTCAGCCGAGGACCGCTTTCCACCTTCAATGCTAATAGCATCATACTCATACCTAACACATTTTCAAACTCTTCAGAGTCGCCATGAACGGCGTGTGAGGGTTCAGCTGCTGTGAGGTCTACGTCGTCTTGGTTTTCCTCGTCGTTTCTGCCAGTGCTTTCACCCACTCCGAGAGCGCGTTGACGGGCCGCAGCCAGTTTCGTCAATGTTTGACTCAAGTTCTATTCGTAGAAAGAGACTTTATAAGCTGATCACACATTCAGATAAAGACCTGGTAGCATCTACGAAATCGTGTTGGTGCAACTCACGTTGAAAAGTCGTCCCCCTTCGCGCTTGAACGTCCTGTTCCGTGATTGTTCAAATACCGTACGAGCAGACTGTGTGACGCTCTTGATCCCGCGCACATCGTTTCGCAATCGCTGTAGGTGGATGACGACAGTAGGTCAGTGACTGTATAGGATGTGAGTTTTGTATGGACCAACCTGCATGATCCGCGACTTAAAAATCAAGGGAAACATCCTGGCCGTTAAAGGGTGGCGTCAGTATGTTGAAAGCAAACCTTCGCCTTACCTTGTGGGAGAGGCAAACTTACATTGCAAGGCCATATATCAGAAACCGATCACGAACGTTGTCTATCGCTCTTCGAAGGTCCTTTGTGAGTCCTGACGTGAGATTTAAAGACAATAGCAGCAGACTTTGAGTAGACATGTCATCAAGGCCTGAGTCAAGAGGCGACATCAGTCCGTATCGTTTCGTGCATTAATGGTGTCATGGACTCGAACGTACCTGCTTGAGAATTCGTCCGCCTGGCGTCCGGTTCTTGTGCTGCATCCTCGTCAACAACCCTCTTCATTTTCTTTCTAGAGCCTCGATCAGTGTTGAATACCACTTCCACGTTTATCCTTTCCAGAAAACAGGTAGGCTTTGTTGTATCTTTCGCGAAGGATGGGAGGAATGGATGAGAGGGGATGATTTCGTCTGTACAGGCAAAAACAGGTCAGCGTTGAGTAGCGAAAGTGTGTTAAGGAAGACAGTACGTGCATTCTTCGTAGTTTGCGACGGGAGAGACGGTGTCCATCTTGAGCAACGATGCGATACCCAGGGCTTCCGTATTCTAGATACGTATGAGGCAAAGTAAGCTACTCCTTTCCACGCGACCAATAACGAACACAGCGTCACTACTTGCCTCCTCTATACCGGCCATGAACGCCTCTGCTGCAGCTGGAACAACGCATTCGACACCATCTACGACATATTTGACGCGGATACACATCCTTCCACTCTCGGGACGAAGAATCTGAGAATGCTTGAACACCGTTTTCGCCTGCTGAGCTTGACCGGCGACGGTGGTGACGGAAGGGAGGAGGATAGACGGAACAGCGAGATGGTAGGTCGTCTTGAGGGCTACTCGGACGCCGATAGTATCACTGCGAGGCGTAGAAGACGGCGAGGAGAGCGTGATCAACGGCGGTGTGGCAGTGATACGTTTGCTGATTCGAAGTGGAACGTTTGTCGTTCCTCCCGCCAGAGGACGAGGATGGTAACTGTGCACGGTGTGTGGTATCTGCGACATGGCTCCTTGTCACAGCATGGCGAAGATGAAAATCAGCAGATGATGATGTGTTTTTGCAAGTATATGAACCGATGAATGGAATGAAATCACAATTTGCTCCTAACCAGAAATGCGTGATCGCCCCTTTTGTTACAACCTATTCCACCTATTCCACTTCCACCTGCTAGTTTCGCTACTTCATCTCGGTATCTTCCTCACTCGCTGAACCTTCACCATCCTCCGCTTCTTGCTCCTCCTGCTCCTCCTCTTCAACTTCATCTTGCTCCTCGTCACCGTCTCCCTCATGGTCATCACCATCTGCATCACCATCAACCGCAATTTCCGCTTCAACTAGTTCTTCTGCTTCTTCTCCAACTGAGACCTTCTTCTTCGCCTTGCCCGGGAATCCTCGTTTCGCGCCCCCCGCGGGTGCACCACCCTGAGCTTTGGCCGCCTTGACTGATGCTTGAATTTCGCGGAACGCTGCCATTCAGAAGTTATGAATCAGCAGAGTAACCACCATATTTCAACTGTGCTGACACGCACCTTGTAATTCGCTTTCTAGAATCTCTTCGAGTTCGTCTGCTGCGTGAGAGTCTCCGCCGATGCCGCGTAGGTGGTTTGTCGCTGCACGGATAACATCAGGAGCGGTGATTGTTTTACGGTTTGCGGCGGTCGCTTGTTCGTAGGATCTAAATTGTGCGAGGCGGCAGGCGGTGGAAAGGGACAAGTATGGTTAGGATAATCAGAAGCAAAGTTCTCCTAATTATCGATTCCACCCACGCAGATGCCACATAGTTGATGTACACCGTTGCACTTTTCACCAACGCAAGTGTTACATCCTGCTGCACCTTGATTGTCGAGTCGGAGAGCTGTTGCACAAGAAGATATTTAGCGGGATGCAATGTGGAACAGAAGTTTCCTTTCAAAGTTTCGCTCATATGCAACAAAGGTAGTTACGCTCGTGCATTTTATAGTGACCTCGACAAGGCAAGAGAAGAGTTGCGTCTCAGGCAGCCTCCGATGCCTACGGAAGAGCTTCTCAGGCTTGATCTCGGCTTACAGTCTGGAAAGAGCGTAGCATCCGTCAACAGTCACGGAAACGAACTCACCCCTTGCTTGACCACCCTCTGCACTACCGCTTTTGGTAAATCAAACTCTCCTATACCCTGCGTAAATCCTTCTGGTCCCGGCTCGTCGTTCAAAGGTCGTTTGGACGGCATCCTTCCTTGCTCCCGAACCTGCGGGTAAGAGGTCGTAACGTGGTACGTAAGTAGTTGTCGAAAACAGCATCATTGAACGCGTTGTTTCATCTTTCGAAGAAGAGGCGCTGGTTCGCCGTCGGCCTCCACATACGCCGGGGCCCGGATTCGATTTTTGACGGTTTTTCGTTTTTTGAAAACTCTTCCCGTCCCCCCAAAGAATGTTTATAGCCTTGTATGAGCCCTTTTTACGCTTCATGCACCCGTGAGAAACAAGGCCAAGCCTCATCGTCATAAGCGGATTCTGATCTCGAGAGCTCGCTCGAGTTGTCGAGTCGCTTTGTCGTGTGATTGACTATATTACGTCGCTTCACTATATCTTTCGCGTGAAACACTCGTGGGCCGTCATCCTCTCGCATTCCACATTTCTCTTCATATTACACACCATCATCGATCATCATGTCGTACGCCGCCATCGCCGCCAAGAACGCACCACCCGAGGAGGAGCAGCCGCAGCCGAATCAGGATTTGTTGGAAGGTCATTTCAAGGGAGAATCAGAACTGGCTTCGTTGCCCGATGTTAACCACAAGGTGAGTGGCGTGGCAGAGTCATCGGATTAGAGCGTCGGGAATCAGTCGGGAAAGGCGATGCAGCGAGACTTCTCCCAAAGTGGCGTCGGTTGCTCAAGCGTAGTCACTTTCGCCGAGCGCGGTGCGTGTGAGAGCATTAGAGACTACCTTGTCTACAGATATCTTCAGAGTGCGGGGCAGGATGCGTGAGACTAGGCGTATGCGCCTGTCTGACCGATGCAAGGAGCTTTACAGCGGAAGAGCATTCTCCCTTTCGGACTTTCTCGTCACATCTCCATAACTCGGCATTACTTGTACTGACTATCTCTTCCGTTTCGCTCGGTTCTAGATGGCCGTAGTCGATCGTGATTGGACCGCACACCCAGAGACCGAAACCTCCGCTGGTATCAAGGCATCAGACGATACGACCGCTCTCCTCAATTCTGTTCACCACGCACCTCCTCCGGTCGACGGCCCGCACGTAAGCGAAGTCGCACCCGACCCTGTCCCTACGCCATCCAAGGCCGAGCAGGAGAAGGCCGCTGAGGAGAAGAGGAAGCAGGCTAAAGCGGAGGCTGATGAGCTCAAGAAGAGTCTCAAAAAGGCCGCTGGTGAAGTTGATGCCGCCGCCGGTGAGGTCAAGGAAGATGTCAACAAGGCAGCCAGGGCCGTCAAGAAGGATGCCAGCCAGGCAGCCAGCGCTGTCAAGAACGACGTCAAAGCCGCCGCCTCTGATGTCAAGGCAAAGGTTGATGAAGTAAAGGCCAAGGCCCCTTCCAGCGCAGAGGAGGCCGGTGCCCGTACCGGTGCAGCCATCGACAATGCCGCACACAAGGCAAAGCAGCTCTCGCACCAAGCCGAAGCCAAGGCAAAGGCTGCAGGAGAAAAAGTGGAAGCACGTGCCGAAGATCTCGCTCGAGATGTCAAATCCGCCGCAGCCAACGCATCCGACAAGGCAGCCGAGCTGGGTCGTGATGCTGAACGCAAAGCTTCCGAACTCAAGAAACAGGCTGGCGAGAAACTCGAACGTGCGGAAACTGCATTGGAAAACTATGCAGCACGCGCACGAGAGATCCTGCTTCGTCCCGGCACCCTTGGTGGATTGATGGGTGTCGCCAATGTCGGTTTGCTTTCTACCCTCGGATACTACGCCTACACCCGTCGTAACGTTCCATGGAACAGAAACTACGTCGCCGCAGCCGTTGCCTCTACGCTTTCTCTGTTTGCGTCCGAAGGTGTTGTCGCTGAACGGTACTCGACTACCCCTGAAGGTCGTCAAGAGCTCGAGCGTGCAAAGCAGGAAGGATCCAGGGCGTACGTTCACGCGAGGGAGGTTGTCCTGCGCCCGCAGGTTGCAGGCGGTGCGTTGGGCGCATTAAATGTCGCTGTTTTGGCCGTCGGTGAGTCAAGATGTTACTACTCGTTGTGACTGGCATAGAATCTGACTCTTTGCCATTTAGTCGGATACTTTGGTTACCAGAACTGGAACAAGCCTGTATGGGACAAGAAGATCGTTTCCGCCATCACTTGCGGTTTGATCAGTCTGTCCGCTGCGGAAGGGTACGTGTCGAGTCGTTTTTATCGGTTGCAACTACAAGCTGACCATTCTTCGCGCAGGTTGGCAACAAACGTTTACAAGCAAAAGGAGTTGCCCAGGCAGAAGCGAAAGGGCAACGCATAAAGAGCCCTTCATGTTGTTCAGACCGTGTTTATAATAGGGAATCGTCATCAACTGTTGTCGGATGCTAGATAAACTTTGTACTTTTAGCTCATATACGATGTCCGGGAATTGTCATCTACGCCCCTTTGCCTCCCCTTGCACAATTGGCCGAGGCACGAGCCAGCTGGCGACAAGGTCTGATCAGCGAACAGCTTGAATCTTTGCGATCATTGATTGTACAACCATGTCATACATAATCCTTCCAGGGAACCCGCCCTGCACTCATGTACCTTCCTCCTGCGCTCTCGGCGTGCCCACGCGCTGTACCGTGGTTTCCACCCGATCGCGCAGCGAGCCAAAGAAATTCCTCGCGCCGTCCCTCAATCCGTCCAGCTGTACGCTCGCTGCGATTCCACCCGGATTGACTCCACTTGCACGGTACAACCCTGACCCGGCAGCGCCACCAACAGACAACTCATACCCTCCAGCTCGTAGGTTGATAGCGGGCGCATCGACGATGGTGGATGCTGGGTTCCCGACGGTGGGTGTTGCTGTGCCGCCTGTGACTGCACCAGTCGACGACGCAATGGAGGAAGGAGGTCCATACACAGAGGGAGGATAATGCTCAGCCACGTTGCTCAGCATGTCCAAAAACGACTGCGAGTTGTGCACAAATGTCCCGCCAATAATAACGCGTGCTTGTCCGGCGAGCTGTTGGTTGAGTAATGCGACTGCACGAGATTCTTCGTAAGTCGTTCCGCCGAGCATAAAGACGATGATATCCTGTGGTCGTTGCGCACGTGCATACTCGTCACCTTCGACAAACGGATAGGACGTTTCTCGCAATCGGCCTTTGAGGAGCAATTCCAGAGTCTGTGAGAGATGAGGTGTATGCTGTGTGTACACGTTTTCGACACCCTGTCACTCAGCAAAAGGTCAGGCTGCAGTTTCGCCAGCAATCTTGACGAGGCCACTCACCTTCAACCCCTTGAGTGCACTTTTACCCCGAGAGAAAATACTCTCATTCATAAACAAGTCGTCCTGTCTCTGATCTGCTCCTGCGAGATTCAGTGTGACGTATACCAACTACAGACGCAAGTGTCAGCGGCTGTGAGCAAATCCATGAGATGCATCATACTCACCCTCGCGCGATCCGCCGAGACGCCATTCTCAATCAACGTATCTACCACATGCGGGATGGCGTTCCCTGCGAGCTTCTGGTACCGCAGCGCATACAGGATAGCCAGTCGTAGCTTGTTACTCGATGGTACACGTGTCGATTGAATTATGTTGATCACATTCTGACCATCCACACGACGTCAGCACGATGCCTGGCCGTATCCCACGAACCCAAGAAACCGACCTTGTAATCCGCCGCATGACTTTCGTTTGCCGCCAAGCTCTGCTCGAGCTCACTCACGCTCAACAACTCGTCCCGCTCAATTACTCGACTCAACTCTCCAACAAGGCTAACATGCTTGGCGACATTACCACCCAATTTCTTAAACTCTGGATACTCTTCAACGAAGCGCTTCATATCTGCAAGTGTCTCCATGGATTTCTGGTTGTTGATTGATTGGGTTCGTGCTTGGTAGGCCTGAACATAGGCGGACAATGCGGCGCCCAAGTCTCCGAAATTGGAGAAAAGTTGGGCGGCGTAGAATGAGTCGGAAGCGGGGTTCAGTACGAGGTCCTGTAACGCCCATGGTAAACATCAGCATGCATGCGGCAGCCACATCGCGCGGCCTATGCAACTTACCCGTAGATCTTGCCTGTTTTCAGACTCGACAGTCACTCGGCCATTATTGATCCCGACCAACTCGTGTACCATTGCCTGATACGTCCACTGCGACAATAACGGCGTGACTGGATCATTCCGTCGATCTATCCCGCCCAGGTCCCGGTAGTCAGCGCCCTCGCAATACGAAATAAAAATAAAAATCGTCCCTCCGGCGACTCACCAAGAATCAGCAATAACGGCGCACTCCCACTCGTCGGTTTGAATCCAAACAACTCGCGGTACGGCATCGTATTCATCGCCTCGCGCAACTCGAGTGCCACCGTCCTGCCCGCCTGGGACATTTTCTCCCACCGGATCACCGGACGTTTCTTGATACTGAGAAGAAGAGAGAGGAGCGCTTGGGTGTGGGATGATAGTGTAGGTGGTGGGATATGGAGTGGAGGTGGGAGGTAGATCGGTGGCTGCAGAGAGAGGGGTCGATATACGGAGAAAGAAAGTCAGGAGCGGGTGGTAGGGACGGCTTACGTTTGGTGGATCATCGCCGCCATCCGCTACGGCGGCGCTGGTCAGTGAGAATAGACTAGGATAGTGCGGGAGGTAGTCTGCAAAGTATTCCTGCGAGGTCGCAGGAGTGAGGGAGGCGTCAGCAGTAATAGGGTAAGAGGTGCGATGTGGTGAAGTGCAAGCATCAACGTAGAGGAGACGCATAGTCTCGGATTCGCGAGAAGAACCGGGACAGTGGTCTCTCCGCCTACTGTTTCCTTCGCATTCGGCGAACGGCCTCGAGGTGATAAAGGCAAATCAACCGGTCGTCGTTTTCGCTTCAGATAGACCTATTCTTAGCTCGTGGCCTGAGAAAGATACATATACTTGCTGTCTCGATTCCCTTCGGATCGCCAGGATTTGCTCTAGAAGTAGGCGCTCAAGCGTTTGCTGATCTGCTCACACCGCTTGTCGCTAGGCTTCCTCACATTCCGATCTTCCTCTCCTCGCCTCACCTCGCTACCAGCTCTTCCGCTCTCCCCACTTGATCGCTTTCCTCGACGAGACGCATGCAACTCACCTGAACCTCCTTGACGACCTCGTACTCATCCGCCTGCGCCATCTCCTCGATCTGCTGCTTCCCTAATACATTGGAGAAATCTACAAGGGAAGCAGTGTCCAGCCAGACATATGTACACAGACTATCAGCGCTGCGTACGTGGATAGTGACTCTGTGTTGATTAAAGACGGCAGGCGACGACTTACACAACCAGTAGCCGCCATACCGTGGTTTTGCTAGTTCTGTTACGACGTGGTTGATGTTCGTTCGTGTTGGTCTTAGGAAGGCTATACAGTGTAGGTGATTCATTTGTTGACGTGTTTGACTGTGAACGAGCGCGTGGCGGGACACGGTGTAATAGTTAACATGCTTTCCACGACAAGAGTTGACAGAGGAGGAATGCGTGCTTACTTGTCTATTCTATCCGTCAAATACACCTCGTGCGCCAACAACTCTGTCTGCGTCATGGCGAGCGATACGATTGGCGTCTACAAGGTATGTCATCCGACAGACGATGTGTCAGGTGATGGCGTTGTGAAGCGAACGAATGGAGAGGGAGGACTCACAGTATGCGCATCGAGAAGAAGAACTTTCATACCATGTACCTCTGTAATCAAGCGTAAAAGGTACGTGCGAACGGCTTTTACGACGTCCATACTGGGCAGGCGATATGCAACGGATGGTGCCTTTACTATGCTACCAACGCCAACCTGACTTTTACTGCATTGACATGGTGGAAACACTACTTGACTAGAACCACCACTACCGCATCATGACGAAGCGAAACCCCGCTTGGCCTGCGCGGATCCAAATCTCCGATTGCGGTCTCCGGGAGGTATTACTGCGTTGCTTGACTCAGCTCCCTGGCTATTACTACAGCTTTCTTTACTTCCTAACCTTCAACATACTCGCCACCCTGTATCGTGTCCAGGCGAATCATTCCAATCATGTCAAGCTCAGACAACTACTCATCCGGTGCTGGCGAGCAGGACGATCAAGACGACTTGGATGACCCGAGTTTCAGTAATATCGTTAGTGGGAAACGAAGGCGAAATCCTGCTGCTTTGAAATCCGCGGCAACGACGACAGTGGCGGGAGGGAAAAAGAAGAAGAAGAGTGTCGCAGTACCGGGCTCGCCATCGGATACACCACCAACTTCCCGTCCTGCAGGTGGAAAGAAGACTGGTGGTGGTCAGAAGAAACGGAAAACGGTAGTAGGTTCATCAGGATCAGAAGACGAAGCCGCCCTCTCCCGCCGCGCAGACGTCTCCGATTCCGGTGCCTCTGATGGCGGCGACGCTTCGAATTCGGACGACGACGACGACGAATTCGGTCAAGGTGGAGCATTCGCAAGTGCTTCCGGGTTCTTGGGCAGGCTATTGGGTAGTAATCGAGAAGCTGGGAAACCGGTCAAGGATCTGGGTGGATTGGCGTTGAAGGTTGATCATGCGAGTAGGCCGTTGTGGATTGATAATCGGGGAAAGATGTGAGTGCCAGGGCGAGCGAGGGTTGGTGGGTTCTCGAGCGAAGCGAGAGTACGGGGCTGCAGGCTACGAGTCCGGAGGATCTTCTCGAGCCCGTCGTAGGACGGTCGAGACAGCGACGAGCAGAGCGAGAATCAAAGCAGTGTGCTGTAAGCTACGAGAGAGAAGGGATCCCTCGAGGCCGTCGTAAGCCGACCGAAACTCACTGCCGTTGGCTTCACGAGGCCGTCGTATGGTGGTCGAGTGTAGTTGCCTTCCTCAGGCGTAAAGGCGCGAGGATCATTGACTCGGTTAATTCAAGCTCAACGTCGAGCGGCCGCGACAATGCCTTTGTGCGATAGTAGCATACGCCGCTCGAATACCTTTCCGCACCACATATATGACATTTCCGGACCTTCGTAGAGTCTTTGACAGTAGTCTTCGTAGTTAGCGTCATTCCCTCTCATTGTCGCTATGTCTCCTGCGCCACGCTTGTGATTGATGGTTACTGATATGATTGTGAATTTTTGCCTCTTTTGCGAAAAACAGCACGATGGAACGTTTCTCCCCGATTGCGGAACAAGCACAGGATTTCCTCGTAGCGATCGCGGAACCCATTTCACGGCAAGTTCTCCTCCGTCTGTACACTTCTTAAGCGTAAGCGCGACTAATCCTGTTTGTGCGGTGAGGGTAGACCAACGTTTATCCACGAATACCGATTGAGCGAGTACTCTTTGTATGCTGCCATGTCAGTTGGGTTGGAGACGCAGGATATTATTGAAGTACTCGGGAGGCTGAGTAAAGTACGTATTTTCTTAGCCCACCCTTTCCCCGGCTTTCTCTAACCTCGAAACTCCCTTGCGGCGCAGACACCACTCCCTCAAACCCTCATCCGCGACATTCAACGATGGACCCAATCATACGGTAAACTAAAACTCGTACTCAAACGCTCCCGATACTATCTCGAATCCGCCGTACCCGAGATCATCCAGAAACTATTATCAGACGAGGTGATTGCGAGTTGTCGTGCCGTTCGAGTACCAGGAGATGAAAACGCAGCAGAACGTGCACTTGCGGCCGCTCGTGGTGATATCACCGCCTCGGCAGGCCAAGGGGTAACACGAGTGCCCAAGCCGTCGAGGGATGGGTTGATTATTCCGGGGACGAAGGACGCGAGGAATGCGGCTAGGTTGGCACGTGGGCTTGAGCCTGAGCCTGAGGATGACCCTGTACCTGCTGTTGGAGATGATGGCGCGGCGGGGATATTTGATGCGGATGATGATATTCTTGGTGCGGTGATTGGGCTTGATAGAGGCGAGTCTTTCTCATTTACTTTGGGGTTTGATGATGGTCGGCTGACTGTCGGTAAACGATATAGCGGATGAAATGGATGAGGAAGATCGGATTCAGTCTTTCGAAATCGACGGAACAAAGATGGAGGTTCGTCCGCTCGCCTTGATCCTTGGTACCTGGGTAGTCACGTACTCACCTTCTTCCTCGCGCGCAGAGAGTAAAACGACAATGCCAGATAATTGGTCTGCCCGTACTGGAGGAATACGATTTCAGAGCGGATACCGTCAATGCGAATTTGGAGATTGACTTGAAACCCATGACGGTGATCAGGCCGTATCAGGAAACCTCGCTCAGTAAAATGTTTGGTAATGGGTAAGTGAGGTCGTGGCGCGTTAAAGATGGCGCTGAGGCTGATACTTGCATTTTGAGCACAGTCGTGCACGATCGGGAATTATCGTGCTTCCTTGTGGTGCTGGGAAAACGCTTGTCGGGATCACCGCGGCAGTTACTATCAGAAAGAGTGTGCTCGTATTGTGTACTTCAGCGTGAGTTTGATCTCGGGCGGGTTTGCGGTTCTTGAGCTGGTCCCAGGTATTTCAACGACCTTTCTTTCTGTCGTCATGATTTATAGTGTCTCCGCGCAGCAGTGGAAGCAGCAGTTTATCCAGTTTACGAATATCAGCGACAAACAGATCTCCATCTTTACCTCGCAGTCTGCCGAGCCGGCAAGTCTCCGTCCTATCCCGCTTTCCTTTCTGCGAATAGCTAACCGCTGTGGCTCTGCTGACTTTTTCGATAGTTCGCTGGCGCTCGTGAAGGCGCTGCAGGGATCGTCATTTCCGTATACAGCATGGTCGCGTACACTGGTACCCGGTCCCATTCTTCAAAACAGTTCATGGACTTTTTGCAGAGCAGAGAGTGGGGGTTCCTGTTGTTGGATGAAGTACACGTCGCACCTGCCAACGCTTTCAGGAAGTGTGTCGAGAATCTGAGGACCCATGCAAAGCTCGGTCTTACAGGTAAGTCGGCGTGGTTTGTGGATGCTGCAATTGCTTGATCTCATATCACTTGCCGACTATAGCTACTTTGGTGCGCGAGGACGATCGTATCGAAGATCTCAACTATATCATCGGTCCCAAGCTATACGAGGCAAATTGGATGGATTTGTCCAAGCAGGGTCATATCGCCAACGTACAGGTAAGGGCCGTGGGTTGTCTCCCCTCGTATCACTCAGTCTAATCTGGGACCTCAACTCAGTGCGCCGAAGTATGGTGTCCCATGACGCCAGAATTCTATAGAGAATACCTCCGTGAAACGAGCAGAAAGCGAATCCTCTTGCATGTCATGAATCCCAACAAGTTTCAGGCTTGTCAGTTTTTGATTGACTACCACGAACGACGAGGCGACAAGATTATCGTGTTTTCCGACAACGTCTATTCCCTTATGGTGAGTAGGTCCATATAGCATATTCCATTCCGACCGCCCCTAAGTCATTTCAATTTCTTCGCGCGCGCCAGGAATATGCGAAGAAACTGGGCAAGGCCGCCATTCACGGAGGGACCCCAGAAATCGAAAGAATGCGTATTCTGTCACGATTCCAACACGATCCGAATATGAATACCATCTTTTTGTCAAAGGCAAGTACCGCTTTGATTCGGAAATCTGAATTCGGTGTTGATGAATACCCTGCAGGTCGGAGACACGTCCATCGATTTGCCGGAAGCCACATGCCTTATCCAAATCTCGTCTCATTACGGCTCGCGTAGACAAGAAGCGCAGCGTCTAGGTGAGTACGACTGCTTACGTTCACTGCGGCGTTTGCTGATGCCAACTCTTTCCCTAGGTCGTATTCTACGAGCCAAGAGAAGGAACGACGAAGGTTTCAACGCCTTTTTCTATTCCCTAGTCTCCAAAGATACCTCTGAAATGTATTACTCCACGAAACGACAAGGTTTCTTGGTAGATCAGGTAAGCCTAGCCTCGCAGTGTCCACCTTGAATCCCGCTTATGCTGCAGCTCGTAGGGTTACGCCTTCAAAGTCATCACAGAGCTGCATGGCATCGAGAATATGCCGGATTTGGCTTTCCCAACTCGACAATCCCAACTTGAACTTTTAGAAACTGTCCTCAATCAGGGTACCGAGGCGTTCGATCTTGAACGTATGGGCGAAGGCGATGACGAGTACAATCCCAAACTGGTCGGCAGGTCTGGAGCTGGAACACCAGTGCCTGGCAACAGGACAGTGGGGCCGGCGCAGAGGATGACAGGCAGTATGCAGGCCTTGGCTGGTGGCTCTCATATGGCTTACGTGGAACAGAATAGGCTGGTCAAGTAAGCCTTGCTCTTATCGACGACCGAACCGCGGCTAACAATCAATTCTATGACTCAGTAAACAAATCAACCGAGAAGATCGGCAGGCGAAGAAATCAGGCAGTAGTGCCGGTCGACACGAGTTTTTCAGAAAAGAAGATGCAAGTGCCAAGAAGAAGCGCGGACAGTGAGGGAGAAGAGCTGGGAGAAGGGAGTGACTAATCATATTGTAGCTTACCGACCTGACATTAGGCGTTGTATGGAATTTACTGTATTATTCTCGCAGCTATCCTTTGTGTCATGCTGTGGCCGCTGGGGGCGTGTTTTGCAACATGTTGAAGTCCTGGGAACGAATCTGCCCCGGGCATCCCTTCACGCAAACGATATCAGTTATCATACCTAGAATCGCCCTTTACGGTACAAAACTGTGTTTTCCCGGGAAGAATCATGCCTTGCACGCCGCTGATGTTCGCATGGATGATCGTCACTTGTGTAGCTTATACAAATCCAGTACATGTGTCCATTGCTTGTCGCTCACCAGAATGCTTGTGATAGACAATCGGCTCGACGATCTGGCTCTTTCGTTCACCTTAGCACTGGCTGGCTGGAGAACCTGGAGACATCGCTAATAATAAAACTGAGGAAAGGGCGGAAACGGAGGGAATTGAGGAAACCGAGGAAACGCAGGAAAGGCCGGGAACTCAGGAAAGGCTGGGAAGTGTGCCATCGGCTGCGGTGGTGCTGCATACGTTACGCGTCGAAGCTCAGGAGTAATCTTGGTCGATATCACAGGAGGACCAGACGTTGGCATACTAGCCACGCGATGAGGACGTGCAGGCGCCAGCATTATTTCAGTACGTTCGAATTTCCCATGAATCGCATCGTGGGGAATTGTGGAAGACACTGTGGAAGACCGAATTGGCGGTCGTGATAGAGCTCTCGACATTCCTGCGGGAAGGCTGTGTCTATGTTTTTGCGGCGCTGTGGGCGAGATTTGATGCGGCTGAGGCATAGCACTTCGTTGAGCGTTGACGGTAACCCTGACCAAGGGAGGTTTCCTCGTGTGCATCGGCGGCGCCTGAGGCGGAGAAGAAGCTGTGGGTGATTTCCTCGAAACATCCTGAACCCAGGACGAAATGGAAGACGGCTTTGATTCGCCCATCCGAGCGGTCCTTCTTACATTTCCTGACGCCCGGGCTGGAGTTGATGGCACAACCGTTGTTGGTCTGCGAGTACTGTGATGCGCCTGACTTGTGTGTAGCGTGGCGGCGGCGTGTCCGAGCCTCAAAGGAGGCGTCTGCACTACTGGAACTACTGTCCTGTTTACAGTGCCTATGCTTCCTGACATAGCTGATATAGTCGACCAGTCGGGCACAGCGGGGTAGGCTGTGGCTATACTGTGTCGCGGATCGAATGTGGATTCTCTTATCAAGACGTTGGATCGGGGAAGGGTTAAACGCGGGTGTCCAGATGCGACGAACTCGCCGATGCCATCTGAGGCTGAGTGATGATTTACTTGGTTATCTGATGGAGCTGGCCCGCCTTCCCACCTTATCGTAGGGACAGGTCCATGAGTATCGACCACCATCCCCAGCCCGGACCGACCCTCTGCTCTCCTTCGAATCATCGCCATGAATTCGCCATTTGCGTTCGGGATGGAAGGACCGGCATATCGAGCCTCAAAGGTATGGTTGTAATTGTTGACTCTCTGAGGATTAGGCTCAAGACTTTGCTGAAGATTTGATTGGTGTTCTGCAGTTGGAGTCTGTCAAATCAAATCGAACCAGAAAATCTCTGTTAATCAAGCTGTTCTTGTATGAAAAACAAGAAAGCGAACCCTCACCCCGCGTTTTTGACTATACAAGAAATCATGTTGTCGACCTGCCGGCGGAAGTATCTCAGTCGGAGGAGGAGCGGGAGGTAAACTCATCCTGACAGTCTTTTTCAATCTCGCTCCGTTTCCAGCGGCAGGAAAAGCCGTGTTGCGGAAAGAAGATTTCAGACGGAGCGGTTGCTGTTCAGCAGGTAGATTCGACGGCACTGGCGGTGTCTTATTTCTGTTTTCGAACAAGCTCAGGAGAGCCTGAATCGAGGTGGCCATGTTATAGACGCCGACTGCCACGCTTGGCCAGCGCCTAGTAAGCCTTTAAGCGAGGCCGAGTCCACACGGATCAAATCAATTGGGACAGTAGGGCCATGGTTACCGTTATTCCTCTGCTGAAAGGGCGCAGCTTCAAACCCCTTGGAGCCGGAGCAAATTCTATTCATGCCTTTGTCTCCACTTGTTGGGTCGCATGGTAAGAAGGCACATCAAAGGGTTGCGTCACGAAAGGCACCTTCTCAGCTCTAACCGCCTGAGATGGACCACGTTTGCCTCGCATCCTTACTCGCTACCTAGATCTATGCGCCATATGCTTACAACCGACAGTACAGGTTCATACAAACTCACTTCGTACAAGATGTTACGCCAACGGCCAATGAAAGATGGCGAAAGACCTATGAAACCCTACGATGCCAGAACCAAACGGGAGATGAGTAATCAAAGGAGTGTTATCCACGTATCGACGACTCCTTACGAATTGACTACTAGGTAGGCTTACCCTCCTGTGTCGTCTTCCAATCCCTCTCAAACCCAGGCCAACCACCTCTCCCCGAGGGTGGTGCATCCCAAATTTCTAAATCCCTCACCGTCATCTCATACACACCATCGTTTGGCAATCGGCCCTTGTTCACCGTCCCCCCTACCGCGATGTTCAACAAGATTCGGAAATCCTTCATGGGGCGTGTGCCGGGTGGTTTTGCAGCGCGCATAACCGGCGTGTTGTTGATGTACCAGATGAGTTTGCCGGTGCCTGTTGCTTGGTCTTCCGACCAGGCAAAGCCAAATAGCACACCATCAGGCGTCGGGAGGCCCGGGGTGCGTGTCTTTAGAACACGGTGTTTGTTCCAATCTTGCCCGTTGTAATGTCCCCAATGGAGACAACTATGACTATCCAGATCACCATTCCAGGATTCCATGATATCCACTTCGCCTTCGTTGGGCCAGGTGAATGGATCTTGCGGGAGGAGCCAGAAAGCCGGCCATATACCAGGGGCAACGGGCGCGGTGATCTGTGCCGAGAGGTATCCACGCGGTCGACCGAGGCCATTGTGAGAGGACAGACGGGCAGAGGTGTATGCATCGTGGGATTTGTCCTGGGCAGAGTGGTTGATGATTGCACGTATGATAAGCGCTGCGGTTGTCTTGTTTCCATCGGAAGAAGTGTGTTTGCCATGGAACGAGTTGGCAGGCGATTCGACGTAGTTTTGAGCCTCGTTGTTGCCCCATCTGTACGGATGGCGAGCGACTGGTTAGATAAGACAGATGATAACGTACAATCCCGACAGGCAACGAGGCTTCTTACCCGTGATTCCCAACCTCGTGGTAAAAGTTTTCCGTGACAAGCAATTCCTGCCCGAACTTGGCCCTCCAGCACAACGAGCGCTCCGCTACCTCTTCTTCGTCCAGTGCGTGACTGGCGGACTTTGATGATCCAAGATTACCGACCAGATCCTTTGCCCGGTTCATGAATGGCATGTCGAGTAACGCCGCACCGAGTAGGAGAAGAATGGCGATTGTTGCAATGGTAGCTGATGTCTCGGTTATCAAACGCAGACAGGAGGTTCTTTCTGTGAAGACCGTGTGAAGACCCAGGACGTGTAACAATCAATGAGTGTAATTGATGGTGGCTGGTCTTCAACAGGGATCAAGAAAAGGAAAGAGCAAACAACCCTCTGACTATATACTTCTCCTGAATAGGAGTTGGATCTTTCAACTCCTTTGAAGGTGAATTAATGGAAGAATAGGGTTCTCCGTAAACATCGGAGAGGGGCGTCGTACACTTGACACTTTCAGGGGTCCAGGGGTCATCGCGCGTTTCATTCAGGCCATTAGTCGCGATCGCACTTTGGCCTAGGATGCTTGACGGGTGCTGTCGTTCAACTAGAATCTACTTCCTGATGCCTGTGTTATGGTTCCGACCGTACTTGTTCTCGCTGCCAGCACCATGCCACCACGTAAAAAGGCCACCCAGGCTCAACGCAGTCATCAGACCGAACAGTCTCCCGATCCTCTACAAATAACAGCAAACGGCGTATCTGTGACTACAACAGATTTACCGGCATCCGCTCGACGGTCAGTTCAGTCGACGAAACTGCCGGATCAACCTAGTAGCGTCGATAAAGCGTCCTCGAGGGTCGGCGAGACTGCAACCCCGAGTAAAGCGTCGGTGACGCCGAGAAAGAGGACACTTCCAGTAGACGACGACGCGCGTTTATCAAAGGATGAAGAGCCAAAGACAAGCAAAAGGGCTAAAGTGAATGCTGTTACCACAACAAATATTACGTTCGAAGAAAGTGCACTAGACAAGTGGTACAGGATGACCAACGGTGGTCGTGAGCCGCTGGTCCCGCAGACTCACGCATCACCAGTGAAGAAGGCGAGCCGAGGCCGGCCGGGACAAACACCGGTCGCGGAAAGCTCACCCAAAAAGAGCGAGACGACGAGGCCGGTCAAGACAACAACGCCAAAGCGGAAACCCGTTGCCAAGGTGGACAGTGAAAGTAGGAAGAGAGCGACAGGTACTACCCCTGCGAGCGTAAAAGCCCGGAAATCGTCCGTCGTTCCTATCAGGCATATATCGAATCCCCTCGACGAGGAACAGCTACCTATACCAAACAAAGTAGAACCCGCCAATTCATTACTCATGGTCGAGGCCGAGGCTATAGAACACCGCAACACCTCGACAACATCCGCGGCATTTGATCTCACGTCTGAACAATCAAGGGAGGTTTTTCTCCGGAATGAACGATGGCAGCGGGACAAGGAAGCCCGGAATTTCAACTTTGAAGGTGATGTCAATGAAGTACGACGGCTCCGTAGCGGGCGTGCTGTCGCGGCGTCTGAAGTGGAGGAAAGCGTGGTTGATGATACCGAGGAGGAAGGAGATGATGATGTTGTGGAAGAGGACGAGGAGGAGGATGACCCAATGCTCGATGTCGAGGAGAAACAACGCCGCAGGGAGATGAAGGGCAAGGGCAAGGCAAAAGCTGGCGATCCGTTTGAGCCGGATAACGATTACCTCTCCCAGTTGACGTACGATACGAGTATGCCAATCGAAGCGCAGAAGAGCACGTTGATAAACTCGAACGATCCGCTCGGAAACGAACCGACACTGCCGCACGACCACAACCTCGCGCGGCACACGACGTCATTATCACCGTTCGCGGAAAAAGTTCTCAAGACCGTGATTGGAAATTTGGCATGCTCGACTACGGCGGCCCACACGAATGGGTTGTCACCCGGTCCGGGAGGGGAAGAGGAGAAGAATGAAGTGTTGATGCAGTTGGTGAATTTGTTGACTGGAACGGTAGAGCGCGGGGAAGGAAACAGCTGTTTGGTGTTGGGTGCAAAGGGAAGTGGTAAAACGAGGGTAGGTTGCTGTTTAGCGCTCTTGAAGTCTGGTTACCTGTTCTCATCCCGCCTCGATTTCACAGACCGTCAACCGTGCCATCACTATGGTCCGCGACCACGTAACCCAAAGCTCCCTGAACGGCCATACAAACGGCTCCTCGTCAACGGTGGCGGTAAAAGAAGACCGACGTCCTATTCTCGTTCGGCTGGACGGTCTTGCTCAAACAAACGACATGCTGGCTATTCGAGAAATGGGCAGGCAGATTGCGATCGGAGAAGGCGAAAGGGCAAATGACGGGGATGACGAAGATGATGATGAGACTGAAGATGCTGTGCAGGCTGCAGAGGTGGGTTTTTACGCCGGTTTCCGTCAAGCATTTAATTATCGTGCAAGAGGTTGATGGTTGTTTGTGCAAAGAACGCGGCTCCCACGACTCTGCCTGCACATCTACTAGCTCACCTGACCGCTCCATCAGCACGAGCAATCGTCATTGTCATTGAGAACTTTGACTTGTTTACAAATCACGCTCGCCAGGCTTTGCTCTACTGCCTTTGTGAGTTCCGACTATCTGTTTGGATATTGTCAGGCTCTGCTTGATTTGTCGATTCTTACTAATACCGTGCGGTCATACTGTTCCAGTGGATGTGGTGCAAGGCGTGAGAACAGGTCCGGTTTCTGCAACGGGGCGAGGTGTCGCTGTTATCGGCGTGACAAGCAGGATGGTCAGTTTACTTTTTTGTTGTGTTCGGATCAAGTTCTCATTTTCCCCGCGAAAACAGGACACGACATTATTACTTGAGAAGCGAGTCAAATCGCGGTTCTCTCAACGGATATACCGTGTGGTCTCGCCTTTATCCGGGAACGACTGGAAAAGTATCGTCCGACGAGCGCTGCTTCCGCCGACACGAGATCAGACGTCTCTTACTGGTGATGATAATGCACTGTGGATGTCACGGTGGGAATCACAAGTCGATGTGGGTGTTTCTCACTTGAACATACTGGCATTCCTGTCTAATGGTCAACACGAATTCCATAGGGTATCCTACAAGATCAAGCCGTGATCGCAGGCTTACAACGTGTTTGCGACCTCACAACAGACGTGCGACTCCTTTTACGCCCTTTCGTACGTATTTTCGCGGCTGCTTCAGGTTGGAAGTAGACAATTGATCATCGAATAACCTTGCGTAGATTTCACCAGTGCAGCAATTCGCTCTGGCGAATGCCGAGGGAAAGCTTGAGCCTTCTACGATCGTTACGAGCATCCACGAACAAATACAGAGCACAGGCTGGGGCAAAAAGCTGGAGAAACTACAAGGTAACTGCTTTCCCTCATTTCCCATAAACGTTTCGAAACCACTGACACGCGAACCACCACACAGGCCTGTCCCACCCATCCTTGGTCATCCTCATCATCGCGAAACATTTTGCATATGCAGGCAAAGAGGAATTCAACCTAGCGATGGTGGAACACGAGTATCAACGTTTTGCTCGGACCCAATTAGCCGGGAGCGGTCGCGCCCGATGGTCCACCGGGATCCTAGAAGTCGTAAGCCCCCGCTTCTCGTTTTGTCGCGGCCTGACGTCCTTTTCACACGAAGCTTACGCAATTGTGTTGTCGTGCGCGCGCGTGCATATGGCTAGGCATGGAACCACCTCCTCTCTACCGGCCTAATCTTCCCCGCTACGCGATTCCGATCGAGCACCAACCCATACATGCAACGTTTCATCATGTGTCGAGCGCTCTTGTCCCGGAACGAGGTGATTGCTTACTTTAAAGGTGATGGTGGGAAAGTGTTGGGTACGGAGCTTACGGGGTGGGGCAGGACTGCTGGAGGTCATGCCTAGGCCTTTTATGTTGGTGCTGTTGTATTCTGCATAAACTTGATGGAGTACAACCAAACAGGCTTTTATAGGCGCCTGAGGGAGGCAATGCTTTACTGCGGCGTGATACCCCATTGCGCACGATACGCAACCATCTGCTCAAGCTTTTCCTTCATATCTTCCCGTCCCTCCATGTATTTGACGATATCATCAAGCGCAATGATCGAGACGACGGGCACGGCGAATTCCTTTTCCACTTCCTGGACGGTGGATCCGGTGCCTTGTTGACCTCGTTCTTGTCTATCCACGAGCTGGACTATACCGACGAGTTCTGCTTCCGGGTGGGATTTGAGGATGGCGATCGCTTCCCTAATTGCTTTCTATAAAGGTCGGACAGGGGTTTGTGAGTTGGGTGGGGGAGCGAGGCGACACAGGGAGGAAGACGTACGCCAGAGGTAAGGACATCATCGATGATTACAATTTTTCCCTTGAGTGGTGCTCCAACCATATCACCACCTTCTCCATGCTAAACCGTCCGCCGACAATTAATCAGCTCTCCAGTCCTCCTCCGCAGCATCAAGCCTTTCAAGAGGCAACTCACATCCTTCTTTTCCTTTCTATTATAACAGTACGCCTTATCCCTCCCATGCTTCTCATAAAGCGTCTGCGCGGTAATAGCAGCCAATGAAATCCCCTTGTACGCCGGCCCGAACAAAACGTCAAAGTCTGGTATTCTCGAGTTTGCGAGGATGGCTGCGAACGCTTGTGCTGTTCGAGAGATTAGGGAGCCAGAGTACAAGAGGCCTGCGTTGAAGAAGTAGGGTGATTTCCTGAATAGAAGGTGTCGAGGTGTAAGAGTGGAAGCTGTGAGTTTGTATATTGAGGGAGACTGACCTTCCGCTCTTTAATGTGAATTCACCAAAGAGTAGTACACCCTTTTCCATTGCCTTTTCTATAAATTCGACCTTGTATGGCTCGAGCTCTGTATTGTGGCTCATTTTAGTGGATGATTTGTAGGCTTCGAGGACGGACATTGTGGGTTTGTGTGGTAAGGGTAAGGGGAAAATGTAAAGGAGATGTCAAGACGGACGGTTGATAAGGTAAAGTGATATCTATGATAGCTAAGCGCAAATAAATGTCTCATATATCATCATATATGCGCTTTTACATGCAGGTGCAGGTGATCGCTGACGGTGATCGCCGGGGCACCGAGTGTGGGTCAATAATGTCGATTCTTCCATTTCATTTCCCTCCAATAGGTTATCCCTCCCATCCAAACATAGACCCGTTATACTATTGCATCTGTATGGTATCATTTCACCGTCTCGCCTGGCTAGCATTAACAAAGATATGCCATCAACCATACAGTAATCTACCCAGTATAACCCACTACCTCGCCTTGGACACCATACGACAAGCTTCTTGTGCAAGATTTCATACCCATACCATGTCGACGAATATCAGTACACCGATTACGACCGCTCCATTTGGCACGTGGAAGAGTCCGTTGGAGAGCGAGACGGTTTACCAGAAGAGTTCATCAATTACTGGGTTGCTGGTCGATAGCAAGACGGGCAAGGTTTTCCATACCGAGGTACGTGCGCGCGCGGCGGCTTTTCGCTTTACATGAGCCTGAACCGTCAATGGAAGCTGATTGTACCGTGTTTCTCTCCGTCTCTCACAGGCTCGACCATCGGAAGCAGGAAGATCAGTCCTCCTCGACACTTTGTTACCCGATAACCAGTCGCACGATGACGATAGGCCGATCAAGACTGATCCTGTGCCCGTTGTACCGTCAACGAGCAACGTTCGAACACGGGTCCACGAGTATGGAGATGGAGCGGCAAAGGTGCATGATGGGTTTGCGTATTGGAGTGAATTCAAGGATGGGCGGATTTACCGCAGGCGGTTGAAGGAGGGGGTTGCGTTGGAGGATATTGAGGCATTGACTCCAGGTGAGCGTGCAGACCTGCTCCGCCGATTCACAACCAAAAAGAACTGACAGCTCGTTCCGGTATAGTATCCGACGTCTACCGGTATGCCGACTTTGACCTACACCCGACCGTCAAGGACCTCTTAGTCTGTATCAGAGAAGATCACACGAACGATGAGCCCTCAAAAGTGAAAAACAGCCTCGTTCTCGTCAACCTGACCACCAAGGATATTCAAGAAATTCGCCCGGCGCGGGCTGATGGGTTCTACGCGTTTCCTCGGTTTGGCGGGAAAGACGGCAACAAGATCGCGTGGATTGAAGTGAGTCTTTGTCTTTTACGTGGGCGGGATTGTTTGACTGTCCAATTCGGAGTGCTGACTGTTTGTGCAGTGGTATCATCCGGATATGCCATGGGAAGGCACAGAGCTCTACTACTCCCATTTCTCTTCGCCTGAAAAGAACAAACCCATCACCCCGCTCGAACCGATAAAGATTGCCGGTGAACATTTGAACATTTCCATCAACGATGTGAAATGGGACACCACCAACGGCAGCGGTAACCCGGACAAACTCTACTATCTCTCCGATCAGACTGGGTTTGTCAACCTGTGGTCGGTCGATCTGTCAAAACCTGATGTTCAGAAACCGGATATCGCAATGTATCCGCTCGCACACGATCTCAGCGAGCCGTTATGGACCTTGAACCCGTCCTGGTACGCCATCATCTCGGAAAAAGACGCATTAATAGCGCCGAATCTGGATGGAGTGCGCTCCTTGGCACACCTTGATCTCCAAAGGAAACGAGTTTCACCCATCGCAAGTGACTACCGCGATATTACGCAATTACGGCGGATCAATGATAGGCAGGCGGTTTTCCTTGCCGGGAAATATGATGAACCGAAGAAGATTGTCGTGGTGACCCTTGGCGCACGCGGCGGGGACGCGACGTTCCAAGAAGTCGAGGTATCCACCACCAAAGGTGGACCGAAGCTCGACCGTGCTTTCATCTCAAAGGGCGAGCTCATCACGTTGACGGTCCAGTTCCCTCCTCCTTCTTCGGAAGATGATGTACGCAGCAAAAACGTGGACTTGCATGTCACGCTTTACCCTCCGACGAATCCCGAGTATCAAGCCGTCAAGGACGAATTACCACCCACGGTCGTTCAAGTCCACGGAGGACCAACATCGCGAAGTTCCCCGGTATTCAACATTCTTTATCAATACTTTACCACTCGCGGGTTCGCCGTGCTCGATGTCGATTACGGCGGGTCTTCCGGGTATGGTCGAGAGTACCAGGACAGGCTCAGAGGAAGATGGGGTGAGGTAGATGTGCGTGATACGATCCAAGCTGTTGTAGAACTCGGGAAATTGGGAAAGATTGACGCCAAGCGGGTCGCTATCATGGGCGGTTCAGCAGGTAAGAGTCGTCCCCACGTCGATGGCTTTGCTTTCGACCTGATGAGTAATTTGGTATGAGCAGGAGGGTACACGGCGCTTGCCTGTTTGACGGATAGCAAGGTCTTTTCCGCGGGAATATCGTTGTATGGGATTTCGGATATGAAGTTGTTGGCTGGGGATACTCACAAGGTAAGCTGATTGTATTGTTGAAAGTATCAGCTATCGTAAGCTGATTACCTGATGATGATATCTTTTGCGCTCTAGTTTGAGGTAAGCTGTTGCCCTTGCGCTGTGTTCCGGACTCCTTGACTAAATCCTCTTTGTGCGGCAGTCGCAATACATGGTCAAGGTATGTAGCGGGAAGGCATATTCTTTTGGTCTTGAATTAACTCACATATGTCACATAGCTAATGGGAGGAACACTGGAAGAAGTAAGCTCACAGAAAGGCCGGCATGTTATCGATACTGAAGTCTTCTCGATAGGTCCCAGAAATATATGAGAAACGATCACCCATAACAAAGGCAGGTAACATAACGGCTGAGCTGCTCATGCTACAAGGGCTGGATGACAAGGTATGTTGCACCGCCATTCATGTGTAGTTACCGAGTACTTATTGTGAAATATGTCAGGTCGTGCCGCCTGGTCAAGGTTAGTCTCACCCCCTCCCGTGGTCGAGCGCAAGCTGATCATCGTCCTAATATGTACCTCTTCGGCAGCTCGCACACTCGTTAAGAAGATAGAGGATGCAGGCGGCCATGTCGAAGCCGTCTTTTATGAGGGTAAGTGAAAGGTCCTTTTTTTCGCTGTAGCATCATCACCTCAGCTCAAGGTCGTCTTGATTCATTCTATCAGGTGAAGGCCATGGATTCAGAAAGGCAAGTCGGTTTGTCCTGCGAGCATGCCTTTAGAGACTTTCGCTGACTATCTCGCCATCTGCAGCTCGAGAACCTGAAAGACAGTCTCATGCGGATCGAAGGCTTTTTGAAAAAGACCTTCAAGCTGAATTAGAAGATTGCGGAACAGCAAGGGAGGTGGCGTAGCTGGCAGCGTTAGGCATTGTTGATTTAATCCCCCGATGATCAAGCCTGGATTGTACGTGGAAGCTGTAGGACTTTGCCTTTATAAATTAAATTGTCCGGTGTAGCATGATAGATGACTCGCACTTTTCCATCTGAAAATTATCAATTATACAACGCAGGGGTTACAGATACAACTCTTTGCAAATGCGATTCTAACCTCAGGATCACAGCTCGTCCAAGTCGCCTTCTACTCCCGAATCATCGTCCCTACCAGCTGCGCGACCGGCAGCTCGGTATCCCACAACGGTCATCAAATCGATTAACCGATCCGTTTGACGGTAAAACTCTGCCTGTTCAGCTTGCTCTTCTGCATCCCGACTGGAGTTATTGTGCTCCAACGGATCGATCTCGGCATACGGGTGTGCGTGAATACCGAGCACCTGGATGTCTTTTGCGGCGATTACCAATGGCTGATCGGTTACCGACTCGGGCTGAATATCAAACGCGGGTCGAGCAAGTAGAACTCGAATTTCGAGACACGCTTGTCGGACGTACAAGCTCGACCGCTGTCTTTCCTGTCGGTTCGCCTCGGATTTCGCAAGCAGCGGAACCGAGCGGAGAAGCAGCACATATCGCAAGCAGACGGCGGCGATCGTATCGAGTTCCTGTGCCATGTCCGATAAAGCTGCTTTGCTACGAATATCTTGTTTGCTCGTCTTTGCGGGGCTTCTGTACCCCGGCAAAATCAACGCAAGCACAAGATCGACCGAGATCAAGCTGCACATTGCTGATCCATCCGCTCGGCGCAGCTGCTGGGCAATGAGCATATTGGCAAGCGCACGCTGTCGAACGGGTTCCTGACCGACCATATGGCCCCAAAGACCGATAAGCACGAGTCCTAGCGTGTGCGCCTCGGAATCCCGCTCGACTCCGGTCAACACGCTGTGAATTCGCGTCTTGAATGCCGAGTCTGCAAGGGATGAAATTGTGGTCGAGCATTGCAGGTTGTCCACAAGTACACGGAGTTGTGTGCCAACCGAGTGATCAGGGTACGAAGCGGCAATCAACCCAACATAGATTTGCGTAAACAGTCGGTCGAGGTCCTCCAACACCAGTTGATTCGCAATTCCCTCAATCGGCATTGACGTCGGCTTGATCCGGTCGAGTAATACATGTGCCTGTCGAGGTTGGAGCGCCACGACTTCCTGGATAGCCCGAACAGTACTATCGATCGCGAGTTTTCGAGCTGCGGACCATGTGATCTTGCGTTCGGCATCGGATTGGCAGTAGAGAGCGTGTAACAATGCGCATGACTCGCTGGTAGCGGCAGCTCGAGCAAGTCGTAGACGGAGGTGAAGCTTGGCGAGCCAGCCCATATCCACATCTATACACCAATGCACAAGTCAGCTTTTCGTCGCGGCATTGCCACGGGAGAAACTCACCACCTCCAACAAACGCACTAAGCGATTTGTACCAGCTTTGCGAGACGCGAATCGGACGTCCAACCATCGGAATTCGCGCGACGACTTCTTCCACCAACCCGGACACGGTACCCACTCCCAACTCGGCACTAAGACGTTCCCACTTTTCTTGTCCTTCTCCATCGACGTCCTCCCCATCTTCCGCTTCATCACCATCAACCACCACTTCCCCCCTCGTTGATGAGCTATCACGGCTCTTACGCGCAATCCACAAGGCAAACACCGTCATCGCAAGGCCAAGCAAAACAACCCAAATACCATCAAGGATCGTATCCCCATCCGGCACGCGATGAGACGGTAACGCCCGCCTTCCTAGCTCCTCTGCGGACTTGGCAGCCGCCAAGAGTACTTTTCCTCGCGCTCCACCGACGGAATGACTGGAAGAGGAAGTGTTTCGAGAAAGCGCGGGCGGCGTGGTTGTAGAGCCAAACAACGAGGTGGCACGTGGGAACACCATGTAAGCGAGTCCAAAAGAGTAGAACGCGGACACGGCCGTTGCGGATATCGACGACGTTGTTGTTGTTGTTGTTGTTGCTGCTGCTGCTGTAGTCCGGGACTTTCGTTTCGCGCCGGTCGTCGCTGCAGAGCCAGCTGCGCCCTTTCGTGCTTTCCCGCCTGTTTTCCCCTCGGCTGCTAAAACCTCCTTCTTTGTACGTTTCTTTGGCCGTTCGTCTTCCTCGTCCTCGTCCTCTTCATCATCCTCCTCTTCCTGCTCGCCTTTAACCTGTTGCGGGCCAGCCGTAAGCGGTCGCTCCATCCCTTCACTGGCTTCCGCCCGGATCCTCGCTTTATCCTCCAACAAGGCCACATAATCCGCCCTCACCCTCGCAACCTCCTCCTCCGTCCCCTCGACCCACTTGATCCACTCATCATCACCACATAAACGCCGAACAACCTCCTCCCCGCGCTTCACCTTCACTTGCGCAACCCGCTGCTCCGTTTCCAGGTACTCGATATACAGACGCGCACCAAGCATGACCGTCTTCTTTGTTGGTTTTCCCAATCGCTCCAACCCGCCCATCAGGCCTTGCGCGTCTTCCACATCCGTCGTGGCGAGTTCGAGCGGGAGAGAGGTTTTGTATACTTGTCGAAGACGGGGCACGGCGTCCCGTAGTGTTTCCAGGGCGTTTTTCACATTGTAGCGGTATCGTTTTTCCACCTTGTTGTGTAGTTTTACAGAGGGCTTTTCGGTTGTTGTGGTTGTCGTTGAAGGTTGCGGTAGTGGATGGATACCGCTAATAGCCATCTCGACTACATTCACTGAGCCACGCCGTCCATCTATCCCATGACAAAAAAACAATCAGCAACCATACTCATTCACAGGAAATCAACCCTTTCAAGCTCACCTGGTACCAACCCACTCCCAATCATAGAGGCGTTCAACTGCTGGTGCTGCTGGTGCTGATGATGATTCACATTCAACAACTGCGGCGCCAACGTCATCCCCTCGGCAACAACAAAAGGCTTCAACCCTCCTCCACCTCCGCCGACTTGCCCTCGTTGTCCTCCCCCTCCACCGCTACTACTAGTAGGCGTAGCATGCGCATGTACCGGCGATCCACTCGTGCCACTCGTCCCGCTCGGTGATAAACCGATAGAGGAAGAGGAAGAAGACGATGATGCTTGTGTAGACGGGTGGAGGGAAAAGGAGACCGCGCCATGTGATGCAGTAGGCGAAGATGTTGAATGTACCCCTAATAATGTTGATGCGGGACTGTGTCCATGTCCATGCCCGTACGCGTGCGTATCTGCTTGATCTTGCGCGTGATGACCCGTATTATGCGCCAGCTGAACATGGTCGTACGTGTACTCGGGTTTCGGGATGGAGAAACGTTGTGGTTCCTGGGTATTGGTAGGGAAAGCGCTGAGCGTTGTTTCCATCCCATGCTGCGTGCGGGGGTCATTACCAAGGGCGGAGAATGGGAATAGGTTATGATCGTTCCTTGTTATCGGTTCTCGTAGTTGTTGCTGCTGTGCAGAATTATCCTGCATCGACTGCATATCGTGGTTGTACCCGTACCCTCCTGCTGATTCGCTATACTGCTGCGATGGTTGCTGCTGAGTGAACCAACCGTGCTGCGCCGGCGTCTGCTGCTGAGCAAAAGCAGCATAAGCAGCTGCCAACTCCCGTTCTTGTTCCTGTTGCTCTCGTTCGATATTGTCTCCCTCGGGTCGCTCAAATGTCGCCATGAACGGATCAGAGGACGGAGCGAAAAGTAGTCGAGCTAGTGCATCGTCTGATAACCCTTCTTCCGTTTCCTGAGTGTTCATGTTGTCGAATGTACCGTCACCGAGGTGGAAACCTAGTGATGCGGCGAGAGCGTCTGATGTGTTTATTGGAGAAGGATATGAAAACATTTCAATTACTCTTGTCGGTGCCGCCAAGTCGGATGAAGACGAGGAGGAAGACGTGCGTTCCGCCAATGGTTTATCTGTTCCTAGCTCGTGATCCATCTCCTGATTCTGTTGCTGTGCCCAATGTCCAAAGCCATCCTCCGTTGCCGAATGAGGAGCCGATGAAGAGGCGGTAAGGTAATCGATGAGATCGATTGGTTGATGCTGTTGTGTGGATGTGTCGTCGAAATCGAGGAATGGGTCCATGATTGCTTGTATCCCAACAAGTATCCTGAAAGGAACAAAGGTGGCAAGTAAAGTGGCGAAGTAAGAAAGGAGAAGAAGAAGAAGAGTAAAGTAAAGTAAAGTAGAGGTAATACGGTAAGCTCAATCAATCGTACGATCGGTCAATGAGGGAATTCAAAGTGGAACGACAAACTCACCACAGCCCTGACCCACAAAGTAAACAACTGACTGCCTCCACTTTTCATTCGGCGGCCGGGATGAGATTTCCCCTCGTCGATTGATTTCTGCCTGGTAACCTTTCACCTTCGTCTCGAGTCAAATCCATCGTCGCACAGGCTTTCTCAAGCGACATACAAGGCCACAGCAACTATCACGAAGCAAATCTAAAGTAATGTCGAGACTCACATTAGCACAGCAGCTGAAACAGCTCGAATCCGCTGCTCCGATACGTATGTTTCGTTCCGTCTTGTCCACGCCTCTTCACCTACGCCGTTCTTCCTCTTTCCTTCTTTCACTCGAGCTGAATCTTTCCTCCTCTTTATTGCGGCCCACAGAGGAAGCAGATCCAGAAAATGCATACAGCTCGCTAGGGACGTATAACCCTCGACAGGGAGAGGAGCAGGATGAAGGAGATGAGGCTAGGGCGCATTATGGAGATGTTGGGTGAGTGCCGAGGCCGCAGGTCGAGGGATTAGTGCTGTCCGAGCGACGCGAGAGTATTGCGCCGTAGGCTACGAGTCCGCAGGACTCTCTCAAGGCCAAAGGCCGAGAATCAGTCTCGTCCGAGCGAAGCGAGGATCTATCTTCTCGAGCGAAGCGAGGATTTATCTCCTCGAGCGAAGCGAGGATCTTTCCGAGGCCGTGTCGAGCGTAGTCGCCTTTATCGAGTGCGCGAGCGCGAGAGTACTGCGCCGTAGGCTAAGAGTCCGCAGGAATTTCCTCTGAAGCCACAAGCCGAGAAGCAATCTTCTTCGAGCGGAGCGAGACTCTTACGAGGCCGCCGTCGGGCGGTCGAGCGTAATCGGTTTCCCTCGACTGAGCGAGCGCGAGAATTTCGGTCTACGTCTTGTTCCGAGGCCGCCATATGGCGGTCGAGAGTCGCCGCCTTCATCGAGCGTGTGAGCGCCGAGAATCAATGTCTTTGGATGATTTTTCTTTTGGGGACGCGACATCGACCAGACCGCATTTTTAGCACGTCTCATGTGCTCTGTCATACCCTTCTCTAAATCCATGAGCAGCAGGTCTTTAATATTGCATAAAATCAGCCATTCTCTGTATGCTGACCCTACCACCTGCCATCTGCCTGGTAACAGTAAATCATCGTTACGCGATCCTACGTTATCCACGCTGTCGCACCTTGATTCGAAATACAACGCTACTGGACGAGGGAAGCAGCAGACTCGAAAAGTCAAAGTGTTTGACGATGATGCGTCTGAAGATGAGGACGAAGAGAGGATTTTTGCTGGAGAGGATGGATTGGATGGGAGTGGCAGTGGCAGTGACGATGAAGATGAAGGTGATTCGGAAGATGACGAATCCGAAGATGAGGAGGAGGACGAAGGGGAAGACGAGGATGAGGAAGACCAGGAAGAATCCGAAAACCATGACACCGCCCACGCGCCTCCAATCAGACATCGCTCAGCTCCCGCACCCGCAACAACAACCACCGCAAACGGCAACGGCAACACCAAACTCGACCCGGTCGCCGCCATTCGAGCAAGCAAAAACAAGGAGGTTGAAAAAGGCCGAGCGATCTTGCGTCAGCAGGTAAGCCTCCTCTCGTCCACTTTGCTATGTATGGTTTCATTTGCTGATCTGGTTCTGAGCGTACGGATGACTTAGAAACTATTCGACGATCTGGTAGCTGTCAGGATCTCATTCGCAAAGGCTTGGCAGGCGGGTAGCAAAGTCCCGACACCGAGAGCCGGAAAGAGGAATATCGATGCTGTGAGTTGTATTTTCCCACCTTTGCTGGCCGAAGTTGAATGTTTTACTGATCGCTCTGTGTTGTGTGGTACCTAGATCGATGCAGATTCGGAAGAAGCGGTAGGCCCCGCAGAAGCGTTGGAAGCGATGAATGCTACCCTCGCGGACAACCGAGCACAGATGCTTCGTAGTCTGCATTCCCTCTCAGAGGACTTGTTCGCCGTCCGGGAGCGGATCGGGAGGGCGTTGCCTGGCTTGTCCGCCACTGGTGGCGCCGCAGGGGAGAGAGAGAGGAAACGGAGAAGATTTGATGGGGACGAGGTGGATGACGAGGAGAGGGATGATGTGATTGGGTATCAGACGTATTGGAAGACCTGCGCGGATGATTCGTTTGGTTTACTGGATTCGTGAGTCGTCCTTTGCCCTCAGTACTCTCCACACACAACAACTGAATCCTGGTGTCTGCAGGTCACACGACGTTCTCGTGACAACCCTCAACAAGTGGTCGACCAAGATCCAGGCGGCTTCGATTCAGCAGGCTACACTTGCAGGGAAGTCCAACGGCAACAAGTTTTCCGCGACATCGTCCGGAACCGGGGTGCTGGAAGCCATCGACGGGTCACTGAACGCCAAGGCGAGTCCCTTCCCTTTTTCCCTTTTTGCTCCACGTACTAACATGCTTGTACAACGCAGGCAATGTCCCTTCCAACGCCAAACGACATTTTCCCAGCCGAAGAACAATTTTACAAGTCCCTCTTGCGGGAAGTCATCGAGGCTCGTGCGGGTGGTACCGGTGGGTCAGGGATCGATGTTAGTCATTTACGGAGTGAGAAAAAGAAGAAGCGGGATGCCGAGCGGGGTGCGAGTAAAGGTCGACGAATACGGTACGCGCGGTCTTCCTGTTCCTCTCTTCGTTCACGTACTGAACTTTGGCTCTGCTATAAAGGTACACTGTACACGAAAAAGCACAAAACTTTACCGTCCCGACGCCGCTGGAAACGACATGGCAAACTGAACAAATCGACGAGCTGTTCACGAGTCTGCTTGGTGGGGCCGGGATGGAGGGTGCAGGAGCGGACCAGGATGATAGAGGCGTGATGGGTGCTGTTGTTGATGGCGATGCCGGGCTCGGAGGGTTAAGGGTGTTTTAGCAGAGCTTGTGCAGTTGTATGGCGGCGGTGGACGTTTTCATATTGCACAAACTTTTAGGATGTACGAGCTCGATCGAGAACAACGGATGAGAGCCTTGCTACATCCTGAGCTATGTTCCACATGGAGCGACCCGATCTGTTTGCTGCGACGGGACCTTTCGTTAAGGCAAGCTATTTAGCTCTTTCAAACACACGACGATCGCCGTCCCCGTATTATACATGTTGATTGACGGAAAAAGATACAGGAACCGCAGCGCAAAGTAGTATAGGCGCCTCAATTTTCTGGAATGAACGTCCAACAGTGTGCAGGATCCGACTTCGAGGTAGCACACAGAAATGGCAGGTCATGTTTGGGAATGCCAACTCAAGGAGGATTTTCGAAGGTATCAAGGGAACATGATTCATAACGGCATATATTATTACATTCGCGGTTCGAACAGGCATTGGTCGGCGTGTATTTCACACCTAGCCTTGGGAGGAATCGGGACATCGCATTCGGAGAAAGGACTGGGGACTGTATATCGATTGTTGCTTAGGGAGACCTGGCTGACGGACATCGAATGTTTGGACGAGACAAGGCTGAGAGCGTTGGAGAGGGAAAAGCTGAGTAACATTCTGCCAACAGCAGTGTAGTAAGCGTTTGGTGGTAATCATAATGCAGGAAGGCATTGGCGTACCGTTGATTCACACACCATAGGCCCTAAATTTCTCCCGCAACTGATTAAGCGCGTTGACTTGTTGTGCAGGCCTGCTAGGTTCTCCAACCCCCTCTTCCGCAAGGACGAATTTTCCCGTATACGCCACGGTGATGTCACCGTCCCATCGTCGAGTGTGGTCGAACCTGGTCGTCCTTTTGGTCTTGTGCGAGAACGCGACGATATCGATGTTGTCCAACCAACCATCTGCGACGATGCGTCCGTTGGGCGGATCGATGACAGCATTTCCGAATGAAGCGTATTGAACGCCTTCGAGAGCGGCGAGCTTCTGGACTTCGGCTTGATTGATTTCGGCGATGATCTCCTGGCAGACCTCGTCCATGTTGATAGTGACCCTCGTCTTGTGGAAGGATCGAGTGCCTTGCGTGCTGTTGACGGTGAAACCGATCGGCATGTCGTGAATGGATAGTGCTAGGTAGATTGGATGATACGACCTGGGGTGGAGAGTTATACGTAATGCACTTGAGCCAAGTCCTATATATTCTTCTGACGGCGGTGATGCTTACCTCCTGCTGACCTGACCAAGACCACGGCCGCTCGAACTAACCAGCTGATCTTATTCTCTTCCTTCCGTCCAACCCTACGTCGACGTTTCTCTCGCTTCCCGGTACCAACTGTACGTGCATCGTCGAGTTGAAATCGGGAAGGCGGTATCAAGCAAACACCATCCACGGCCATACATGCAGGCCGACTGGCATCTCCTAAAGACCTACTTCGAACGGGAAGGTCAGTCAGCTGGCTAGTTGAACAGGTGCATCCTTATTTGTGCAGGTGCGAGTACATACCGAATGAGTCTGTAGTCCGCCATTCGTGATAACGTGCAGGCCCAGCCAACGTCGTCGTCCAGTCTGGCCTTCTTTGCTTTCCCTATGAGCTGGTTACCAGCTGGTCTTCCACGCAGTGCTGAGCCAATTTCGCATGAAGCCTCGCAAGTTGCGGTCGACTTCCTGCGATGATGCCAGGACGGGTGGTAAGGAGTACAAAAGACGGTAGCTGGCGAAGGACGAGTAGACGTAAGGCTTCATTGTCAGCTCTGTCAATATGCCACCTGTGGTGCAGGCCATGCAGCAAGATACTCACCAAATCACCAAGCGATAATAAGGATAGCGTGCAGGACGTCGCCATTCGCGACCCTTGCTGGTTCCGAGCTCGTCTCCGAATCCAACCTTTCGACTGCAGAGGCGCAATGTCTGGTGCTGCCGTGTCCCTCGAGCTGGAGGTCACCTGCAAGACACCATGGCCGGAAGAGGGGTACGAGAGGTTGACGAGGAAGACTTACAGCAGCTGTTCGACACCATAATCACCGCGCCCTAGACCCTAGAGAGATCGATTGTGCAGGTGTCTTCAAACCTCAGGGCAAGAGGTACCGACTCGAAGATGAAAGACAGGTGATGGGAAAACGGAGTCGAACAAACAGCTATACATTACAAAAACGGTACATGTATGCTATGTACACTAGAAACTCAAACTGCGTCCGCAAACCGCAAAAGTATGATAAAAATGCGTAAAGGGATCATTATTTTGGGCTCATTTAGGCAACCTGACGTCAGCAGGAGCCGTCAGCTCTTGTCGGCGTCGTATCAGCTTCCAACAAGGGTCTAACTATTACAATGATGTCGGGCTGATCACAGAGCGACATAAGACACATATCACGCCTCCCAGTCGCGTCTGACTCCTCGTTCAGTAAATCCCTCCGATCCTCAAATCAGACCGTGAAACTATGGCTACAAGGTATGCAAAGCAGCTTCAAGTACATGACGGAGAATCCAAAGTAACGATTCCGCATTGCCTTGCCATCAATTTTGTGCCATCTCTTTCTCTGTAGACCCGCAAGTCACGCAGGTAGCTGGTACAATGCCAGTGGTATGTCGACATCCCCTGCCTCATAACTCGGAGGGAAGACTCATTGTATGGATCAGGCTCACAGTTGAAAGCTCAGTTAGAGCGCAACTTGGCGGCCGTCAAGCCCATTGACGAGCTGGGTTATCATCCCCCTATGAACAACTGCAAGGCTTTGATTGGACCGTGAGTTTCATTTTGCAATGCGCATTCGTGTTTTGCCAATACTATAGTTTGCCAGCCATGCTGGTTTCTCGTATTCCGGTCCTGCTGCTGCATGGGCGTACGCCGCGATTCCTGTTCAAAAAGTGTGAGTAGATTCATCCGAGTTTGAATTACTCCCGACTGAAGCTTCTTTGTTAGGAAACGTGTCTTTCTCCTGGGACCCTCGCACCACCATTACTTGAGCAAAATTGCACTGAGCAAGTGCGCAAAGTATGCGACTCCTTTGGGCGATATTCCGATTGACACGGACAGTAAGCATGCTTGCTTATTCGAGCTTATTTTCTACAGTGACATTTACTTGTGCTTGATTTAGCCGTGATGAGACTGAAAGAGACTGGGTTGTTCGACGAGATGGACCTCGAGACTGATAGCGACGAACACAGTCTCGAAATGCATCTTCCTTATATTCGGTTGATGTTCAAAGACTGGTAAGTTTCTGTGTTCCGATGTGTTCCCTGTAATCGCACATTGACGGATCGAATCAATTGTCCTGTAGTGCGGATATGAAACTTGTTCCCCTCCTCGTTGGGAGTGTATCGGAAAGTGCGGCGGCAGAGTGTGCTGAAGTGTTTCAAGAGTACTGGGACGACGACGAAACCTTCTGGGTGATAAGCACAGACTTTTGTCACTGGTACGCAGATGATGTCTTGAAAGCATTTGCTTCAAACTAATTGAGCATATTCCACTGGATAGGGGAACAAGATTCAGCCACACGCCATACTACGCGACCCCCCCTCCAATCGTCAACCCCGTTCCTCCCGCAGAAAGTGTTGGATCGGCCGCAGCAAAGCAGACACTGCCTCCCAAACTGATCAACCTGAGCAGGGGGACTCCTGCCAACCAGCTGGAAACACCGATTTGGCAGAGCATTCAATACATGGACCATGAAGCCATGGATATCTTGAGAAATGGAGGGAAAGAGGGTACCGGCAAAGAGTTTAGAAAGTACCTGAAACGGACTGGCGTAAGTGCTTACTGTAGCTCCACATGCCCTGGCGGTTCATCGAAGCTAGATAGTTGACGCCGCCGTTTCTTTCATTTTCAGAATACCATCTGTGGCAGGAACCCTATCTCGGTATTAATTGCAATCCTAGAGGCATCCGCAAAAACAACAGGGACTCCTTCAGATATAATATTTGTGCGTTATGAACAAAGCAGTCAGTGTGAAACCGTCCGAGATAGTAGTGTCAGCTACGTCAGTGGAATTGTGTTGGCTTGATCGGTCGGTGCTAGCCGACCTGTGTATATCTGTTCAAACACGCTTAGGTTGTATCAAAATAGCTTGTACAAGTGAAAGGTATCCCTCCAAGGTCTAGTCACAAGTGGACGTCATCTCATCTACTGTCCATACGACCTCAACGCTTCTTATACACACAGCCCTTCATGATCTTGGTGCCCTCGGCAACCCGTGCGTCCCAAGCCCATTGTCCCTTGACCACTCCTAGAGGAGCGAAGGATGTCTTTGTGAATCTAAAGAGATCGAAATGTGTAGTCGGTGCGGTCTGTAAGGCGGTAACATCAACCACAGTTCAGGCGTACTTCGTTTTCTCCCCCAAGGCTAATGCGACTCACGTGCTCCTCCAAATGGAATCCAAACGATTCGACCAATTTGATAAACTCTTTGTTGGAGATCAATCGCGAAGTGACCTCTGCAACGTGGAAGGTGCCACTAGAGCACGGAAACGAAAATAAATCAACCAACAACAGAAAATCCAGTGTTTCAACAATGACTCACCCAGTCTTGAGGATCCTACATGCTTCGTAAATCCCTCCAACCCAATTGACACCCATCAAACTCAGACAGCAGACCACGGAATCCACCACCTGGGGTGCAGTCATCACCGCCGGCTTCTGCGCATTCTTCTTGCCCTTCTTCCTCGTTCCCTGCGGGACTTTGACCTCGAATCCATCTTGAGCGTGTTCATGCCCTCCAGGCTCTCCAGGTAGTGGCACTGAATCCAAGAAGTCACCGGGGACGACCCATCCCCTTGCCGCTGATGGAGGCTCCTCGTCCGATCCACCAAGGTATTGGACATCCCCGACCAAGTCATAGCTCAATACGATGAATCCATCGACGCCGTTGAGTTCTTTAGCGAGACTTGCATCGCCGCATCCTAGGTCGACGATCAAGTGTGAGCTGGATTGAGAGGCCTCAGAGAGCTTGCGGATGGCGGATACGATGTATGGAAGCGGAGGTGACGGCCAGGCCGCAGTTTGTTGTCGGTGTGAGTCATGGTACTACAGTGGTGAAGAAGAGCGTCAGGTTGGCATTCGCCTGTCAGATCGGGAGACTGGGAACTTACATCCGAGAATGCGCTTCCACCTTCTTTCCTCATCATATTCCATGCCTCGGTACTGGGCAAAGTGTACAGCTGCTCATTCAGCCATCGGAATTTCGCTGATGACAGTTTGTTGACCAGAGAGCTTTGTAGAGACGTCATTGGCTGGAGTACTGCGGGTGTTTCAGGCTCCTCGTCTTCCTCTTCTTCCTCTTGTGCTTCTGAAGCAGGGTCGACAGCGGTGCTGACGGATTCTACCTTCTTCGGCTGCTGCGGTTGCTTCTGCTTTGGCGCTTGTTGAGGTTGCTTGGGTTTTGGCTTTAATGACTTGCCCTGCCCCTGCAGTTCGGCAATAGAGGAGACACCAGGAGGCAAGATTGGCCTTCCATCCAATCCATGCTTGATCTTCTTCTTTTTTGGCTGCTCTTGGCCGTCCGCACCATTACCCTCCTTGCCTCCAGAAGCATCGTCACCTGACTCTTCTGCAAGTCTTCTGCGCAGCTCCTCCATCGTGATCGCGCCTTCATCTCCATCATTACCACCCGCACTCTTCCGTTTCTTCTTCTGCTTATCCTTTCCTAATGGTTTGTCCGCTAGACTGCCTCCCTTGTCAAGCACTTTCATAAGCTTTTCGATATTCTGTTGAGCGCTTTTCACCGTATCACGTCCAGAGTATGCCGAGACACGGTTCTGTTGTTGTTGATTGGCTTCGGATGTTCGTTTCCTCTTGTTGTGTCGGTTGTTTCCCGCTTGAGGATCTACGACGGGAGCGGTGCCAGGGGCAAAGGCGGAAGAGAACGGGTTTGCGAACGACGCTTGTTGTTTGCCTGCTGACGGCTTGTTGAACGAAGAGTTGAAAAGAGCCATTTTGAAAAGTTTGTATGGTGCGCTGGGAGCTTAATGTGCTGTAGCTCGACGTCAACAAGGCACAGAAAAGTAACGACTTTGGGGGAGGAAGTATTGCAAGAACGAAGTTGGTAGTCCCTTCGCACGAATTATCTGCTTCCGCCACAAAGCTCTTCCGGCCGCCGGAGTTGGGAGCTCATCAAAAGTGAAAGTGGAGGTTCGTGATAATGGCACCCCGGTTCAGATAGATGGATGCTGCCTCAACCAGCTCCTCAACCACTCATCATCTTCATTAACAAACTCCCCTACCATTCACCAACTGGTTCACAATATTTCCTTGGGCTGCAAGGAAACTTTGATTATTCGAGCTTCTCGGGAAGAACGGCTCTCAATGACAGATCTCCAGTCGGCAGGTCGGCCAGCGAAGTTACCCGCGGTATACCACCCTACAATCTCGGAATACTATCGCCTTTCTCTACGACTGGAAGACTATATCCGATGTCTAGTTGCGAAGCAAGATTGGCCAGCTGTTTTTGATTCACGACCGGTTTTGCCTGGGGAAACTGATACAAATCAAAGCTACAAAGAACTGCTTTCTGGGGTTCTCGTGAGCTTTTCGGAAGCACAGGTGACTCCTGTCGAGGACTCGTGGAAGAATGCGACAGGAAACCCTGTAGGCTTACAACTGCAGACTCAGACTGATGTAAGTTACTGCGTGCATTCGAGAATCGATGGTTTTAGGCTGACAGATGACAGTACAGCTTGTCAGTCATGCTCTTATGAAATTATTTCGCCGTGGGACTCAGAAGAGACCTACAGCAAGACTGAGCGAGATTGACGTTCTGCTCAAAGGATATGTAGTAAGTCGTTTGAAGTTCTATATCTTGGCGCAATGTACCCTATGTTCATCTGTCGTGTGCAGCGGGTAGGAGAAGGCAGAGCTCCTTATGCCGGACTCAGCAGAGATCGACCAGGGCTATCTCGTCAAAATGTCAACGATTGCGAGCGGATTTTGCAGTCAAGCCCATCTTGGATTGAGCTACATGGACGGTATGCCACCCCTGAAAACTTCTGGCACATGAGCTGACCCGCTGCGGATTGACCAGGATTGGAACGGACTTGATGTTACACCTTCTTACCGAAACAACAATCTTCATCCCGCAACTCAATAATTGCTTCCTACAACTACTCGGCCCACCCATGGACTGTCTGACCACCCTGGCCAAGATCTCTGCGGAACGGCGCTTACGAGAAACAGCAGATCGGAAAAGAAAGCTCAATGAAGAGAAAAGGCAGTCGAGGAAGAAGAAGCGAAAGACAGGAAATGGAGTCTTGCCTGGTGAGGAGGCTGAGGAAGAGCCTCGCCTTGCTGTTCCCGGACAGGTCGTCGCGAATCAACAGAGTGGCAAGAATCTCAGTCGGCATACGTCCACATCAAGTATCCTTGGAGGGACGATGACATACGTGTGAGTCGGAATCAAAGGCATCCTGGTTCGTCTGCTTTGTGTGCATATTGATATAAGTGGTCCAATCATCTGTAGGAAACGTACCCCTGTAGATATCACCGTACCAAGGATGAAGATGTTTTATGCGCGACATCATCACCGCAATCGTCTCAATTTGGCTTTTCGTGGCTTGCCAGACTCTCGTACGCAACGCTGAAGTGACGCCAGACGCATACTTTCTGACAAGACTTTATCCCGCTACCCTACAGATATCTTAAACACTGTCAAGCCGACCCCGCCACGACGCGCTCTTCCTCCCCCTTCAGACCCCTTTTTCGCATCGCTATCATCTCGATTCGACATCCACGAAGAAGCACGTATCATCTTGCGCTACATTTTCCCGAGGGAACATAATCTGGAAAACGTCTGGAACTGGCGGAAACAAGAGGATCGGTATACAAAGACGGTCATGCCCGAGTATCGTGATTGGTCCAATCGAGAGGAGGAACTGTTAGTAAGTCGAATACATACTAGCTGCCGTGACCGGCTGAACGCCCTGTAATGTTCAGCTCATTCATCGATACATACTAACAGACTGCTAGCGTGGAAAAGAGGGCTTCAACGCCCAAGAGGTTGAAGCGACGAGGTATACTTGCTGCAGAAGATCTGATACAGCGTCATCGGAAATGCGACTATAGGCGGCTACTCGATATGCATTGTCCACGCAAGGTATGTAGCTTTGTTGGTAAGCTGCAGCCACGATGTCCATGACCAATGCGCTTCGATTAGACACGAAAGGACGGACTCGCTCGCGGAACCAGCAACCATGAGTGGACCACGCCGCCACACGAGGTAATGCCGCATGGCGATTCCCGCCCAACTTGACGTCTTACACCGCTCATCATTCCAGGTCATTCGATATGCACGAGCTGTCGCCAAGAAATTGATGCCACTGTCATTTTGGGGCAGTGTGCGGAACGTGCGAATAATCAATAATGGTGAGGTTCTTGTGGTTCTGGCTCGTATTACTGCTCGTTTTGATTTCATCTTTCGAAACTAAGGTATCAATAAGATTATCCTTGGCAAACGATACGAGGCATTCTCTATGCATCATCTGCTACAGGGCTTTGCTGCCGATGATTTTGTGTGGCTTCATGCTTCACCTGAGCAGAAGCAGGGCAGAACGAATCAATCAGATCATCTGAAAAGAAGACAGCTGGTAGAGGAATTGATTTTCTGGTTCTACGATGGGTTCTTGATGCCCTTAATACGGGTAAGTATCGGTGTAGTCAGGCATTCGGCGGTCACTGTGTCCAGCGATACCAACCCTCTCTTTTGGATAGAATGCCTTCTACGTCACAGAGACCGGTACAACGCGAAATCAAACGGTATACTTCCGTCTAGATGATTGGGCGGAAGTTTGCAAACCTGTGTTGCGGTCGCTGCGAAAGCATACCCTTATAAAGCTGTCCCAGGTGAATTCGTCTCTTGGTCAACAACGCGTGTGAGAAACTCGGCTCAAGCAAGTTCTTCCCGCGGTATAGGGTCGTCAACGAGCCCTAATTCAGGCGCCACAAGCATACACCGTCCACCGCTTGGTCCCCAAAGTAAAAGGACTGAGGCCCATCGCGAATCTCGGCAAGAGAGTCAAGTTGGTCAGTCAAATTGCCTGCCTGCGCACATCGGTGATGTTCACACCCCCCTTCTAGGTGGCGCCTGATGGTACTCCAAAATGGCTTCCGTCGATCAATCAAGTCCTGGAGCATCCCTACGAGGCTCTGAACATTGCCAAGGTACGTGATCGTTGCTGGATCATTCACCTAATGCGGCAAAGCAGCGCCTGAGCTCAATCAATCGGTGTTCACTGCATACATAGCACGTTCGGCCGGACCTGATGCAGTCAGCACTTCTGGGCCTGAAGGACATCCATCCAAAGCTCAAAGCGTTCAAATATCGCCTGCTCAAAGAACACGGAAAAATGTATGACGCTGGCGGATATTCATGATCGGCAACATGATTGACTGATTAAAGAAAAGCCCTGTCTTATACAGTCCCGAACTGCATTTTGTAAAAGTCGATGTGAAATCAGCGTTCGATTCTATCCGGCTTGACAAGCTATTCGAGGTAATGGACGAGATCCTGAATTCAGTGAGTCACTCATGCGGTAAACGGACAAAAACGAAAGAACTCAAATCCCACAACCTGTGCAGGAAGACCAATTCGTGGTTCGAAAATTTGTTCGAATACTCCCATCAACCGGGAGGAAACCAAGGAAATACGGTTCATTAGCTCACTCCCGACGTAGGTCTGCGGCAAACTCCAAGTTCTCCGGTCGGCTCATCGTTCTCAATTGCATAGATGATATGGAACCGTTCCATTCTCGCCTACTGTACTCGACGCAGAGGTTTAGGAATGCGGTTCTACTGGATCAAGTTCAGATGACATCACATTTCGGCGAACAGCTACGTCAGACATTGCATTCTCACCTGCGAGAACACTTGGTCAAGGTGTGTATAACCCGGGTTTTCCCTATTCAAACGCTCTGTGTCTGACTTGGCGCAGATTGGCCCAGAGTTCTATAAACAGAAGACTGGAATCCCCCAAGGCTCAAAAGTCAGTAGTCTGCTCTGTACCCTGTATTATGGTCACATGGAAAGGGTTCATTTTTCGTTTGTCCGGGATAGCAATTGTGTAAGTCCCCATTATTACCTTGCGCGACAACAACGTAACATGACTGGCTTAACTTGCCCCTTTCCAGTTACTTTTGCGCATGATCGACGACTTTCTTCTTGTTACTACGAGTCGCGACAAAGCAGAGACCTTTCTGCAGACTATGCATGCCGGTAAGTCTATGCATAGTACATGGTATTCAAAGATTTGTTGAACAGGGTGTCGTAATTTGCTAGGCTTTCCTGATTATGGATGCCAGGTTGCACCTGACAAGTCTCTCGTAAGCTTTAGGCCGGCCAACTCGGAAACCAAGACAAATATTTGCCAGGACAATTGTAAGTCAGCGTTGCCTGCTCCGCGCAATAAAGACACTGAGCACTGTGTTCGAGTTAACCGTTGACAGATTTCACTTATTGCGGTTTTGCAATCCGCGTCGACAATCTTGATATAAGCATTGACATCACTCGCAAAATCGATATGCGTGAGTCGCGCATCTGCACGTCTAGAAAAAGCGTATGCTGACCCCGCTACGTGACGTAGATTCGAAGAATGCCTTTTCGGTCAAGCACGCTCGACATATAGGTGAAGGATTTGGACAATGGCTATGCCGGTGAGCCCCTTGGAGGGACTTTGATAGAATCCAGAGTAGACGCTGATACTCGTCCTATCCGACGGTCAGCGTTCTCGAAAACTACAACAGTGTTTTGCTCGTACGTCCTATTGGAGTACTCATCCGCCACCCCAGACTGACCATCCTTATCCTACTCTGAATGCGCAGAACGACACCAGCCTTTTTTCCACAGATACCGTCATTGGGAATATTTATGCCAATTTCAGTATGGCTGCCATGCGGAGCGTCAGTTATCTCGCTGATGTTGACTATCTGGCGCAAGGGAACGCGGATTCTGTAATAGGTACGCAGGATGTCTGTTTGACTGTCCCCACTCCCAGTTCATCTCTTGCGCTTCTTCCACATAGCGGCGATTTACGATGCCATCACGCGAACTTGTCGCTCGAATAGGATGCATATGAAGTATGGGGATTCCAACATCCGGGGAGCCGCTTGCGCCGTCAGCGATCTGACTTTCGCTTGGTACGTCAGGCCGTTTGTCGGCGTCTCGCACCTGGTTGCTTATCCGATTGCACAGGCTCGGCGCACACGCCTTTCACAGGGTTCTCGCATTGAAAGGTATATACTTTGCTGTGCTAGTACACATCCTGGAAAGTCATCTGCAGAGCCCTACATACCGTTGGATCGAGCGCCAAACCCATCTACTCAAAGCAGTGGAAACTGTTTGGTCGCGATTAAAGCTCATCCCATTCTGACTTGTGATATCCGCATCACGTGCGATACAATATGGGATGTACATCGTAGTTTGGACACGATCGATACGTATCACATAATGCATCGGATACCCGATTATATCTCCATCAGTCGCTTGGACCATTGCCATGTCGCAAATGACAAACTACGAGAGCCATCGTATGATTAGGATACATCCCTCTGAATTAATAACACTAGATCGAAAGACTCACCTCGTCATGGGAATTACCTTGAGCCACCCAATGGTGATGCCAGTATAAAACCCTCGCCCAGCCTTTCCTTTGCCTTCTGTCCAGATCCGTAAAACGGCATCCTTCCAAGACAAACTCCCTGTGCCCCCCTTCACTCCACCCACCTGCATTCGACGCCTGATCACTTCGAATGGGTATGAGGCTGTTTGGCTGACAGCACCCGCCACAGCACCACATGTCAAATCCGACATGGTTTTGTGATCAGCCATCATGGGTATGTAGGATGAGATATGTCGTTTCAGCGTGCCGTATGTCAAGAATGAGACGCCTGCGTAAGGTACCATTCCGATAAGGGTGACTGAAAAGCCTCGGTAGAAGGGAACAAAGGTCTTGACGACGGGTATTCGAGAACTGAGCATTTCTTTTTGTGGCGTAGTCGATACTGGACGACCAGGGAGTGTCGTTGCCGTCCCTCGTATCGGTGGTTGATGTCCCTCCTGAAAAATCATCCTGATGACTTCTCGCATGGATGTCCTTTCCGTGGTTTTCGTTTGGTACGCGAGGCGTACTCTGATGAGTTCCAGTGGATAGGTGAAGAACACGGAAGCGACACCTAGGACAAAGCAAGATATTCAGAAGCCTGCCGGAAGCTATAGAATCGTGAACAAACCTGAGAGGGATCCTGCAAGAAATAATCTGCCCGGGGTTCTGTCGTTTTTATCTGGCATGATGAGCTGCGAGCAGAATCGTGGCTATATTAGCGTTTCTTCCGAGGGAAACTCCGCTCGATCGTCTTACCCCCTCCAGCCTCTCATACGCCATGAATTTGATAGCAGCATAGGGAAATATCCGCAACAATGTTGCGGAGTGCCCCTGAAAGAGTCCTATCGGACCTTGCTGTTTGTATATGACTTTAATGGCTTGTAATAATCCAAGCGGTGTTCCTGAAAAGGGAAATGCAAAGCAGATGAGCAACAGCTTGCCAAACCTTACGACATGAAAACCGGCGACTGACCAGAATACCGCTTGAAATCGGCATTGGATGTTTGAAACAGAATTTTCACGCGGTCTAGAGGCGCGATAGCGGTTTTGGCCTGAAAGCAACATTGTTCAGACCATGGGGAGGTCCCACAGGCAACAAACAAAATGCACTCACAACGCAACCTGCAATACCTCCAGCTAATCCACTTCGGAGCACTATGAACAGATGCAGCGCTTTGAGCTCGCTGCCAACTCAGAATTGGGAACAGAATTGCAGACACGTACCATAATCCCAACTACTCCGGTCACTCCTCGCACGGCGTTTGCTCCGCTCCCAAAATCCAGCCTCACGGGCATCCCCAACTAACGGTGGCCCTCTTTCTTCCATTTCTCTGCCCTTGCCCTTTCCAGTTCCAGCTGACGGCCTGGTACCATACTCGACAGGTGTCTCCCTCGGTATTAAACCTTGCTCTTGCAGTATCTCCCGTTCAGCTTCTAACTGGCGTTGTTTGCCAAATGCTTTTGCTGTTACCGGATGCGAGGAGATCATACCAACCTCATCTGTCACAGCGACTCGGGACGATGACCTAGAGGACGACATGGCGTTCGATTCCTCTAGAGGAGAGTAAAAAGGGTATTTGGAACCGGTAGGGTTATATGCGTGTCTGGATGGTCCAGCACGGACGTCCTCTCCAGACAGGGATATCGGGCTGCTTGTCATCGGCCAACGAGATAGTCTTCGAGGGAAAGGAAGACGACGGGGTATAATTTGGGTTATCGACGAGAGCCTAGTAGGTGTCGTAGGTTGTTCGTTTGTTCGTTTATGTTGGTGCGGACGTCATATTATTTCTCACTTTCGATCGCCCAATGATGGGTCCCGCAAATCCGATGCAGCGTGCAGCCAGCGGGTATTTCAATTCCTGAAACCGATATTTCCGCCGGGTAGGGCAAGAAAGAGCCTACAATGCGCTATGAACGCTCTATAACGCTCGGTATTCACTATAAGCAAGCGAATATCATCCCATTTCTGCTTAATCAGAATCTTTCGGAGAAGCCCTTCCGGGTTTCATCATTTACCCGCAGCCGAGCCTTCGAGGTGCTCTCATATCCTGTCTGGAGTTATAACACAACCTAGCTTTGCAATACTTCTTTCAAGGTAGCCCAAACACCATCCATCACTTGCACTGCACTATTTCTCGTCTACATATCGATTCCACGACAGACACAATGAAAGGCTTTCAGGTCAAACAGCATCTCCACCCGAGCAAGATCCAGATGTAAGGCTGATATTTCCGATTACCAATGGGGATTCTTGCTGATATCGTGTTATCTCCAGTTCCGATGACGTTCCTCTCCCAAAATGCGGCAAGGATGACATCTTGGTCGAGGTCTACGCTGCTGGTTTGAACTTCTTTGAGTTAGTATTTCACAAGAGTCGCTTACTAGTGAGCTGGAGCGCTGAACTTCGTCCTTCCTTGACCGTTCAACAGCATTCTCCAATCTCAAGGAAAATACCAAAGTAAGCACAACTGCTCGTAGACCTTCACGAATTTGAGCTGATAACAAGTCCTCCCCGTTGCATTGCAGACCAACCTCCCTTACCTTTCGTCCTGGGCAGCGAATTCGCCGGACGAGTCGCGCTCAAGTCGCACATTCCTGCCGATTGTCCCTTCCAACCAGGAGGTGTGTCGCAATGCCATCACCGGAGAGAATGAGTCGCTCATCCAGACCGAGGCTCCAATTTTATTCTTTAGATCGGGTTTTGGGTGCTGCTCAAGGTGCATTCGGCGAGGTCGTCAATGCGGATTGGAGGAGCTGTATTCCTGTTCCCAAGGAGATGTCCTGGGAGCAGGCAGCAGGTATATACGTGTGAGTCTCGAATCGCACTCTCCGCATGGATCAGATCTTACTGGTGACAATTCTCTGCCTTAATTTCGTAGAACATACCCTACCAGCTACGAAGCCCTTGTCGGTCGTGCTCAAGCAAAAGCAGGCGAATGGGTGTTGGTCCACGCCGCTGCCGGTGGAGTGGGTATGGCAGCCGTGCAAATCGCAAAAGGCATGCAGCTCCGTCTTTACAGATACCAATGTCGAGCGCTTATCTGGTCTTCTCAATCGGTATTGTAGCTCTGGGTTGCAAGGTGATTGCAACGGCGTCGACTGAAGATAAGCGGCGGATCTGCAAGGAAAAGGGTGGAGCCGACTATACTATCGACTACACGCAAACCGGATGGCAGGTAAGCCTTTCACAGAGAAATGTGTTTGAGTGTCGTTACTAATGACGCTGTGGTGTTCAGCAACAAGTCATGAAGATTACAGGTGGCCACGGAGCTGATATTGTTTACGACCCCGTGGTAAGTTCAATATACGATGATGCCGCATGCAGTCAAATTTCTCAGGTTCGCTAAACATCCTGGCATACAGGGTCTCCTCGTTCCCAGTCTAAAGTGCATTGCCTGGAAGGGCCGACTTCTGGTCGTCGGATTTGCAGCGGGTCAGATCGAAAAGGTGCGCTTTCCTTGTTCTGCCACATTCGGTCGAATTGCTTATGCTATTTAATGCCAGGTGCCTGCCAACTTGGTCCTCTTGAAGAATGTATCCATCGTCGGAGTCCACTGGGGTGCGACTGCAAGTAAGTAGAATCGCCGTTACTTACAACGCAACGACAAACCCTGACTTTGCGCGCGGAAATTACAGGAAAAGAGCCGCCTCATGTGAAGACCGTCTGGAACGACTTGCTGGCTTTGTTCTCGAGCGGCAAATTAGTGCCTCTGGTGTACGACAAGGTGTACGATGGGCTTGACGCTGTTGCTGATGGTCTGCATGATCTGGAGAGCAGAAAGACGTGGGGCAAGGCGATCGTTCGGGTTAGACAGGAAAATGGACAATCCGCCTCGCGCGGCGTATTGTCGAAAGATGCTGTTCGGCCAAGACCCAATGCTCGTCTTCCGGCCAAATTGTAGAGAACGATGGTTCGAAGTACGATTTTATTTGGCCTTGAGGTAATTGGCGACCGCGATTGATGGAAGGCTGTTTGAGGCGGAGAATTTGCAGTCGATGGATCAGGTTGTATTGTCAAAGCATGAATGTATCAAGGGATAACAATCACATATGTCCGGAAAGCTGTTAGGACGTCGACAATGATCACTGTGAGCTGTGAGCCTTTCGGGCCCGAAGCTGGACAGGCGAGAATGTTAATTAAAACATGGCTAATAATTCCGCATACGAGCGTCCTTAGTCAGCTCCTCAGTCGGTCCACTTTGGTCGGATTTCGGATTTCACCGGCCCAGCAGTCGTTTCGTTCATCATCTAACATCCAACCGAATGGGGGTTGAGTTAGCAGTTGACGGTTAACATAAATCTAACCTATATCTACGCTACTCAACCCTATTCGTGCACGCCCTCCTGCACCACGTCCTGTTTCGCGGTTCGAACCACCATCCTCGAAATGTCCAACTTCGCCAAGACCGGTCGAAACATTATCTGCATCGGCAGAAACTATGTTGCCCACGTTCACGAGTTGAACAACAAAGTCCCCAAGGAGCCCTTTTACTTTTTAAAGCCGACCTCTAGCTATATCGAGCCCGGTCAGGGACCTATCGAGGTTCCGCAAGGCATCAACGCTCATCATGAAGGTATGTGCAGTGCGGATAGTGTTGCTGGACGAGAACCTCATCTCCGTCTCTTTCAAAGTCGAGCTCGGCGTGGTCATTGGAAAGGGTGGTCGAGACATCTCCGAGTCCCAGGCCATGCACCATGTTGCCGGTTACAGTGAGTCGACTGTGGCGTATTGATCTCTTGCAGAGCTTGACAGTACTTTCTACAGCGCTCTCTATCGATGTTACTGGGCGCAATTGGCAGGAGGAGTTGAAGAAGAAGGGATTGCCCTGGGCACCAGCAAAAGGCTTTGACACTTGGGCCGCTGTTGGGTGAGTCGACAGCGGACCCCGATAGAGGGTTTCTACTGATTTCTTCTTGTTCTTGTGACCGGCGCAGGCCATTCATCGAAAAGTCCAAGTTGCCAAACATCGACGAAATCGGTCTCTGGCTCAAGGTCAACGGCGAGACCAAACAGGACGGGATGTGTTCCGACATGATTTTTAAGGTGCCCAAGCTGATTCAGCATGTTTCCAGCATCATGACTCTCTCCGTGAGTGAAAGGCTTCAACGGATTGACATTCTCCGGCTCACATGTTGTCGCTCTGCTATTGTAGGAAGGAGACCTGATTATGACCGGTACACCATCAGGGGTAGGACCAATGAAGCCCTCTGACAAGCTGCAGGTTGGCCTGACATATGGTGCCGACAAGGATGAAGTCTGCAAGATTAATTGGTCTGTTGAAGCTAGAAAGGGTGGATATGTATACGAGGCCAAATAAAGGCTGATGATATATGAGATGGTCTTGGACTACAACCACTTTATTGCAGGCATCGCAATATATAATGTCTACCTCGAGCGAGCAATGTAAATGGGATATCTATTGACTATTGACCTCTAACACTTCAAGACTCAGGCACAGTACTTCCTCGTAGATTGCATACATTGCTGCTGTTCGGTGCTGACGTAATATCTACGTCTCAAAGTTCGCAGAACTCACTCGAATCAGTTCAAAGTTTCGGACAGGTCTCTACTCATAGAGCTGCTCAAGCTCTCGAAACCAGTAAGACTCCACGGAAACGTACATCAGGGAACGCCTGTTGGGTCCGAAGCGCCAAATAAACAATGTCTTCAACCATCGACTCGATACTGTCTGCACTACCACGAGAACGACCTCAATTCCGGATATCAAGGGATCTCATCATCGGCGCCGTACTAGGATTGACATTGACATTATCGAGCGCCAGTCTGGCGCTATGGATGAGTCGGCCTCGTTGGTGGACACGTGGTTGGGAAGAATCCGGGTCGAATACGCCTCTGGAGGGAATAGCGGGAGGTAGACCGGAAGAGAAGTCACCTGTGGAGATACGGTCCAATGAGGTTGTGCATGGAATGCTTGGATTGATCGGTGTGTCACGAACTGGGATAAAGGCGTGTGATTTCATGATTCTGGGCTGAAGCTATACATTGCGGTTGCAGGTAACACGCCGTTGATCAGAATCAACTCTTTGAGCGACGCCCTGGGAGTGGAAATACTGGTATGTTCATAGTGCAGGCCGAGCTGTGTTATATTCCCGACTGAGTCAAGGTGCTCTGTTTCAAAGGGGAAAGCAGAGGTAAGGTCACCCCCTGCTACACTGCTCGAAGTGGCACGCTAAGCTATGCAACAGTTTCTAAACCCAGGCGGTTCGGTCAAAGACAGAGTTGCGTTGAAAAGTATGTGCGACCTCGTCAAGTTCAGTAACGAATCGCTTGAACCTGATCATCCTCGCTCTACTCGAACCAGTTATTGAGAACGCCGAGGCGGCCGGTATACTCGTGCCTAATACAGGTTGCAAGATCTTTGAGGGAACTGTTGGATCTACCGGGATATCGATAGCTACTGTCGGACGAGCCAAGTGAGTGATTAATCTTCTAGCCGTCAGAAGGCGAGGCATTCCGAGCGCTACGCTGATACCCCTTTTCGTCAGAGGCTACGATTGTTGCATCATCATGCCTGATGACGTCGCTATAGAAAAGGTGCATATTCTTGAGACTCTAGGCGCGGAAGTCGTCCGCGTTCGGCCTGGTGAGCATCTGATCATCTCGATTTCAATCTGGAGCAAGTCTTGGTCAAGCTAATGTGGTAATTCACGTCGTCTTCTTTAGCCAGCATCATCGACGAAAAACAATTCGTGGTACGTCTTGACTTCGTCGACGCATTTACGTGCTCAAGGATTTCCTCTCGTGATCCGCTAATCAATTCACTCATTCAGAATCTCGCTCGCGCAAAAGCATTGGAATTTGGACACCATCGCGTCGCCTCGATGAACGAATCTCCCATCGAACTTGAAACCGCAGCTGCAACGGACGGAGACGATGTGGTTGCCACCATCGCCGAGGATAGTGGAGAAAGCGATGAGCAGCACTTCAGACCTCGTGGATTGTGCGTATCCAACATCTTATGCGCCACGTGTTGCCGAGTGGAGAAAATCGACTGAGCCTTTCTACAGCTTTGCAGATCAGTTCGAAGTCAGTTGATTCGGTGGCGTTATTCCGGGACTGGCGTTCTTACAATTCTTAGGCGCAACAGAATCAAAGCAATTATGAGGCACATTACCAAGGAACCGGCCCTGAAATTTGGAAACAAACAAGAGGAAACGTAGATGCGTTCGTCAGCGGGGCAGGTGAGAAACAAATGACTAGAATAGAGGCTTGCCTACCCGTAATAATGACTCCCTGGTTACTTTTCAGGCACTGGAGGTTCCCTCTCAGGCACGGCAACTTACTTGAAGCAAAAGAACCCAGCCATCAATGTTGTCTTGTCCGACCCAGAAGGTTCTGGTCTATATAATCGTGTCAAATATGGGGTAATGTTTGATGTCCGAGAGAAAGAGGGGCGAAAGCGAAGGTGAGAAGTGATCGCTTGTGTGCTCCACAGTCGTTCTCGGCTGACATGTTGCACCAAGACATCAAGTGGATACCGTAGTATGTATTCTCTATTACACATCTATAGGGGAAACCGCAAGCTCACCTGCAGTCACTCGCGTCTCTCTAGGTGGAAGGGATCGGAATCAATCGATTGACGCACAATTTCCTTCTCGGTGAACATCTGATCGACGATGCGTATCGGTAAGCAATTCATCCTACGGGTTTCCCGCACAGGTGTTGATGTCGGTGAACAATAGTGTGACGGACGAGGAAGCGGTTGCCATGTCCCGTTACCTCAACAACAAGGATGGCCTGTTCTTGGGTTCATCTAGCGCTTGTAATCTCGTCGCTTCCGTTCGATTAGCGAAGAAACTGCCCAAGGGTAGCACCATTGTGACGATTCTGTGAGTTCCAGATAAACTGGCTGGTGTACATTTTAACTGAGTTGTTCCGTCTCGGTAGATGTGATGCTGGTACCCGGCATCAAAGCAAAGTGAGTTTCTGATCTTTCCCTTATATCAGACCCCACCGTGTCTGACCCTCTGCCAACTAGTTTTGGTCTGACGAATACCTCGGGAAGAACGGAATAAGCATCTCCTCTGATATCTCGGAGATCATTACGAGAAATTGAGCATGAGGAGGGTATACCCTGTAACTACGCAACATGATTCTAGTTTTGACGATTGTCTATAATGTTGACACTAGCTTAACCCCTACCTATAAGCTCTGCCATAATACGAGATGGGCACACACCGTATAAAGCGAAGGCAGTTCGTAGGCGATGATAGTTTGATCATCCGCACGTGGACGATCCGGGTCCCTGTCGACTGTAATCTCAACAAGGAAAGATATGTTATCAATCCTACGCTATGTCTATAGCACATACAGCTATTCCAGACTCGATCCATTCTAGGGGAGCCTGAGTATTCTTCCGATGGAGTTGTTGTAGCTGGACTGAGCATGCATCCGTGAGCTATGTATAGCGGCTCCAGACCACCATCAGTACATTCGTCTACTTCCTACCATCACCGACTAGTCCGCCTTTTGCGCCACCCGCATTGCCCTTTCGAGCGTCATCGAATCGCCGGACGATGACTTCGCACTTGGTTTCCCTACATAGCTGTTTTGCTGACTGTTTGAGTGTTGGTGCGAATATCGTCAGACCCGCTGCCTTCTCCACACTTTCAACTATGGGAACGATTCATTCAGGTTTCGCTAATCAGTCAAAACAGATGGAATCATTTGCGGGCGAATTGAGCTTACCAGGAACTTGGAAAGCTGTCAATGGCACTTCATCTGGGATGACAGCATTCGGCAGAACGAAAGCTCCAATCGAAATGTCTCTGGCTGCATCTGTAACACCGCCAACGGCGACCGATTTTGAAGATCCTCCAAAGCCGAATGCTGGCGAGGCGTTTTGAGAACGACTTGTGAGAATTACTTTCGCAAAGTGGGTTGGGACGGCAATGTTAGGTGGGTTACCGATAACTTCGTACGACTGTTTAGGGGCAGATTTTTAGTGTTGATTCGGATAGGAGCGGACGAGCGCGAGAATTTACCACTCGCCACTTTCCGTCGGGACTCTGTGCCGGGAGGTAAAGTGGCACGCTGCGCAGGACAGCCAACCCGAATACGTCAGTTTGCCGTGCATCTCTGACTGCGTGAGAGTAAGCAACCTACGTGAAAACATAAACATCCTCAAAGTTTCCCGTCAGTCTCCGACAAAAGTCCTCGAGATACGCCCAATAGTGCCTGTTGAATCCTTCTCCCACCTGCGGTGCGATATTTGTAAGGTAAAACGTCTCGTCCATCGCCACCTGTGAAGTTTCTGTGGTTCCGAATTAGAGGTCAGATAGCACATGAACCGATATGAACTATAATACTCACTGGCATCTGCGGCTGGTACCATGTGTCCTCGATCGTAGCCACTTCTGAAATCTAAGTCAAAACAAGCATCACTTTCAGCAAATGCTTGTGATAGGCAGGTTCTGATATGCGGCTTACAGTCTTTCAGTTGCGCTCGGAACATGGCGGGTACATCTTCATCTTCCTTGAACTGCGATCGGCTTCTGTCACCCTTTTCTTTCCTTGGAGTAGCGACGGACGAGTTGGATGGTACAGGAGGAAACGCGGCGGTTGGTCCCTTCCCTAGACTTTCCGCGGTGAGATGCTCTGCAGTCTACAGGGGTTATGTGGAACGGTCAGCAAATGTAGGGCAGGAAGGTAAATTGAAGCTCTTGCGACGATGCTTTGACAGAGTGACGACCTACCCAAGAAGGATGACGAAGCCGACGATCATAAGCGGCAGTATAGGCAGTCCGCTTCAGTATGTCAGGCGTAGGGCCTAGAGATTCTCAGAGCATATTCAAGCAGGCGTTTCGAGATTGTAACGTTGAATATACTCACCTGGAAACCCATACCTCAGCACATCGCTTCCAACCTCCTTTCCGGCTTGAGAATTAACGGACAGCGTAGACTGTCCCACCATGATCGGACTCGCCTGATTGGCATTTGGGAAAGGCCGTGCGGCTGACTGAGGAATGGTGGAGCTGGTGGACACGGGCACAGGTGTAGGTACGGCGACCGCTGTCGGTGCGATCTGTCTTGGCGTTTGCTTGTTGCTGATTAAAAGTGAAGCAGCACCGACGCCGACCGCTAGACCGGCGGCAAAGATTCCTCCTTGGATGATAGGGCTGGCGGGCATGATGTGAATGATGAGGGTGCTATGTTTGGTCTTATAAGTTGTCGGACCGTCATGCGGAGAATGCGTAAAGTCTTTTGGAAGGTCTCCTGCTCTCTCGTCTCCTGCTAGCTCCTGGCTCCTGGAATATGAATCAACCATTAAATTTTGGGAATTGTCGCACACGATCATTCTAAATTGAGAGCGCGGAATCAATAAAGACTCGGCAATCGTTATCAGCTTCAAACCCATGTGGGTTACAGTACCCGGGCGACGAATGGGACTGCATTCGTGCTTGAGAACTTGCATTTCACACGACATGATATATACTCAAACGTCGTCAATCGCTGTCTTGATTCCTTGCCGCAACCTTCACTGCCTTTTCGAATAAACGGATCGTCATGAAGCTCCTCAACGCACTCACGCTCGCAGTGGCATCTGCAACTTGTGTCGACGCAAAATAGTGAGTCTCCTCGACTAAACCTACGTGTTGAGCGACGTCTGACCTGAACGCCTTGAAGCTTCTGGCAATCTGCACAAACGACTCCGGCTGTAGGGCCGTATAAGCTGAGCGCACTTCCAAAACCCAATGCTCCAAAGGCGCGTCCAGCTCGCCCATCCCGTGCGCAAAGTAAGTCTTTCTGATTTCTGCTAAAAGGATTCTTGTAGCTTACTCTGAAACAACTGCGTCTTCTTCAGTTCCACGTTCACCAAAAGGAATCGTTCGCAGCATCACGGATTCATTGACTACCGCAACAGGGTATAACGTTACAGGTCTTTACGACAGGGCGCAGTCTGGAGAGGCATTTGACCGTAATTCGGACGCCAGCGATGGGTTTGTCCGCTTGACGGATGACAATTTTGATGAGCAGGTGGGTAGTATTCTGGGACACTTTGGCTACAGCGCGATACTCTCGCATTCAATAAGCTGATTTCGATCATTGCTCAGGTTGTGTATGAAAGATTGGATTTGGCGCACGACAAAGTGACCGAGGATGAGCGAGTGTGGTTCTTCTTTGTGTAAGTCTGCGTGCTCCGGCTTCTGTGACTCAAAGCTTACTCGAAAATCCCTGCTTCCATTAGCCACGGTCCACCGAAGGATCCGGCATCATTCGTATTCTGGGACGCCATCAACAACGCATCAATCATCAACAGGCATCCGGCAAACCATATAAGAGGTCTTAAGTGGGGACGAATAGACTTCTTGACAGAGCTCGAGCTCACCACGAGATGGATGATATTCAAGTGCGTAAATTGACAGATCTCATCAACCTCATTCTCGCAGAATATTAATCTTGTACATATGTCTCAGGCCACCGATGCTGGTATTCGCTACCAAGCGTGCCACCGAACTGCGGTTTGTCAATTCCAGGCAAATGGCTGCAAACGGAACAATTATTCATCGATTCTTGAAGGAAGAGATGTGGAGAAATCTTCCCGTTTGGCAAAGTCGATACGCGCCAGGAGGTGATCGGTGAGTCTTGAAACCAATTCATACTGCAACATTACGACCTGAAGACTGACCATTTCCGTCTGTCACTTGTTGTCGATGACAGGGCTTGGATGCCAACGGTATACATCAAGGTGAACAAGCTTTGGTCCCGCCTCACCGACCGTATTCCATCCTGGCTCCTCGTCATTCTCTCGGGAATGATCACCCAGTCGCTGTTGGGGATCATGCATCGAGGAAACGGAAACAAGAACATTAGAGATACCAACCCAGAGAAGGTGCCGGTGATTGCGATTAAGCCCGCGACGGATACGCCTGCTGTATTGGTGTCAGAGAAGGCCGGGGATGACAAGGTCAAAGAGGCGACGCCGACGGTGCGCAAGGAGACAAAGAAAGGCAAGTAATTCGTTGTATGTCTATGTATGAAGGTCAAAAAGGTAGCAGGCAGAATGCTATATTTTGTTTCTCTGTATCAGCATGATGTTAAGAGAAAGGCGAACCGGGCGCAAGTTCGCTAAAACGCTAACTGGTTTCATTGAGAGAAATGGAGTCGAGGAACATTGACCATTTGAAACTCTCGGCATGTCCTTTGTCCGAAGAAGCTGATTTCCCTTTGTTACTTGAGTTCTAGAACCTCATCCAAGCTATATATGTATGTCTGCTGAACATTTGCGCTGCCAGTCGACAAGACGTGGATGAATAACTATCTCAGGAACTCGCCTTCAACAACGCCGTCTCGTACCTCTAAACAGTCCAACTGAAGTCAACGCGCTATGCCACACGTCAGACAGCCAATCATCGCGTCTTTTGGAACTTGGAAGAGTCCTTTGGACAGCGAAGCTGTTTATCGGAAAAGTTCGTCTATGACAGATCTGCTTGTAGACAGAATTACTGGCAACGTTTATCATATCGAGGTGAGTGGATCTGGTTGCGCTCGACAGACATCAGTCTTGCTTATCACACATTTGCGTACAATCGAACCACTCCAGTCTCGACCGGATGAGGCAGGAAGATTTGTACTGATGCGCACACTCGCAGGCAAAAGTGGAGCTCATCGGAGTGAAAAAATGTCTCTTCCAGTCGTGTCATCTACCTCCAACGTACAATCGAAAGTTCACGAGTATGGAGGTGGTGCCGCTCGAGTGCACGGTGGTGTTGCTTACTGGAGCGATTCCAAGGATGGCCGTATCTATCGTCGCCAGATGGGAAACGGTGTTGATTTAGGACCAGTGGAGGCTGTGACCCCTGGTAAATATAGAACCTTTCGATAACCCAGCCATGATGGTCAATAACAATTCTGCTCCACTTAGAATCCGACGTGCATCGTTTTGCGGATTTCGATATTCACCCATTTGACAACAATCTCCTGATCTGCATCAAAGAAGATCATACCGATGAAGCGCAAGTGACAAACGCACTGGTCTTGATGAATCTCAACCATGCTACTATGCAAGAAATACGACCTGCCCTCGTGGAGGGATTTTATGCGTTTCCTCGGTTTGGAGGTAAACAAGGGGACAAGATCGCTTGGATCGAGGTAAGCGCAAATCCGGCTCCCCTCAAGTATGACTCGTAATAACGATGCTTTTCTCCCAGTGGCAACATCCTGATATGCCGTGGGATGGCACAGAGCTCTACTACTCGAGCTTCGCTGTTCCAGTGAACAAGCAACCAACGCATCTCTCTCCGATTAAGATTGCCGGTAGACATTCGGAAGTTTCGATTAACGACATCAAATGGGACATTGCAAACCCGGACAAGCTTTACTTCCTTTCTGACGAAACAGGCTACGCCAATTTGTGGTTTGCAGATTTGTCGAAGGCGGACAGTGGAATTCAGTTGGCTACGAAATCTCTACCTCATGACCTTGGCGAGCCAATGTGGAAACTTGGTCGCTCTTGGTATGCCATAGTGTCCGAGGACACCGCTTTGGTGGCACCTCTGGTCGAAGGCAAGCGATGTTTACATCACTTGCATCTTCTGACCGGAGTCATGATGAAGTTGAACAACGAGTATTGTGATGTTAGTAACATACATCGGGTTAGTTCCCAGGAAGCAATCTTCAGTGGAGGTAAGTACAACAGTGCCAGAAAGGTCGTACTCGTTACCCTTGGTACAGAGGCCGGGCAAGCAACTTTCCGAGAACTCGACTGTAGTGCAGATTTGTGCAGCGAGTCTAGAATGGCGGCACTTGGGGAGGACTATATTTCAGAAGGCGAACACATTACTTTGTCGACCTTTTTTCAGCCCCGTAATTCGCAAACGGCCGTTCCCACCAGTCGAAAGGTCGACCTGCACGTCACGCTGTACTCACCTTTGAATCCAGAATATTGCGCTCCCGATGGCCAATTACCACCCGCATTGGTGATGGTTCACAGCGGACCCACTTCGCGCAATCCGCCTACACTGAAACTTCTCTACCAGTACTTTACGACGCGGGGCTTTGCCATTGTAGATGTCGATTATGGAGGCTCTTCCGGCTACGGTCGAGAATATCAGAGCAGGTTGAATGCCCGATGGGGAGAAGTCGACGTTTACGACGTTAGTCGTGCCGTCGTTGAATTAGGAAGATTGGGAAAGATTGACAAGGACCGCGTAGCCATTCGAGGTAGTTCCGCAGGTAAGTCATCGACGAAGAGTCGGGAAAAAAGTGCGCCACGCTACGTCGGGGAACTGATTTCGAGAGGGCGTTAGGTGGATATACTGCTCTTGCATGCTTGACGGACAACAAAGTCTTTTCAGCCGGAATATCCTTGTATGGAATATCCGATGTCAGGCTACTCGCTCAGGAGAGTCACAAGGTGAGTGGTCGTGTATCGGGTGCAAGATGATGCAATCACCGTAATGCTGAAAAGAAAACCCTTCATAAGTTCGAGGTAGGGCGTGTTCACTCCTACATCGCTGCAGTCGCTTGTGCAATCTGACTTCTACCGCCACCACTTCCGAGACAGTCGCATTATATAGTAAAGGTAAGTCGTGCTTGATGGACACCGCCATTCTCGTGAGGTGCCGATTCTGATGACGGCGCATACAGCTTATGGGCGACACTCTAGACAATGTTAGTCTCCAAAGATCATCTCAGTGTCGAAGAGGACTCAGACGCTTTTGCTATTTCTACAGGCTCCTGAGATCTATGCAACAAGGTCACCCGTTACGAAAGCAGCAAATATCCAGGCTAAGCTACTGATGATACAGGGATTGCAGGATAAGGTGAGCCATGTATCGAGATAAGCAGCATTGAGAAGAGGCAGCTAATCAAACGAATCAGATCTTGTCACCAAATCAAAGTGCGCCAATCCTTTTCCTCTCCGAGAAGTACGTCCTTCCCTGATTGCCCGTATCTAGCGCGACTTTTCGTCAACAAAGTGAAAGCTGTTAGCAGTCACGTCGAAGCTATCTACTATCCGGGTGCGTGTGTTCTTCCCATATTCACTTTAATTACATCGAAATATCGAATGACTGAACTCGCCGACCGCCAGATGAAGGCCATGGTATCAAGGGGGTAGGCTTTCTGCTGCTTCATGGCGCAACCGTGGATACGCTTCCAGGCTAACCTGATCTTGGACATGTGCACGTACCCTTTCAGTCCGAGAATTTGACGGACAGCCTGATTAGGTCCGAGCAGTTTCTGAGAAGAGTGTTCAAGTTGGGTAGTTAAAGGCTTACACGCAGCCACTCCCCAAGGTCTCGGCCATGCTGATATTTGCGTGAAGGCAATATCAATTTACTTCTCCAGGCGATGCACGCTCTAAGTCACCTTCACAACCATAATGAAATATACTCGTGTAATTCCACATTCATGGTTAATGATTTTTATATGTTGTACGGATGTGATGCTAGCTAACTCTCGGTAGGTTTTCACGAATACAATACGACGTTGGGATTCGCCTCGCCCTCGAAGTCCTTCGGCTTGACCTGAGAGTCATGTCCCAGATCGATATCGGTCGTCGCATCCTCCTCCTGACGATGCGATGTCTCCGGGAGTCTCTTGGCGATGTTCGCCTCCCTCGTAGTGTGGACCCATCGTTTGAACCTGGCGTAAAACCAGATAGCACTGACTCCTACCACAAGGAACAGGCCACAGATTGAGCCGCCGATTGTATCATAATGGTCGCCGGCCACTGCCACGCCGTCCCAGAATTTCCCCGTAGGTTCGGCGACGTTCAAGATCAGACTTAAGAGTTGGATTGTGCCAATCACTAGGGCGACGATTACTGTGAGCCCCGTCAAAATGGTCGAATAGTAGAGGAAAATGAGCGGGTCTGGTTGTCGCTTCCGACGTTGAAGAACAGGGGCCGGAGCCTCTCCTGATCCATCGCTTTTCAAGGCCGGGACTGCCGTTTCATCGTATGGTGGACTCTTCTTTCTGATGTCGTTCGAGTCTCGATTGAGTGGCAACTCCATTTCCAGATCCTCTTGTTCCGCTACATTTCTGGAGGTTCCTCGTTCGGCATCGCTGGCCAAAGATGTGGTCAAACCTTCAGTTGCCTGCGGATCCAGGTCATCTTCGTCATGCCAGGTGTATAGGGTGAGCATAAGCCCTCCGTCTATTGTATCTATCAGACACATGCCCGCGGTGAATAGAATTGGGAACAGCATGATAAGCCAGATGGATGTGCCTTGCACAGCATGAATCGACGTGATGCCGAGTAAAGCGATTTCAGAGGAGGTGTCGAAACCGAGGCCGAATAGTACTCCCAGAGGGTAGAGTTTCCACGGACTAGATGTGAGGAGAAGGTCAGGCGGAGTGGCGCAAAGAGCTTCAGGGGACTTACCGGTCCACGACTCGAAAGAGCTTGCTCAGCATCCTAAACATCGGTCCGCCCCCAGTCACCAGCCAGTCCTTCCCTTCGCTACCAAACTCTCCATTATCCTCGGCTCGAATGACTTGGCGCAGCCGGCTGACGAGCTTGAACAATATCCAACCATTCATGACACCCAAAAAGATCAAGAACGCAGCTGAAACAGAGGTCCCGATGATACCGCCCACTCGGGAAAAGGAGTCGAATCGATCTGAAATAGAGGCTGTAGTTGCTGCAACGACAATTGAGGTGATGATCACAATTCTGGAAATCAAAACCAGCTTATTAGTAAGGCCATATATGCTTACGGCGCTCGCGACTCACGTTGAATGACCGAGACTGAAGAAAGTTCCCACAGTCACCGGTCTTTGTCCAGCCGCTACTAGCCTCCGTGTCATCAGATCAATAAGCTATCACACGGTTTATGTGTTAACATTGCTGCGGACGGACATAAGATACAGGTAGAGCAAACATTGTACTTACTGAGATATGATCCGCATCTAGGGCATGTCGAAGACCGAGTGTATACGACAGCGCTGCCGTTGACAGTAAAGCACTATCTCGTCCAACTTTGTAAAACTCAGCCGACGCTTTCTTCCCCATGGTATTCCTGACTTACGGATGAGATGCCTGAGAAGTGAAAGGCAAGAAGACTCAATATACGAAACATGAAGGGGAGGCAAGTCTATCGAGGAACCCGTTTCAACTCACTAGAACAATTCCGCAAACTACCCAAATGATCACATTGAGAAACGCAATGAACAATATAATACCTACTGCATTTGCAGGTATTCGTTTGAGGTATGGAATCCGGGAATGAAGCTCCTTGAACCGGCGGGAAACTCGAGCAGACGTTCGTTGTGCAGCGGATTGCATTGCTGCTTATTCGATGCGAAGGAATCGGATTATAGGCGCAACCGACGCCAAGGTGCCAGAGATCATTTTTACAACTCTGCAGATATGTAGTTGTTACTTGTAGATGTTGCGATGCAAGAAGGAAGAACATTTGCGAAGGCCCTGGCAGCTGCCCTGGCTGACCGCTGCTGGAACTCGGGTACCGATAAAAGTCGGGCTCGCCCAATCGGTGTCTAAGATAACTGATAAAGCTCGTCGCGATCAGAAACTAGTGTAATAAGCTAATGAGTGAATCATATTTCCGTGAAAGCCGGGGATCTCATGTCCACTACTCGTCTAACTACTCGTCTCCTCGACCTATCATCTACTCCAGGTATGATAGAATCTGATGTACTCCTCGATTTGCAACTCGGACAGAGGTCTGTGATATATCAACGTTCCATCATTTCAGACTGTAAACTGTTGCATTATTATTGATTTTACAGGTACAAGATACAACAAAAGTCTTATTGCGAAACTCTCGTTCTGATTTGCTCAAGATGCGAAAAATCTATCGTCATCTATCGCTCTATACGACAGCGCCACCAGCTGGCACATTCACGCCTTGTCGACCAGGAGGCGGGCCAACGGGAGGCTGGTAGGCTATTGGAGAAACATAGCGAATTACATGAATAAGTATTAGGTACCTGATAAAAAGCAATTATACCACTTACTGCTACTGTTCATCCGGCCTGTGACAGCATCATAGGTGGGAGGCGGTGGTTCATTGCCCATTCTCCCTGCTTCTTCTTCCTCCATCCGTCTGTTCTCCTCTGCCTGCCGATACTCGTAGTCGTGTTCCTGTACACCACCTGCTCCACCGTATTGACCGGCAGCGGAAGGCTGATACGTCTGTGGCGGCTTGCTCAATGGGGGAGCACCGGGAGGAGGCTGGAACTGCGCAGTGTAGTATGAACTGTTTTGCGGTTGTTGATAGTTTGACGGGTACATTTGGGTATTTGTCGTAGGCAACGCCTGAGCTTGCTCTCGGAACTGACGCATTCGTCGCCTAAGAAAGTTATGAGATTAGGACTAAGCACTGCGAGATGAAAGAATCAGTAACTTACTTGCGGACCCGGAGACCTAAGAGCATAAAGATGAGGGCAATTGCCACTGCAATGCCGATTCCGATACCGATCCTTGCGCCGTTTCCCAGACCATTTCCACATTCATAGTAGCCTCGATAGTAGGAATAGCATGTGGCTGCTCGGACCTGGGAGGGAAGGACGGCGAGTGCGATGATTCCTGCTAGTAACGTGTTCCGGGATGTTTGAAATGATAGTCGAGACATTGCGTTTGTTGACCGTTTGGATCGGACGAGCGAAAGACCTCAGTGTGCGTCGTCTATTGACTATATACCTGCAGAGGCGACGTTTGAGGCGAAAAGCGAGGCGAAGCTTTCTTTGGAGCAGACAGTTGAGCAGACACCGATCCCCGATTGAGAATCAGCATGATGTGCCGAAGGGGTGTAGCGCCAACGCAGACTGCCAAGGATGATGGTGGCGTGCCGGTTGCCGGGTGCTTACAGCCAAAAGAAACTCTCCTTTGTGACATCATCAACACGTGAAAGATACACAGCAGCAGATTGCTTACTTAAGCAACTGAGGGGATATATTGGTGTCCGTTCTGCAATACTCCTGCGACTACTGGACAGCTTGCTGAACCTGCAAGAAAGTAGACTTGTACACCCCGGATCAAATCCTTCCTCGAAAGAGACACCACGAGCATTCAAATGGCATATGAACGCTGTACAATCAGTGTGGATCTATTGAGAGGTCAATCCACGTCACATTTCCCCTGCTTCACCCCTTCACCCAACTCCGCAACACCGCTGACCAGGTCAGAAATTCAACCCTCTCAGACGCAAGTAATCAACAGCTGTAGCGTGCGAGTCCAAGCTGTTAAAGTATAGGCGTTCGTACTTGTTCATGGTTCCTTCGAGCATATAGGACATATGCCGGTGACTGGAAAGAGAGCGATCTTCATTAGCGAAGGCGGAGACACGCAAAATCACAAATCCATACAATAGAGGATATATGAGACTGTAGTCCATTGTCAGTCGGACGAAATTCTCCGCCGCGTGTTTTGGTGTTGAAGCGTAGCCCGCAAACAAGGCCTATATTTCGCAAATGAGCTTTATACACGGCCTCGTGGTATTATTCTACCTTACCGGGCTATTCGAGAAGGCGCAAATGTGAGTCGAGAGTAACTTGAGCTGTGTAACTGTGACTCACTTTGCCAAAAGGCCGCGAGCTGCCATTACTCCCCTGATACCCGTCTCCTCTCTCATTGTTATCACATCGTCGAGGTCCCAGATATCACCATTCCCGACGCACGGTACTTCTCCTTTCGCGGCATCGACAGCAAACTTGATTGAAGGTAATGAGACTGCTTGAGTGGATGCTTGATGGCGCGTACGTCCATGTATCGTCAAGTGACTTGCACCCGCGTGAATAGCTTCGGAGCAGGCGTCAGGGTTGAAACAATATCAAATAATAACACCAACTCACCCGTCTGAACAAGCCTCTCAGTCAGCCTAATAAGATAGGATATGAGTCAGTCGGAATACCGGCGGCAAGTATGGAAACGTACTGCAAATCTGGATCTACCCGAATCTTTACACTGATATTGTAATCCCAGCCCATGCGATCTTTGACGGCGCGGACCATATCTGCCACCAATTCAGGTTTTCTCAGAAGGCCACTTCCAATTCCTGTTTGTGAGGTATCGATCCGTATCAGCGGCTATAAGGAGTGAGCTACTTGCGATGTCCCACACTTACCACTAGCGTATGCCCATGGTTGCGGGCATCCCTGGGAATCAAAGTGCACGAGTAAGTATATTTGTACGACGTGAGATGCTCTCTCAAGCGAGACTCACGCAGTTTAAATCGACGCCATCCACCAGCCTGACACTGTCCTCGCCATCAGCGCCTTTGACGGGAGTGCTAATTAATTCCACAGCATCTGCCAAGGCTTTCCCCGTAGGACTTGCGAACTGAGCGAGTAGAATGCCCCTTGTAAGCACATAGTCTTCTCCGGGAGGTTTCAGGAAAGCCGGTAGTCGACCGTACGACGGGTCGATTTCGCTGGCGCAAGGAAGTGGGCGTGCTCGTAAGGAAGCGAAATGCGTTTGATCCCTCTGCCTCTGATTATCCTCCTCTGAATCGAGTTTTCGTCTCTTCGAATTCCGCTCCCTCATCCAGAAAACCCCCCGTTCATACCGGCTGGTTGAAAAGTCTGCTGTTCTGGCAATCTGGGAGCGCGAGAATTCTTCGGCGAGAATCATAGGTGTGTGAGTGATCTGCGGGAAAGTAGGTGTTTTGCGAAACTCGTTAGGCGGCAGGATATTTACAAAACAGCTTCCTGAGGCTCACGTGGGCTTCGTACATAGATGCGAGGTGTCTAAATGGCACTGAACATAGGATATCAGCCACAGCGAAGTATCAACGGTTTTACCAATTGTGACTCACGCTTAGAGCAACGGACAAGGGGCGCCAGGACATTCACATCTTCCCTCTCCTCCAGCATTTGCCGTGGAGTGAGGGCAGCTGGTAGAGGTAGGTCGGCCACGTCGTACTCCGCTGTGCTCTCGTAGTTTTCATCTGGCATCGTGAGGTGTAAAGCTGCTTGAATGCTTGGTAGATTTCGATGATTTGAGCCAACGGTAGTTGTGGCAGCGAGCAAGTGGACTTCCGACCGTTGAGGAGTCGCTGACAGAAGTGTAGGTGTAAGGGTGTTGTTCGACAAATGTTCTTCCGTCTGCAGAGTTGCTTTGATCGCGGAACATCATGAAGAATGAAGAAGGAAGAAGGCCTACAGTATGACACTTCGAATATTTTGTCTCCGCCTCGATGATTGAAACAACCTCCACTTCAGATTGATGGTGAAGTCCCTCGAAGTTGTCCCTCGATGAACGCAGCAAGAGTTTTTTGATGCTCGTACAAGCTCTTATATAGAGAGGTTTCGTACATGTACGCTGATCAGTGATGAAAAATGATCGGTGGAATGAGTTACAAATATATTACACGGCATCATATCCATCGTCTTGTTGTTTCTTGTCTCTGTGATGCAGACTAGACCTCTCGCCAATGGCGATCTCGCCTTGTTCTGATGCAATATACGACCTAACATTTTTGAAATCCCCAGAAAGAGGCGGAATGCGTCGAACAGATGCCAGTGACGAATTGGAAGCCGGCTCCTCGTCGTTATCTTGCTGGTATAGGCTCGAGCTTTCGTCGCTAATTGCAGCCATCGCGCTCCTCAGGTCTGGCAAGAAGTGATTCTGGCCAATCTATAACGGAAATGCGAGTTCATTATCACCTCATAAGAAGATAGATCAAGGAACGAGACTCACGATACGGTCGATCTGGATTTTCTTGAAGGCTTCAAGCTGTCTGTTCCTCATATGCACAAAGTACATGCTCACTCCCCGCTCAGTGTAGCTCTGAGCCAGTTCTAGGAAGATTTGCAATGCACTGTGAACATGAATAGCTTATCAGTTTTGGAAAACGGGCGATTCAGAGAACGATACGCACGATGCATCGATATCCTCAACGTCATTCATGTGAAAGACGACTGCAGTAGCTCCATCGCGTCTGGGAGCATCTGAAGGATGTGATTTGCCAGGTCCATAGATCTCGAGCTGCAACACGTAAGGGTCAGTCTCCAAACGGTCAGAAGTGACATCGTGACTTACTCTACGAAGTCGTTCCTTGAGTTGCCCAGTATTGGCAAAGTTCAGGTTCTCACGAATTCGGACGACAAGCTGCGCACGAAGCACATGAAATTAGCAGCAGATGAGTCAGTTTCAAGTAAGAGACTTACAACCCCAGGGATATCTTCCACGACGTCCTCGTCAGGGTGTTCATCCACAGGTATCCATTGATCCGAGTCTTTCAGCCTGCCAAGGATCTTGATACGAGCCTGCGTAGATTTCCGGATGACCAAGATCAAAGAGAAACAGACTGAAGCGACGAGTCCGAACTAGACACAAGCAGCAAACGGTTAAATGATGTCCCTTGCAAGTCACGTTTAAGGCATACCTCAACGCTCAAGAACAGCGTAAGAACAAAAGTCATACAGGCTTGCAGAAAGTCTGTCCAAGCTTTGACTTTCCAATAGAAGCGAAGATCATGAGGTGCCTTTCGTAAAAGACCAGAAGCGATCAGTGGCATCAAGCAATCGCACCCTCAAATCATCTTACCTCTGCTAAAATCGCATAGACGACCTGCAAGCCGTGGCCACTAGTGAGCTCGGTGAAATGTACGGAGAGGTGGATCACGGTACTTACCATGGTAATGATACTAGCAAGCACGGCCTAATCAAGATAGACATGTAAATCAGTGGCCACATGCAGAAAGCATGTGTAAGCTACTCACCTTGGGCAGAAAGTGAAAGTACGGCAGCAGAAACAGCGCTGTGAGTATCACCAGTATTGTCGTGATGATGGACGCCATCTGGCTTCTTGCTCCGACGGTCCCGTTGAGACGACTTCTGGTGATCGCACCGAAAGCAGGCACTGCGCCCGTGACTCCAAGAAAACTCGAGAAGAAGTTAGCGGCACCTATGGTATGAAAACGAATTAGCAAAGTCCGATAGAGCTTTTCTGTTCTGGAACGTGCCTAAAGCAACCAATTCTCTGTTGGGACTAATGGCATATCCAAATTTGGCGGAATTTTCCTTTGCGGCCACGATAGAATCGACATAGCCACTGTAGTTAGACAAGTGTGAGTACGAAGGTAGACAGACACCTTGAATAAGGTACTTACACCACGGCTATCACGGCTGCTGTAGGGAACTTCAAAAGCAAGACATGAGCTGAGTAGGCTTTCAAGCGGCAGATGACTTACTGTTGCCTTGAAGTACTGCAGATTCCTTGGCTTCAAGGGATTATCAAAGGGCAGACCATTTCCGCCCTCCAATTTGCCCAGAATAACGACACCTTTTTGATCCAGTCGGAACTTGGCGGTAACGACTGTTGATACTGGAATTCAGTCACATGTCCAGGAGGTTTGGAAGTACCGATGCATACAGGTAGCTACCGCGACAATGACGAAGATCTCCGGAAAGTACTTCAGTGCTCTAACGTTTCCACCGAAGAGCCGCTTGACGATTTTGGCCCCAATCAGGCATGTCAGAGACACAGCACTCATAATGGCAGTATACGGATTGGTTGCGGAAATATGCTGCACCAAGAAGATGAGCTTATTGATAGGTGTTTGCGTATGTGCATCTTTCAGAAGGTTGGAAAGGCCCAGCATAGGGACCAACTGGTCGAGGGTGCACGACACTTCAGCGACTTATACCCACATTTAAGAGGATCTGACGTACCTGTTCAATCAATATGATGATGCCGACAGCGGTAATAAAGCCACGAAGCAACGGTCGGGAGAGCACTACATCGAGAAATCCCAATCGGCATATGCCCAAGAAGAACGTAATCATCCCAACTTGGAGAGTGATCATCAGTGCTATGCTGATGGCGATCTTTTCCGGATGTGTAGGTATCGAATGAGGATCGCTCATCGTGAGCTGGGTGACAATTTGCCCGACCAGAAGAGAGAGGGCAGCTTCTGGTCCTACAGAGAGTTGTCTAAATCTCACGGATCATGAGCTAACGGAACGGCATAAATGTATGGAAGCACTAACCGACAGGTGCCCAGTAGGCTATAAATGAGACCAGGAATGGCGACACTGTATAATCCTGCTATTGGCGGAATTTGTGCCAGCCCCGAGGCGTACGACATTGACTGTAGTATGGTACGTTAGGCGTAATGTTTGAGAGTCTTTGAATCGGACTTGCTTACTTGAGGGATGATGAGACATGCGACCTGAACAAAGGGACCCAAATACGTTAGGACCGAGTTTTCAACATTGAAATCTGCTTCCCCACGAACTGTAATGCCACCAATAATGTCTCCTCCAATGCTGCGAGATAGATACAATTAGCTCAGCATGGCAGCTATATAAAAGCTTGATAGCATACTCCGACCAGCGATAATTCGGCAACCATTCCAAAACCTGTTGGTCATAGGTCAGATTACCAATGTTGTCATATCAAGCCAAGGTACTTACCGGGACATAATAACGAGATCTTTGTTTCACGACAGCGCTGATAGACTGCTTCCTTGTCATTTGGTCTGCCGGTCCAGAAGAGGTAAATCGGTGCAAATCGAACGGCTACACACATATTGACTTACCTCGACGGTTCGGAGTAGTTGGCGTCCCAGTGCCCCTTGTATCCTGCTGTCCGTCATCTGAGGCTGCCACATCACTATTCCCATCCAGATGCTCGGTGTCGTTATCCAAGGTTCGGACAAGTTGCCCCCAACTCTTCGTCGGTGGTCGGGTACCTAGCAGAGGGCTGCTTTCGAAATGATGAGGCCTGTACGCGTTTGCCGTTTGGCTTGGATCGCTCGTCATGATGATGTTCGGCTTTCCTATCATCGAGTCATGTCGCACTGAGAGACTTCTTTATGATACAAGCCGCTTTGTTTTGAACAAACAGATCTCTTCCCTTTTCCTTTGTATAAATCACTTTGGCATATGAGTGATGAAATATACTATTGTCGTTGGAAATGAGATGACGACGATCGACCAAGTATCGGACCAACAACTGTCTGCCTGTTTCACATTCCGTACACGCTCATCTCCGAAATGGATGCCAAGTTGCGAGTTGCCAACTATTATGCCAAGTTGACAGCTGACACAAGACGATTGAGTGACACACCTGATGGCTGATGGTGGTCGGGTAGCTGATAAGGAGGGGGGGAGAGTAACATCTATAGTAGCCAGTCAACGTCGTTCGGCGCCTCCAGCGCTGCTCAACCAATCTCAACTCGCCGAAGAATCAGGTACTGTTGATGGTGTCCGAAAAGAGCGATTGATTTCGTTCGGAATTTCCTCGTATCGATGATGGAACTATTCACACAGCAAACAATATTGGCTACATCGGACGTGCAAAGATACAGCATAGCAGTGCACTATCTACCACATGTAGTAGAGTGAACATTCACAGCTTGTGGCATTACGGTTACAAATGACCATTCCTTGAATACATCTGCCGCATCTCTTCAAGCCACTCTACGTTTACCTGCAGTTCCATCTCGTTCGTCGAGTCACTACGAAGGATGGCGTCTTGGTTTTCGTAAGCCTGCGAACTGGGCACGTGGTCATTGTCAGACCTGTCAGCTGGTCGTCCCCTGTTGACAACGGAACCATCGTCTTTCGGCACGCCGTCTTCACTTTCGCTACGCCGATATTGGTGCTGATTGGTTTCGCGAAGTTTCTCACGGCGTTGTATCTCTCTCCACCCGGCAGGTTTAAGTCTAGGATCGAAAGGCGGCGCAGGAACTGTGCCCAGTATTCTGGATGCTGAAGCCTTTCGAGGAGTCGGTGACGAACTTTCACGGTCGTTTTCTTCTTCAAGGTCTTCGTCGTCCGCAATGACATTATCCTCATCTTCGAAACGGCGACCAAAGTCGATCGCACGAGATTTCCGGACATTGTCATTCTTCAGGAATCCGTGTTGTCCCAATGTACTTTGTTCAGCAGTATCGACTTTCTTCGGAGGGGCCTTTCGCAGACTCGAAGCTTTCGAGTGGGGAGTTTCGCTTTCCAATCCGGCCCATGCTTGATCGACCTCGGCAAAGGCGGGCTTCGGTTCCGTAGGCAGAAGCAGGCGGTTGATCGTGCGTGGCAGGGCATTTTCTCTCGCAACAACGGCCTATTTGGAGAGTGTCAGCTAATTATCGGTGCACGTTGAAAGAACTTTTCGTTTACAGATTCCTTCCGTGGCGTGTAACCGCGGTGATATGTATCTAGCAAATGAAAGCTTTGGATGTGACCGTAGGTTCCTTCGATCTGGAAGCAAAACGGTTCCCGATCAGTCGAGCACGAGGGTTTCGCGACAAACGACCTGGCAGGGAGCATTTACGCGAACTTACTATCTCGTCTAAGGACTGGGGCCCGCGTGAACCAGCTGATTCCAACGGTCTGGTCTGCGGTGGCTGGTTCTCCTTTTCCTCATCATCCATACCCCATTGCTCTTGACCCGCACCCGTCAAGCGCTGTGTCTCATACTTGACTGGCGACCAAGTTGCCAACGTTTCGACGTTCTCGATCATGCTTTCCGGAGACTTGTAATCCGGGTTAGGAATTAGTCGATGTTGTGGGGTTCGAGACGCCTCGGGACTGGCAAGAGAAGGATTCGGTTGCTTTCCTGGAGTGATCAGTTGAGTAGCAAACCTTTGCCGCTTCCTGGGTGTGGTTGGATCCTTGGCATCCATTTGCAAAACTGCTAGATTTTTGCGTGTCGACTTTATGCGAAGCTTGAAGTTTGGTGACAAGATACCGGGTCGATGCAGTTGAGTATCCAGCGTCAGCGGCAGCACTGTTTCTGTATTATAGCTTTCTTCTTCCTGCGGCGAGGTAGGCCTGAGGGAAAGTTTGCTATTCAACGGAGGTACCGGAATGCTCTTCTCTAGTGGAGGTTGCATTGACTCGACCAGAATCTTAGAAAAGGGCGGCAGAGGTAGCGGGATCGAAGTTGCAAGTTCTTCCATTCCAGCTGCTTGTTGTTTGACTTGTCCTTCGCCCTGCTTTTCGGCCGTCATCGGATCTTGTGACTGAACCGTTGTCGTCGGCTCTTTGTTCTTGGGTGGAGGGGGAAGAATCCTCCTCATGAATTTGTCGAAGTCGACTGTTTCGGAATCATGCGAGGCGGAATCATCATTTGAACGGTGACTATCACGGCGAGGTACCAAAGCAGCGGATTCAGCGGGTGCTGGCTGAGAGTTTCCAGCTAGTGCGGCTTCAAACCCGTCATCTGTCAACGAAGGGAGGAGACGTCTGTACCTTTCCTGCCGAGCAGCCGCTTCACGTTGCTGCGACAATGTCGATTGATCCAAATCGTTCTCGGTGCGATGTGAAAGTTTGGAGAGAACATCCTGGGTATTGCCATTGGATATCACGCTCTCGTTGTCCCCCCCAGCAACAATATCCTCCTCGATATGGCATCCTAAGTCTTCCCCCGCCGCTGAACGCCGAGAGGTGCCCTCAGCCCGCGTGTTGCCTACGTCCTGTTCGTAAGCCAACGTCGCTAGTCCTTGTGCAGAAAGCGCAGATGGTCCTGGTCTGGTTGCAAGTTCTGTATTCGCGATCAAGGAATGCTCTTCAGCCGCAGGTGGGTCGGTTCGCAGAGGAATACCGGACGACCGGTAGTTCAGGACTTGGGCTGGTTCAACCATAGGACCTGGCTTGAACCGTGCAGCTTGAAGGTGATAATACCAGGGTTGAGACTCGTGGCGTTCCCATGGCTGGGAACTGGGCACTACTGAGGAACGCGTCGATGACGCCACGCGATCGACTGGCGCCTGGTCCTCGTTCCTATCGACGTCCGCGTTCCGTTCCTCCACTGCCGCCTCGTCCGCGTTTGTATCTCTCTCCTCGGCTGCCGCATCGTCTGCGTCCGAGCTGTAAACGGTGTTCATCACCATGTTCATTCCTCGTCCACGAATCACTTTCAGTCCGCTCTTCATGACTTCTTGATCGATATCCAGCTCCGACGAAGGATCTTTGGAAAGGCTCGTAAGGGATGAAGTCTCCATGCGATCGTTGGACAGAGGATCTTGCATAGCCGGTTGGTCATTTTGCTCAAGTCTGAACCGCTTGTGTGCTGTTGGTCGAGAGGCGAGAAGTTCGATCTTGCCGCCAGCTGCATCGTTCGTGTTTGCCTTTTCTGCGATATCACTGCCGGTACTGATCTCATCCGACTTTCGTTTCTTCCGCTGCGGCTGAGGACGGGTTGATACTGTTGCCTTTGCACGGAAAGGTTCCTCAAGCCTCGATCTCGCGCTCGCTGTGTCCTCTTGGACTGGGTAGCCGGATTTCCTCGCCTTGACAAATTGGACGCTCTGCTCGAAAACGTCTGCATCCAAAGGATCGTGAATTGGCGCTCGGTATGCTGAACCGGATTGAGCGGGAAGCTTATCATTGATGAAGTTGGTCATCTTGGTCTGAACCGTTCGCTTCTGTGGTACTTGATCGTGGGTCGTTCTTTTCTTTAGCCATTGCCGACCTTGTTGGTCGACGTTTCCAAGAATGTTCCCGGATGCGTCCCCTGCTGACTGAGTCGGCGGTCGCAAGGCTGCAGTGCGTGCTGTCAGAGGTGGAATCTCGACGTAGGGTTCAGTCCTTGGTCGCGCGGCTGGGTTCTTCGAGCTGGTTGCTGTTGTAGATAGACCTCGATAGACCGGAGTTTCAACTGGATCAGATGTCGCTGGTGTTTGCGCCTAACAGTCGACAGGAAAGGAATCCCATCAACGCCGAGGTCCAGTCGCAAGTCGAGCTGAACTTACCATTTCCTTGCCCTTGAGTGAGCTGCCTCTCCGTCCATCGACTCTCTCGCCAGCTCGCCGCGTACGTGCATTACTAGCAGGTGGCGTCCACATACCCATCGCATCAGGCTGCAATGCATCTACCGTTCTTCCAGCAATCTTCCGCGCTGAAGCTATTCTTTGTGGCTGATGCCTGACCTTTGATATCCGAGGCGCTACCGATTCGTCTTCTTCAGATTCTTCTACTTGATCCTGCTCCATCGGTCTCCATGTCTCGTCATATGGGCCGCGATTAGGTTCGTAGAAGAACGACTCGTCCCCTCTCTCCCAGCTGGCGGGTGGTTCTTCGACTGGAGTAGAATCCTCGTCATCGATTACGATAGGACTAGAAGGAATTCGCGGCGCGTCGGGTTGTTTGAAGGTAAGTTTGCCTTGCAACGACCGACCTGTCGGAGTAGCTCGACAATGTTGTTGCTTTTGTGTGGCAGATGAGCTTTGCTTCCTGACGCTGTTGACGGCTTGTTGACCGAAGTGACTGATGGGTTGACGGGACGACATCGTATACACGCGAAAGTTTGCTTGATGTACTACTGATTTACTATTGTGCGCTCGGATAGCTGCGCCGTCATCGAGGGCAGAAGATCCGAATGGGTGGTCGTTTTCTATGGATGTTCACGCAGTCGTATTTTTTTGCTGAGCCACCTCAACAAGTCACCGGAACTCACTTGGTAAATGCAAAGACGCTACTGCAAAGACGGTCAACTCACAGTTGGATGAGGAGAGCTATGAGGAGGAGGCGAACATCATCAGACACTCGGCGCGTTGCAATCGATCGAGCACACGCTTCCCTTCATGTGCCTATAAGTGCCATCACATGACAGGAGAGAGCTTAGCTAATCAGTACGGATAGACAATCCCACAACAAGCAACGAAATGTAAACAACGGAACAGTGGGGAAGCCTCGAGTTGTCATTCAGCACAGCTTCATCTTCTTGTTCAACGTCCTTTCCTGCTATAGTTCACTCAAATTCACCTCTGCTCTGCGTAGACCTCCCATCCGTCGATTCCGCTCTCAGATACGAAACGCTTACACAGCAAACACAGTCCTTTCACCATCACGTTCCTTTCCGGCTTTGCAAATCACGATCAGCATCCATTTCTGACTTGGACCATAATATCAATCACCCTACGAGCGATACGCCATATACCCATCGCCACTTACATCTAATATATACCACGTACCATTGTCTACGACATGTCCGCCTTCGTCTTCAGCCGCTTACAGACTGTCGTGCTCGCCGGTCTGACTCTGGCTTCGACAGCATATGCCGGAGTGTATATAACAAACCCCGTCGCCAGCACGACAGCAAGTCCCGGTCAACTTTTGACTATCCGATGGGGTGAGTATTCATATGTTACGCAGAGACAAGGAGGGCGACTGATGATCTTTTGAACGTGTCTTCAGTCGACGACGGAACTACTCCGCATTTGGCGACAATAGGGCCCTCTCAAATCGCCATATACACCGGTTCAGCAACGCAACAGACTTTTCTCCAGGAATTGGCAGCAAACATTGATGTCAGTACATCGAACAGCTTCGATGCGTGGATTGATTCTTCGCTTGGTCCGAGTGGTATGTCAACGCTGCTGATGGGAAATAATTTACTTGTCACAGGAAGGATTCTAATTACGACTCCTTGCAGGAAACTACTATTTCATAAGAGTGATTTCTCTCGGTTTGAAAGATACCGCACAACCTGAATATCCATATCAGTCGTACTCGGCGAGATTCACGTGAGTCGTCTCCGTCCGCCCTTCGGTCGTGACATGCCTAACAATCCCGCATCATTCCGGCTACAGACTAAACGACATGTCTGGATCATTCGATTCGTCAGTATGGCAACAACTGGGAACTACATCATCATCATCCGGTAGCTCTTCTAGTTCTTCGGGCGGAAGCCGCAGCGGCGGCAGCACGAGCAGCGGCAGCAACAGCGGATCAAGTTCGAAGAGTTCCTCGAGTACATCAGGCACAAAAGGCTCCAGCAGCGCAAGCGATGATGGCGAGTCGATTACGGACGCTCCAGGCGGTACGACAGGTCAAACATCGGGCGGAAAGACTGGTGGAACGACCGGAGGCATTACCGCGGGGACTGGTGCTGGAGTGGCAGGTGTGGGAGCTGCAAGTGGTTCGAAGAACGCAGGTACGAATACCGCTCCAGGGAATAGTGCTACAGGGAACACATCACCTACTGTACGTATCTTGTCATGTCTGCTCGTCGTTGCGTACCGTGCTGACCTTTCTTCGGCCTGAACATAGTCCTCTAGCGTTGGCGCCGCCTCGGCTTCTCCGACAACCAGCCAAACAGCACCAACCACGTCTTCTTCCTCTGCGGCTGCGACTCGTCTCTCTGCACCTTTCGCATTCAAGGCCCCAAATACCATGGCGCGATTAAGTCAACCTGGCTCACCAGAAGGACGGACGGCAACATTGATGATTACGAGCGTCTTGGTTGGTGTCTTTGGATTTGGCTTGGCGATTGCTTTGTAATATCCATCAGGACGGACGGCGTTTTGTGTTTGGAATGCATCATGGGTTGTAATTTCCTCCTCGCTTGTATATCAGAGCTCGATTTGTACATGGAAATCTTATCCCCTTTCGTGACTTGACTTTGTGACCTGCACTTCCTACATTATACATAGCTTCCTACATACTCATTCTTCGTTCTCCAACCTGCTTCGCGGGGAATTCGGCTCCTGCTTGACCGGTCATTCGTCCACTTTCTAAATTGCTGCCGCGTCATACAATCGCTTGCCGCCAAAAACCTCTCTCGGCCGTCATTCGGTATTGGTATAATCGGCAGCGCAGCCATACGGGACCTCCACTTGAGCTTACAGCCTTAGGAAGCTGGAAGCTGGAAGCCGTAAAGCTGTTGAGAGCTGCCTTGAGCTGCACTTCTATATAGATCTTGGTCAAACGAATTTCCATACCAAGGATTGCAACTGTTGCCCTATATCATTCTCGAATTATCGGAATATTCATCATGTCAAGTGAAACTGCTGGAAAAGTGAGCCCTTCTCTTACTACAAGTTCCAGCGAAAACAGCCGACTGGACCTGATCTAAACCTCGCCCTCCTCCTCCCATTTACAGGTCATCACCTGCAAGGCTGCCATCGCCTGGGAGGCTGACAAGCCTCTGAGTATCGAAGACGTTGAAGTCTCGCCTCCGAAAGCACACGAAGTCCGAGTCAAGATTCTCTAGTAAGCCGCCATATGGTTCGCATCGAGGAAACTTGCCGATTTGACTTTTCTTGAATCCTGATAGCACTGGTATCTGTCACACCGATGCGTACACCTTATCTGGACAGGATGCGGAAGGTGTCTTCCCTTCCATTCTCGGCCACGAAGGTTAGCCACAATCAACCTCCGTTGCCTGTTTGCTCGACCTGCATTTTCCTAACTTTCCGCAATGGTGTTACAGGTGGCGGTGTCGTAGAGTCTGTTGGAGAAGGAGTTGCAAACGTAAAGGTTGGAGACCACGTCATCCCTCTGTACACTGCTGGTGAGCAAGTCCTCCGACTTTCCCACTTGTACAACCTAACAATCTGCACTCAAATCTCTAGAATGCCGAGAATGCAAGTTCTGCAAGTCTGGAAAGACCAACTTGTGTGGCGCTGTCCGAGCTACTCAGGGCAAGGGTGTCATGCCCGATGGAACTGTCCGATTCAAGTGCAAGGGAAAGGACATTTACCACTTTGTATGTTCTCCGACTGTTGGTGACCGGCGCGGGCTTTGTCTAATCTTTCACTGTGATCCACGTAGATGGGAACTTCTACATTCTCTCAATACACCGTCGTCGCAGACGTCTCCATTGTTGCTGTCAACCCAAAGGCTCCCCTCGACAAGGCATGTCTCCTCGGTTGTGGTATTACCACAGGTTTCGGCGCTTTGACTAAGACCCCTGGTGTTGGTAAGTGAGCCTTGTGAAACAACGACTGTATCATGACATTAATCCCCACATCGCTGCCGTAGAAAACTCAAACGTCGCCGTTTTCGGTGTCGGATGCGTCGGTTTGTCCATCTTGCAGGGTGCTCGAGCCAAGAAGTGCGCCAAGGTCATTGCTATCGACACGAACCCTAGCAAGAAGGATGTTGCGCTGAAGTTCGGTGCCAGTAAGCATTCATGAACCCGCCCTACCGTTCTTCAGCTTTCCCGTACTTACCTGTACCTTGCTCTTGTTCAGCCGAATTCATCAACCCCAAGGACCTCCCTGAGGGCCAGAGCATCGTAGACAAGCTGATCGAGATGACCGACGGTGGTTGCGACTTTACATACGACGCCACAGGAAACGTTCACGTCATGCGACAGGCTTTGGAGGCCTGTCACAAGGGTTGGGGTGTTTCCACCATCATCGGTGTTGCTCCTGCTGGAGCTGAGATCAGCACCCGGCCGTAGGTCGAAACGGTGTTGCTTGTTGTTCTGGATTTTCGTTGACCTTCTGCACACGAGTAGATTCCAGCTTGTCACTGGTCGAGTTTGGAAGGGCTCCGCTTTCGGTGGTGTCAAAGGCCGAACCGAGTTGCCCGGTATCGTAGAGGGCAAGTCTTTTTATCGTCAAGCACTTCTTCGCCCATTTCGCTGACGTGTATCGCACACGATTCTCACTTTAGACTACATGAACGGCACTCTCATGGTAGATGAGTTCGTGACCCACCACCAGACTCTGTCTGGCATCAACGCAGGTTTCGACGATATGCACGTAAGTCAGGATTCAGATCTCTGCGTTCCCATCCGCGTAGCTCCGCTAAACCGTTCCTCTTGCCATACGTAGAGCGGCGATTGCATCCGATGTGTCGTTGACATGCAAAAGCTCTAATGTTGCAAAATATGATCGTTGTACAACTCTGAATAATCCATGGGGCGCTTATACGACGATGCCCAACATGCAGATGATCTGTCTGAACGCTGGCATTTGAAGAGGTTTATCATCACGTTATTGCGACTCTCAATGGGTGTTTGGCTCAGTGCAATCTTTGTTCGTCTGAAGTAGGCCTTGAGCTACGCGACTAGTATCCCAGTACATATATAGATACGAGATCCCTCCTTACAATTTATAAGATTACGTAGCAATTATGGAATAGCGAATATGAGGGTGTATTTGAATTGTCAGAATCTATTTCTAGGAGTGGGGCGGCCTAGTATAAGTAGTTGTAAAGGACATCCTCGAACGATGATCGGATTTCGTCCAAGCTGTAACCGCAAGCGAGAGCGAGTTGCAGTTGCATTCGAGACTTCACCGGGTTCAGGAAACCAGAACGGATGAAAGAGGATTTGTCGTCGTCGGGCACTACGGCACCAACGTTGACTTTTGAAGAAGCTACCACAGGGAAACCCTTGGCGATTAAAGCATCGATGTCGGGCACGGAGGGAGTGGTCTGAGAGCCAGCTCCAGTACCTATTATTCCAGAAAAAAAGTCCCTTAGTTTCCGTTTCAGGGCCTTACATTCGCAAAGTGAACGTACCGGCAATGACGATACCCTTTGCGCCATCAGCCACGGCAGCTCGGATGAGGAGGTAGTCAAAGTCTTGATGGCTGTAGTCACAAAGGGTAGAGAAATTTAGTCTGCGATCATCCAACACACTTTGCTCTTCAAGAATCCCTTACCCATAAAGCACATCGACCATTGGCAACGCAGTCACGTTGGTGATATCGAAGGTCTTCTTGAATGTGGGTTGGACAGGCGGGTAGTAGAATACAGCTTTCGAGCTGAGGAACATCCCGAGATAGCCTTGTTCAAGTGCTCGGAAAGTTTCAAGAGTGTTCGCATTCGTCTTGATAGTGTAATAGGCTGATCCAATTCGGTCGTTGAGCACAATCATTGCTCCTCGGTCTCGAGCGTCGGGATTGCCGGCAAGGGTGACAGCCTGCAGCAAGTTTGCCGGGCCATCTGGGTCGTCGAATCAGCTTCCATAAGAAACAGAGGCATAGGTGACTGATGCTTACCTGCGGAAATGGCTGTGGAAGGTCGCATTGCTCCTACAATGACGACAGGTTTTTTGCAATTGACAGTCGCATCCACTAAATGCAGAGAAAGGTCTGTTTAGAAAAGAATGAACAAAGGTAGACGAAATACCCACTGAAGTATAGGGTTTCCTCTGCGGTGTCGGTTCCATGGGTAATGACCAAACCATCGACGTCGGAACCTTCACTGCACAGAATCTCGTTTGCCAGTTTCGCCATCTTGAGCACAATGGTCGCGTTCACTGGTAGCGATTTCCAAGCGAATGAGCATTCAGGGCTGCTGAGCAAGTCAAAGAATTGCGACTCACTATCCTGGCTTCCAATATTACTGATCTGGCTACCAACGACGTTGGCGATACCGAGCAACTCAGGAACCGCTAACAGTGACACAAATCAAGTCAGTTCAAGACAATTTTTGGCTGGGAGAAAAATGACGAACCTTGCACTAGAGCAGCGACACCCACGACACCTGCTTGATAACCAGTTGTATCGGTGTTGGATGATGAAGACCCGGCGATTGTGCCGCCAGTGGCAAAGATCACCACGTTGGGCAAGGACCTGAAGGGTTTAAATCATCGTCAGGGTGCTCTTTTTGGCATCAGCCTCCCCGTGTGCAACTCACGCATTGTAGGTGGAAGAATAAGTGACATTCAGCCCCTGCACAGACGAGAGACCAAGGGCATCGGTGGCGGTAGAGTTGCCCCTCTTTTCGATGACAGGAAGCGCTTTGGCTGCTCCAGCGAACGCGGCAGTAAGGACTGCGAGGGATGAGAATCGCATGATGATGATAAGGGAAGTCTTGCGGCTGGGTTTGGAAAACTGAAGGAGCGAACGTCAGTCAGTCTGCAGCCTGAACCGTCTGTAGCCTGAATGAAGCCACATTCCGATGCATGGGTTTCTTATATGAGGCTCAACAGATCTCGGTAGTGGCCATAGAGCTCTGCCTCAGCTGATCAACCTCACTGTAATCGAAGGAGCTATCTACCGTTACCAGGATAAGCTTGTTCCCAACCAATAGCTGAACCAATGGTTCCCCTTAGCCGCCCATAACGCTATAAGATAGGCAATCAAACTTTTCGGTGAGAACAAGCGTGCTGCGCTGCTCGTCAAAGATAAGATATGAGGCCGTGTTATTGGAAATACTGGAATCTAGCTTGGGGATAAGAGAGCTGATGCCAGCAGGGCGATGTCAGCTGAGCGCTCTTCAAGCGATACCATCATGTTCAAGGACATTCCACACGTTCACCGACATGCGGGTTTGTATCATTCGGAGTCTAGTGTCGATTGGAACCTCCTCGGAATCCAGCCGGAACTCACGATTATTTGCCAGATTATTGCTGAGGCCATTCATTCTTTCGTAAGGAGCAGGGGTTACGACTTTGCTGAATCCGTTTCTCTCCTGTCTCCTCCATTTTCTCAAGTTCTCCGACTTCTCTTCACCCTGTCTACGACATTTCTTTCAATCTCCCTTTGATGTAAAGGACTGGAGGTGATCAGCTAGGTGATCCGAACGACTACCAGGCCAGTACCAGGCCATTAGAGCCCCGATCAGCGACCCCGGTCGGTCCGTTATCAAATGTCCGAAGCCGGGTTCAGCCCGCCAATCCCGCCCTCTGTACCCCTGCACGAGCTGCTGTACAATTATGTACCTATTATTGTTGTACTCGAGTAGAGTAGAATCCCGATCCAGCTCCTAGAGGTCTCGCGGAAGGAAGAAGTAGCCTGCTCATAAAGGCTCTCATAGGTCTGCTCAGCTGTCTGCTCGTTCAGATGAAAACTCGATGGATGTTTATATAGGTCGGATTTAGGTTCGACAAGGTTCATACGGACTCCAGGGCGCACAAAAACAAGCAAGAGAGTACGAAGCTGAGTACGATTGAAATTTTGCGGTTGGGACCACCGGCAACTCCACCGACCATTGACAAGTTCAATAGCTAGCTTAATGATCAATGACAATTCCTCTTATGAGTCCCGGACTGTTCTGCAATCTGTGCGTACTGTATACCAGGTAGCTTACCGGGTACTACCGGTGACAGCTCCGGTGACTTGACTAGGTAGCAGCAGCTTAGGTAGCTGACTCGGTGACAGAAACTACGCTAGTAGCAACGAGGCACGTTAGGGACCAGACACGTCACCCAGCTCGTCATGATAGCTGTCATGATTACCCCATTCGCACAGCTATTCCTACGCCCATTCACTGCTCATTCGGTTCGTAACTGCTCGCCTTCGCGGTTGCATCCCTCTTCAACCTTCAAAAATGCCTTTGAACGCGACGGAGTAAGAAGGAGCTGAGAGGGTTTATATGAGTTAGTGCATATTTTTGCGAGCGGCGGTAGTAGTTAGCGTGATGTCGAAACGGCCCCTGAAACTTCCCGATGATCGCAGCTCTTCCTATACCACCAGCTCCTATACCCAGTTTCCTTCGTACCGTTCTACCGGTTGTGATGAACAGCCGTTCCGTTACCAGTTGATCATGAGGATGCGCCTTCTGACCACCCTAGCTCGTGTTCACCACGCCCCCGTATTCACCGAAACTTCAATAAATGGCCCGAACCCAGCGTCAATACTAGCTTCGATACTTGGACCTGGTTCAAATTAGTAGGAACAAGGGAGCTAACAAGCAGCCATAGGAGGAGGAACAAGCCAGGCGAGACCCGAGGACGCAAGCGACATCCTCTCCCGTTTCTTCTTTCTCAGCCTGCTTAACTGCCTAACTAGCTGCCTGGCTGTTTGGTGAACGACGAACTAGGCCGGCTGGTGAGTTGCTCTTTGGGAAAGTAAGCCCAGATTCCATATCATCGATCCTCTATCTGTTCCTCTTCATAGTCGGATAACAGGACAAGCCGCATTGCCGTATCCCCCTCCTTGTGGCGAATCTTCGCATGGGGAGACACGTCGAAAAATTTGAGTATCCGTATGTCGCATTGGCATATGATATGTATATATAGTGAGGAACCTTTACCGTGACACCGACTTCCTGAGAACGTCTGAGTTGCCCAAGACACAAAGCCTCCAAACAAATTGATCGTCCTCGACTTCACCATGTTAACCTCGACCATCACCTTTTTCGCCACTTTGGCCATTGCGTTTGCAGCTCCTGTGGTTGAAGAGCGACAGTTTACTTGGGGCGGCTATGACTGGACCAAGGGCATCGGTTCTTCTACCCCTTCCACTGGAAGCAGCGGCGGTTGTCCTGCTTATGAGGTCATTTCGGCAAGAGGCACAACGGAATCGCAAGCGGCTCCTTACGGCAACACGGCCACAGTGAACGGAATCATCAACGCAGTCGGAGGCAACTCTGCTCGATATGAAGTCGTCTATGCTGGTAAGCAACACGATCTACTCGATTAAGACTTGGTACTGATAATCGCCGTTTTTTTGGAACAGCTGATACCAACTTTGCGACTGGTCCTGCTATCGGTGCCGCAGACTTGGTCAAGCACGTGAACAACAGACTGTCCAGTTGTCCCAACACTAAATTTGTCTTGATCGGGTACTCGCAAGGAGCGATGGTCACCGGTGAGTAGATTCTCCCGCCCATCTTCAAGTATCGAATACTCAGTCGCATTTTCTCATCTGCTTTTTGCATGGTATCTTTCCCCAACAGTCACTGCGGAGAATAACTCCCAATTACCTCGAAACTCGATCGTTGCTGTCATCTTGTACGGAAAGTAAGTAAATCAAGTCGACTTTTGCAAAATGCTAAACATCAGCTAAAGCCCTACTCCCGCAATCCTCTTTCCTTCCAGCCCCTACTGGCTCCCTGGACGACCCGAGAACTCTGGCACCGCAACTTTCGGTTTCGGTGATGCTTCGGCTCTTGGTGTCAAGACTCCTGCTTCGTACCAGGCCATCACCAAGGACTTCGTGAGTTCAGTTGCTCATCTACGTGACATAACTTGCTGATGCTTCCTCATGTATGCGTTCGGAAAACAGTGCAACACGTAAGAACACTCCACATTTTTCGCTCGTTTCAAGCAAAGACTTGTTGTCTGACTGAGTAACTGACTTTGGAGAACTTCTTATAGTGGCGACATCATCTGCACGTCTACTGGCTCCATCTTCGCTCACCTTGCGTATTCGGGATCGGCCCAACAAGCTCAAGCCATCTCTTTCGCCACTGCTCAGCTCCGGGCTGCGGGTATTTAAATGACACATGAAGAATCTGACGAACAACCACTGTCCCCGTCGTACATTATGCTGTATGGCTTCCGGAGTTTTACTGGTTGACTGAGTATTGTGACCGAGTGTTTGGTCGTCTAGACTAGAATCCAGAGATAGCTCAAGCTTGTAAAACCCGCCAGTGAATGTCCCTGACTTCAACCTATTCATGCTTTTTGTTATGGTGGTTACCCCAAGTCGGGCGTTCCAGGCGTTCCACGAATTACGTTTTTTGCGCCTTCCTTTGAGTTTGGCTGACACTGTATTCACCGTAAAGACGTCTTCATCGAGTTCAGCATTCCGGGCTCAGGGGCGCGGACTGGAAAAGGCATACATCATCTATACAACTCAGAGTCGCAACTGGTTTTGCGGGTTGAAACAACATCCATGACCTCATCAAGCAAGGTTTCTCGAATGTGGCGGCAGACGCGACAGTCGTTAATCATTGTGGTGGAACAAGCCCGAGAAAGGAATCTTTGATCTCGATTTTTCTCTTTCTGCAATCTCGAAAAATACGGATCCCTATAGATGGAAAAGGCTGAGCCCGAGTGGATCTCTGGAGGCATATATCGGAAAGCGACTCACGTCATACACTGTTCTCATAAACTCTTTCGAAACCACACCGTTCGCGGGCCAGGCTAAAAGATAGGTTGCGCTGAGAACACAGTTGACAACTTAGCAAAATGACTCGTTTGACACGTCAAGAAGGTGGAGGACATACACCCATTCTAAGAAGGCGGCTGAAAAAAATGTCGACGATCAGTATGAAAGAAAGAACATGGTGTCAAGGCTGCAGTTGCTCACCGCTCCATCCTGTAGGATCCCAAACCATCCTGTTACCGTGGATCATTTGCAATCCCTCCCAGAACGTCAAACCTCCTTTCCGATTTCGGTCATACTTGCTGTAATAGTTAATTCCAAGTAAGCGAAAGATTTAGCCAGCCAAGGAAGAGGGTTCAAGCCGGTTTGTATACGTACTCGAATATGGCTTCAAATCGAGCAGGCACAAACCGACCTTCGCGATCATATGTCCCAGTGTCAGAACCGTGTTTAGCTCTATGCATTCTCTTTACGTTGAGCCTGAACAAAGGGTCGGGCCATCCCATTGTGAACCAGGCAAACCCGAGGTGGATGATGAACATGGACATGACAGATATAATCCAATGACTGCAACGAGTCAAGTTTGTTAGATATAGATATAAGCGTTTGCCCCCCTTTACCTGCAGAAAAACAGACTTACTAGCCCAGCTCATGAAAACCTCGATAAGTATCCAATGGCCAGATGATGCCATCGCTGTCACGATCCCAGAAAAGACAGTGTTGCTCGAGTACGCTATGGTCCTGATGTTTTTCCGCCCACTTGCTTTTCATTGTACCTGAAGTGCGGTTCTTCTGTCCAGTCAGAGAGCGGATATCGATTGGCATGAGAATTCACTGACCATCGGGAGCTTCCACACTTGCAGCGATATTTGCCCTTGCCATCTCTACAAGGTCATTAGCGGTTGATGAGATGTATGCTCAAGCGCCGTTTTTGGAACCCACGCACCTGGTTCGTACAGAGAGCTTCCTAGTCTAAGGCACTCCGCAGTATCCTTCATCGCCGAATGTCCAGGGATAGTGCGATCAAAGTATTGTCCACGAGCACTCCCTCGAGGGGAAGGCAGACCATCGACTTCGAGTCTCCTGTCGGTTCTGTTCTTCGTAACTTCGACCTCGTTATGTCGCAAGCTTTGTCGGGAAGGTGGGTCGTCGATGTCAGTCATGTTGAGTGGATTAAGTGAGTTGGTAAGGCGTCGATGGCGGGATAGAGGATTCTACCTACTTGATGGAGAAGGATTAAGTATCAAGTATCAAAAGTATCGACGAAGCTGGAATTACGATCAACTCGTTCTTCCAACATTTCAATGTGACGTCAGCTGAAACAGAGTACTACTGTACTAATCTACCAGTATCCTCAAAGACGTTGGACCAGTTGTTGGTTATCAAGCTGCATCGCTGTTGCTCAAACCAGCTCCATCACCGCTCGTATCACACATCATATAATCATGTTCTCTAATGAGCGGTGTGTCAATGATAGAGCCGAAGCCAGCCACGTAGGTACAACTCCGTGATATTCGGCATCCAGGCTGCTTCCCTCTCTAATCTACCGGCTCATTCAAAGGATCACTACCACCTGATCTGGGCATATATCGACCGGGCATACCTTGTCCACTTCCGCTAGGGTCAACATGTGAATACGCATGCGAGTCGACGACGATAAAGTCGGACATCTGGAGTGGTCGCAGTTTAAAGCCCTAGCAGAAGCAAAGCCAATGGATTAGATGGCACGGTGGCGGAAAGCACAAGCCATCACCTGACGTACCTCCTTCTTCGCTTGTTCCATGCCTTGAATACCCATCGCTCCCTTCTCGCGCATCAACTCCCTCACCGGCCGCATTGCCGCGTTCCTACACGTCTCTCGCAAATCACTGCCTGATAGCCCATCAGTCTTCCTCGCCAACGCGTCCAAAGAGAATCCTGGTTCCAGCTGAGTAGTTGCTAGCATGATTTCCAGGATCTTTTTGCGCTGTTCTAGATTGGGTAGTCGGATAGCAAACCGTTTTGGCATTCGTCGAAGAATTGCTGGGTCGATGCTATATGGAAACGCGGGTCTCAGCGAGCGGCCTGTCCGATATACTCGCAGACGACTCACTCGTTTGGCCTGTTTGTGGCGCCCAATACGATCACTCTTGTTTCGTCTCCAGAAGTGAGGCCGTCCCATAGTCTATATACCCAGGTGTGATCAGGCAAAGAAGAGATACGGAAGGAGAGTGCTCGGACCTACGTCATGAATTCTGCCTTCATCATACCAGTGACTTCATGATCGTTCCCACTTCTGGTTCTAAACAAGGAATCGATTTCGTCAATGAAGATCTAAAAGCATCATCTCGGTCAGCAAGAATGTCCGTATGTTACAGAATGCGAAACGTACAATACTCGGCTCAAGTTTACGAGCGAGCGAGAATAGGCCAGCGACTAGCTTATTAGACTCCCCGAACCACTTGTTGGTCCTAGTGTTGCAAAGAAAAAAAGGAGAAAGTGTCAGCTACCCTTTAAGCGATCGTCCGTGATGAACACTTGCAGGCTGGACAAGGGCAGATTGATGAATGTCGCTCCACTCTCCTTTGCCAATGCCTTTGCCACCATCGTTTTCCCGCATCCTGGATGTCCATACAGCAATACCCCCTTTGGCGCGCCCAGTAGACCGCTTTGGTTCTTGAATAGTTCCGGGAATGTCAGGGGGTAAATGACACTCTCCCGCAGAGTGTTGATGACATCGTCTAGACCGCCAATACTCTCAAACGTGGTAGAAATGCTTGAAGGTGGAATGATTTCGCCAGCGATGATTTGTTCATACTCGTTCAGTTCTAGGTTGTCAAAATCGATTTCGGAGCCATTGGCGTTGAGCGACGATAGGATTTCTTTGCCTTTCTTTGATGCCTTTTTGCGGTCCGTTTTCTGTGGATCCAAGCTGGATAGGACATATCTGACGGCATAGAAAAGAGCAATCTAACAAGGTCACCGAGTGTCAGGCGACAATCTCAACGCAGTGCAAGTGGCGGAGAAACCTACCTGAGATGCCGCAAACACAGCCGCTATGGAGCACGAGCAAAGGGTCAATGCCAGAGTCCTGTGGGTACGAGAGAAAGGCAGCAACTTACTGTCGACCAATATCTTCTGAACGTCTCGAGCCATGGCCTATATCCAAAAGTGTGCGGGCGTATAAAGGGGAGGCAAGAGATACGTAGGGTGCTATCTCTGAGGTTATAGGCTTTGAGGTATCCAAAACGACAATGAGATGATGTCTTCAAGAAACGATAGAGCTGTATGTCGACGTTGCAAAAGAAAGGCGACGAAGCGGAATGTTCTGTCACGAATTCAGGTAGTATGCAATCGACGCTCACCGGTTCAAACAATTTGGTAGCCGAAAAATCTGTCTCTCTTGAACCACTCTGGCCCACTATTTCTTAGTCGAAGCCCACGCGAGTAGCTATCTTCCTCCTGTCTCACGTTCGTAGGTTGCTGGCTGATATATGGAGTAGTCTGCTCGATGATTCTGCCAAGCACCGGTTTGGACATGTAACCAACGATGCTAGATCATATCTACCCTATACAAAGCATGCTTCAAGGCATCGTTGATAGGATGCACGACTTGAGCAAACAACTTCGCTCGTCCAGTCCCCTTGGCTGACTACACGATCTGGTGTAGATGTATGCGCAGGGACGCCTCACCTTCTTTCTGTTGCACTTTAATAATCAAGACCCCCTCCACCAGCATCGGCCGCCCCGCTGCTAACTGCAGCTGGAGCCGCATCCAGATCCTTATAACTCACTCGGCCCCTCTTGGCTCTGGGATCCTCCCTACCAGGCGTCAAATTCACAGGTGCACCCATCGGCGGTCCATCGCGAGACCCACGATAGCCACCGCGCGGCGAGTTGAAGTTACCAAACCCACCACGGTGTCCAGGAGAATCGCCGGGACGTGCGCCGAAATTCCTGCCTCTCCCGCGCCCGCGGTCTGGGAAGCGTCCGCTGAAACGACCGGTAGTATTCGTTGCTAACAAGGGATCATACGGTGGATGCAGTGGACGGCTGACTGGCTTGTCGTTGACAGAAGCTGGTTGATCTGGCAAGGGTATGACGTGTTTTGGGTCAAGGATAAAGTTGTCGAAGAGTGGAAGATCCTGGTTGAAAAACAGAATGCTATTGGTTTTAGATCTACAATCGGACGAAATATGAGCGCTGCTTGCTTACCTTGTTGAGATGTTCGAAGAGTTCCGCATGTTTGGTAGTCAGGTGTTTGTGAACGAATTCAGCCGCTTTGAAAAGCTTGCTGCAATTCTTGCATCGATACTTGTTGGCTTCTTCCTCCTTGATCAGAGGTCTGGCAATCTTGTCGATTTCGCTAATGGGTTCATGACATCAGTATAGTCAGAGAAATCATGTCACGATATTGTACTTACTCCTCCCGGTTTTTGCCATAATACTCTTTCATATTCAACTCTGATCGAGGCAGAATGATCAATTTGACTTTGCTGTCCAACCTTGACGACCACTTTGCGTTGACTAGAGAAGAGCTGGAGTGAGCGAATGCGTGTTTCGCCGCAAAGGCACAAACTTACAATCAACGACCTTCGGCCTGGGTCGCATCTTGATATCCAGCGGCTGACCATCCACATCCGTCGTTACAATAGGTCTAGCTTGGGGCTCCAGCTCGTTTTCCTCCCCCTGTTCGTCAACCATTTCCTCTTGAGGTCTAACATCGCCAGTCACTCTAACATGTCGTATACATTTGTTGTACAGCTCTTCCGGAAAGTCCATTGGCGCAACGCAGTAGTAGCAACTATGGCAGGATAAAAAGGAGTCAGTATTATGACATGAAGCGGTGCATCCTTCGACCGTACCTATTCAAGCCGTTTCGCAGATACGAAACCCATTGATCCAATTCTATTCTGACCTTCTCTCGTTCCATATCTACTACCACGCTCACTTCTTCGGCGCTCGCTGCCTTGTCGGCATCTTCAGCCTCTTGGATAAGCTTCTGGATTCGAGCCTGGACAGCTTCACTTCCCCGGGCGAGCAGTCGATAATTCGTCCTCGCCACGTCTTCCAACGACTTTTCCTCAACTTCAGCAATTTTACGTTCTTCTTCAGACAGCATAAGCTCATTCTCGAGCGCCAATGCCATAGCTTTGGCTTGAGCGGCGTCGTGTTTCATACGAGCCAGAGATCCCGCCAAGGCTGGATTATCTTTCATCCGACCAGTGAAATTGGCGGTGTTGACATTCATGTTGAGCGTGAAGTCCTTGACCTGTGATGTCCTTGATTTGTTAGCTTTTGGGTCCATGTCCAACGAAGAAGATCAATCTTGCACCTACCTGGATACAGTTGATGGCACCTAGCACATTTTCGATATCGACATTCTCCTTGAATTGAACATATCCGACACGGTGGCACCCCTTCTTCAAGTACGGCTCAGTCATGGCCAAATAGTCGAACCCAGGTTGTGACGGCAAGAACTAGAACGGAAATAACGGACCCTTTATAAGACTGCTGTACAGAAACTAGACAAGACATTTGGCACTCACTGCTTCAAGTGCGTGCCGGCCAATGTTCGGAGGTATGGTCTTGATAAAAATTTGATTGCGAGGTGCTGGTACTTCGACTAGTTTGTTGAGCGATGGGAGGATGACTTTTCCAATCCCATTCGCATCCCGTCCATCCTTCATTTTTCGCACTTCTGTGGGTACGGCTGGACAGCAAAGAAATTAATGGGGAACGCAGTCGAGACGAGACCAAGTGCTCAAGAAAGAATAAAAACTCACCACTCTCATCGTAGTTGACTTCGTCCCACGTGCCATTTTCCAATTCTTCGAGATACTTTTGAGCTGCAGGCACTCTGCCTTGCCTAGAAGCATGGGCTCGTAGCTGCTGCATAGCCTCATCCACGCCGTACTTTTCGATGAACCAAGTTTGATTTCGATGTTCCAGGAAGAATGCCCAGTTCTAGAATACGGCGCGCATGAGCCTCCGTGACCTGTTACCTGATAGCGATCAAAGACTTACCTGTCGAACGAGAAAGTTGTTCCTGTACTGTTCATACTTCTTTTCTATCACTGCGTTAATATTGATCGGCTCGCCTGTGCTTGGTTCTTTTGCTGTCAACTGTGAAAGTAGCACGAAAATCATGTCAGCGTAATTCGCTGCGCAAGACTGATGTCGCACAGCAAAAAGCTTTTTTGCCACGTCCACTCACCTGATCAGGATGCGCGGCCTTGTACCACTCTCCAAAAGCAGACTCGGAGAAACTGTTCTCCGACTGTTCCGGGTCAACTAATCCAGTACCAGGAACGTCAGGTCCGCCGCGCTGCACGTCTCCTGGGCCTTGACGGTTGTTGTCGTCCCGTGGATAAGGATACCGACTGTCTCCGGCCGGAGGCCAATGTGACTCTGGTCCTCGTCGAGGAGACATGGACCTTCTTGGTCCGTATGCTGGGTTGTACCCGCGGTCCCAGCCTCCTGGATGATCTCTTTCCCTGCCCCTATCGTACTCGCGATCCCGGTAATCGCCTCTACCTGCTGGGCCATCCCATCCACCTCGGTAATTCCCTCCACGGTCGTCGAATGGTGGCGGTGGTGCGCCTCCGTATCCGTTGCCGCTTCCAGGAGGCGGTCCGCTTTGAACAAAGTATCGTGGCCGAGGGTCGTATCTTCCGCCGCCTCTCGCAGCTCCTGGTGGAGAAGGCGTTCTACGACGTTTTCGAAAGTCGTTGTAGCCCGCACCAGGTGGACCACTGGTATCAGGACGTCGATCGATCGACATGTCTTCATTCGCAGGCGGGTCATAGATATCTCGACCCATGTATCCGTCATTGCCAGCCGGAGGATTATACGAGTCTCCTCTCATGATGCACTAGCTGCCAAGACTCGATGGTCAACCTCTACCGACGATTATGGTGGCACAAGGTGTCGCTGAATAAAGCGGCAATAGGTATCTAATAGGAATACCTGCAACTTGAAAGCAGACGAGCAAAACAGAAGTCGAATACGGTTTCACGAGAGACGCGCGGGTTTCAGCAATTGTGTTTTTTTTCAAGGGAACTCGTCTGGCAGAGGATATACCTTGGGTTGGCCTTGACGATATGCAGATTTTGCTGCTGCCTGTCTAAAGAAGAGGTGTTCTGTAGGCGACAGTGTGTACTTGAGTCACTGTACTGGACCTCGTTGAGAAGCGACGAGATGTTGGTTCACGAAGCACGACGAGTGATCGGATTGGTCGCTTGGTCCGCTTCGTCTCACACCGGATCCGCAGACGTGTTAAGCTTAGTCATCATGTTTCATAACCTTCATCTTCTCCTTACCCCTCATCTAAGTCCAACTTTTGGTCGAAACTGCACTCAAGGCGACGACCCTAGATTGTCCAGTAGGTGTAGCTGTATCGTGAAGCACAAGATCGCCCAAAATGTCGTTTGTGTTCACCCAGTTGATTGGATGTTCGACCTCGACGAAAAGAGCGACAAATGCGTTCCGAAACCCTTCCCGGTTCGCTTCCAACATTCGGTCTGCAGTGAAGGAGACGGGACACTTTAGCTTTGAAGCATCAAGGGGCGTAGGAAGCTTGTCGCGGTATCCATTTGGCTCCAACTCTCCTCAAGCGGCTTTCCGTCGAAACATCACGACCGGCTCATCAGGAGCATGGCATCGGCAAGCATCGCAATCGAGAAGAGGGTTCAGCTCGACGTTCTTTTCCAGGGCGCCCAGAAATGCGATAGGCAGGATCGAGCCAAAGCGTATAGTTGTAGAAATACCGAGAATAAATCCGTTTGAAAGCGTATGGAAGCCAATCCTTGTGAGTTTCGAAAACAGTTGAGATGCAGCTCGCACAGCATCGCAAGGTGTATGCTGAATATCCCGCTCGACCGGCTCTCATCAATAGTTTGCGACAGGTCTATCAGTCACGGCCTACGTGCTCGCTGCAGCATATACCAATAGGGAAACGGATGTATGGTCCGAGAGATTAGGATCGAATTCATGGTGGCGAAGGGGCACGGATCAGCCCACGGATGACGAGATACAGCGTGCCAAGAAGCTGCAGACTGCAAAGGTAGCTCAGTTTCTCAATAAAAATTCCGCGAGAACGTAGAGCTAACACTGTTCCCTCTGTCCCTCTCAGCGTCTGCAAGATACTCTCAATCGGCTACCTTCAGCACTCTCCTTCCTCCCGGAAGGCATCAAGACGCCTCTATTACGGATCTACATCTCCCTCTCAGAGTCATACCTCATGGCACCGCCAGCGCAGCTAGTATGCCTCTCCATTATCGGAGTCAACGGTCTTGTCTTCCTCGCCTGGAAAATTCCACGCTTAGAACCGACGATGCGCAGATTCTGGATGCACTGGCCCGTGGGCAGCAATCACCGCGTAGTCACCCTCGCCACCGCTATTTTCTCCCACCAGAGTCTCCCGCACTTTGCATTCAACTCACTCGCCCTGTATTCATTCGGTTCGGCCGCGTACTCGTACCTCGCACATCCGGATCGGGATTACGATAGCCTAACCACGATTCTGCCTTCGAGCACGACAGCGTATCATTTCCTCGCCTTTTTCCTTACGGCCGGTCTATTTTCCTCGCTATCTTCGCATCTGGCAACGGTGCTCTTCCGTGTCCCGCGACTATTACGCGATTTAGCATCTCCAGCTCGCGTCTCCTCTATCTCGGCTTTGGCAGCGAATCAGGCTGTTCTTCCGTCCTTGGGAGCCAGTGGAGCCATCTATGCTACTTTGACGTTGACGGCTTTGGCGTTTCCCGATGCGAGTGTCAGTTTGATCTTTGTCCCATGGTTCCCGATCCCGATTGGAGCTGGAATGGTGGGGATGATCGCGATTGACGCTTTGGGTATGATCAGAGGGTGGAAGTGAGTACCGGATATGCTTGGTAATTTTACTTGCCCCCTCGCTTTATACTGACACCTAGGTCTGTCGCAGAATGTTTGATCACGTCGCTCATTTAGCAGGTGCATCGTTTGGTTTGGCGTATTACCAAGTTGGCCCGTCGATCTGGACATGGCTTCGGGTCAAGTTAGGAGCAGAGGAGCGTCGCCTGGGTCTGTAGGTTTGAGGATGGAGTAGTGTGATATGGTTACTATTCTCACACCGACTATGTATGAGGGACCGTCAACTGTTCGATCCACGCTTCCCCACACGGCATAACATCGTTTAATATTACATTGCATCGCTTATACAAGTCCCGCAATGACGTTGTGATCGGGAGATACGATCTAGGGAGGATTATCATGTCGCCTGACATGCTAGTGACCGAAATGCTGCAATTTCTCGAGGTATACCTCACGAGGTATACTTGACCCGTGACCCAGCGGTGAAACGTTGAAACAAATGACGCTGAAACGGGAAATCGATGACGAATCGTCGGCGGCTGTGCGAATTGCTGCGTAGAAATGGCGGCCGGATCTCCGAATAATGAAAGAAGAACATGAGCTGGCTGCTGCCGGGCACAGCGACATTCCATTTAAGCACATGACAGATAGATACGTCGAGTTCTTGCTCCACCTTATTCTTTCTCTTGCCAACAGCATCATCATCAAGCATCATGAGATCAGCATCAGGACGGTTTCATCTCGGACTAGGGAAACGGCCAAACACCGACGATCGTGGAGAAAGGGAAAGAGATGTAAGCGGAAGTGATCAAGGGGGTGATTCAAGGATGGTTAGCGGCAGTGGCAGCAATAATGGTTCAGGTGGCAACGCTGGGTTCGGAGGAAGGACAGGAACGGGTGCTTTGTTGAAAGGTAGAGTTGCGCATACGGGTATCGTAAGTCTTGTGGCATCTCAACGCTGGAGCCAGATGGGTTGGATACTGACAAAAGTATCGGTTTTCAGCTTCCCAACTTTATCGGTAACTCTGAATTGCGACAACTGCAAGATCTCATCCATTCCGAAAAGGCTGTCCTTCAAAGCGTGGATCGCACCGCTGCCGAAATTGCCAAAGCACAACAGTGTCTTTCCCTCTGGGGTCAAACTGAAGGCTCGGATTTGGCAGACATCACGACTCACGCATCCCTCATTCTCTCTCACTTGCCGACTGGTTATTCCAAATTCTCTGTACATCAGGCCGATCAACGTGCGATATGGAAGTCGGTTCGCACACGAGAAGAGGAACTGGACGACTTGCAGAAACGGAGGAGGAATACGTATACTCGAGCGGAAAAGGAGGAGAAGAAGTTGGCAAAGATGAATCAAGAGAACAAGAATCTTCATTCTCAGACGGAGCTGTTGAGTTCACTGCGCGATCAGATTCGACACATGGATACCGACATTGTCACCGAGGAAGCCAAGATTGGCGACTTTAAACGTCGTGCTACAAAGGAAGCTTTGGGGATTAAATTCAACGGTCTCTTGGAGCTCGCGGAACATTTGACGATCGTTGGCGAGCTCGGGAAACTGCTGATCGAAGAGATTCCACTGGAGGAAACACCGCCGGGTTATGGACGAGCTCCTTACACGAGTTACGCCACAACCGAACGTTTGAGTACCGAAGCAGCGAAATGCATTTCCCAAGTTGTCTTTCATCCACCTCAAGTCGCCGCTCGACCTCCCGGATTACCTCATATGCAACCGCTTGCGCCGAATTCTGCAGGATCGGCCGGTCAACAAGAGTTTGCTATGGGAGAGGGTGTGCCTGGTCGACAGGAGCAAAGCGATGTGTACAGGAGATATGCAGAGGCATACAGCGATGATCCCGGAGCACCTGTGGGTGACGCTACGAGAACTACCGCACCGAAATTCACAAGGTTCCAGAGCGATGAAGCCACGCCCTCTGGAGACGGATTGCCCCACACGCCACCGACCTCTGGCCCACCGCAATTGCACAAGATCATGTTTGACGCGCCTTTGAGTCCGCCTATACCCGGTGCTCGAGGCACTACCGAACATGGGTACGAGTACGAGCAAGCCGCCTCGGACGCAGCTCGAGGAATTGATCAAACTGTTACGCCTCCAGTCGATTCTGTTACTGGCCAACCCCACTTGGAACCCATCAACACCTCTGGCGAGCGAGGTTTCACGCATACCCAACAATTCGGCGACGCAACAGAGCAGTTGAACTCTGCGGAACCATTCTCGGCCGTGTCACGTACAGGGGAAGGCACTCTTCTCTCATCCTATGCGTCCGAAGCTATTGTTCAACCGGCTCAGCACGCCCATTCAGCCCACGCTACGTCGGCAAGGGTGTCCAGGCTCGGAGGAAGTCATGCAGAGGGACTCGGAGGCCATGGTCTTGCACATCCGATGACGACGGCGTTTGCACCCGCTACGGTAGCTCCTAGTGCGGCTCCATTATCTGCCGCATACGATCACGATTTGAAAGAAGATGGACCTCGGAGGGTATTGAGGATAGAAGATTGGGTGATTGAGACTGTCAAGAAGCCGATCTTGAACGGACCAGAAATTGATGCGTGAGTGCCTGTTAAACCATCCCTGTGCGGAGACCGTGGGACTGACATTTCGATCACGCAACGAATAGTGCGTCTGCCGACCTTGATATTCCTCTTCCAGAGATGACATTCGGTAACAACAGTCTCACGCTTCAGTACACTCCGTCACCTTCAGCGCCCGGAATATCTCTTCGGTTCGACGCGTCGCTTGCGCTCGCGCTCATTCCCAAGGGACCTGGATGGGAATCTGCTACGGGTGGAGCTGTGCAAGTCGCTATGGCCCAGTCTTGGGGAGCAGCGCAAGCCAATGCTCGTGCGGCTGGTCAAAAGACGATGCTAAGCGAAGGACCGATTCCGGATGCTCCTGCTAAACCATTCGACTGGACATACTCGTCAACATTTGCCGGAGACATTTACGTTCTCGGCGGTTCCGGCGATTATGATTTCCAACCGAGCACGGCGGACAAGATCCCGATGGATTTGCTTGCGAGGCAAGACCCGGTGCTGGACAAGATTCTCTTTTATGATGACGTCCCACTTTACGAGGATGAACTGCACGATAACGGGGAATCGATTTTGAATGTCCGCATTCGGGTCATGCCGCATTCATTCTTCATTCTCTCTCGACTTTTCCTGCGTGTCGATGGCGTCTTGTTCAGGACGTTCGATACCAGGGTGTTCCACCAATTTGGTAGTGGAAAAGTGATCAGGGAAGTCTGTGGTAGGGAGTGCAGTTATGCTGACATCAAATCAGTACGCCAAAGCCTCTCACCCATATTCCCTTTCCGACTACTGATTACATGCATTTCCTATTTCTCCTTTACCCGTATTGTACGGTATAGCGACTCGAAAACTCTGATGATTTAACACCACTCACGGACCCCAACTTTGTGACCCAGGTCTTGGCTTCGATGCCCATCGCCTCAGCTCAACTGAATGAAAAGCTCTGGCCCGGTTTGGGAATTCGTACCGAAGTTCTCATGTTGCCGTCACCTACTGGGGATACCGCCAACACATCTCATATAGCCGCCCCGCCTCATTCCGAAGCCGTGACGCGAGATGCGGTATCGCAGTTCACTACCCCTCCGACCTCCGCTAGCGCGGCTAATACGACTTTTGCGACACCACCGCCAGTATCTGGCAACAGTGAAGAAGGGACGTATGAATCGCCGAATAGACCTAGCATCATGAGCAGAGGCAGGATGTCGCGACGAGGCGATGACGCGGGTGCCGATGGGTATAACTACGATTACGATAATACAGGTAAACTGATTTCGGGGATACTTGGCCTGCGATCATCTTTTACTAACTTCCCTTATGTTCCGCTTCGTAGCATACTTTGTTCGAAATCACGCTTCTTCACCCAACAGCATTCCACGTGAACAGAAGACCTTGCCTAGCAATCCCGAGTTTTCTGAAATCCCCCCGGTAAACGAATATAGGGAACAGGAGCGAGAGGCGTTTGGTGCGGGTCTGCCCACTCCGGCTGGTGATCGGGAGGCGTTCTACACGCCAAGCGAGAGCGCTCCGGCAAGGGTCCTATCTCCTGCTATTGGATCGACCAACGGCACCGGTGGACCCCGAAAGATCGCAGCTGGAGCGTTCCGAAGGAACAAGCCTACTCCCGCCATTGCTGCTGGCCCTGCTGCGTCGTCCACCATCAGGTCGCAAGGCAGCCCGTCAGGGTCACCAAGACACAGTGAACAGTATGCCTCCCCACCGATCGCGCAGCAAAGCTATACACCTGTCCATGTCTCATCAGGAGATTATTCGGGCGAACCTTACAACCACCATCAGAGAGACGCCGCACTAGATGACACGCATTTTAGTGACCCGGGCGTAGATCCTGCTTTGGGTCTGGGCTCTCCGCTACCGCCACCGCCACCAGCATACGGCAGCTCACATGGCGATGCAGCAGTGAACGATGATGATGTTTATGCTGACGCTCCTCAGCAAGGGTATCAGGCAAGTCAACTTGTTGCGCGTGATACAGACGACGGGCATTTGAGGTAGTGCATGTGAGCTTTTGAATGTTTGGAACGATTAGGCATGTTCTTTACAAGACTCTGGAAGCGTCGTTGGATATGTACCATAAAGATAATATAATAACGTGTCACTGTCTTTTTTCCTCTTGCGAGGTGGCGTTGTTTCTCGAAGCGTCTTCCTCTGGAGACCTAGACTCTTTCTCTGCATCCTTTTCTTGCGCTCCTCGTTGATACGATATGAAGGCGAGTTGAGCAAATATTCGAGAGACGACCTTTGCCATCCGTGATCTTTACTTTCTTCTCATTGCTTACTTCCATGACATCATCATGATCAGAGATTGTATATTCTCGATTTGGTCCCGTGAAGCAGCTCGTAAAGCTCTTCTTCTGTGTGATTTGCCAATTCAACATAGTTGGTGGAAAGCCGCCCCTACTAGCTGTAGCCCTTGTGCTTTCATCCCAGTAACACTATGTCAGAGGACGACAAGCCCCTCCTCAGCCCACTACCTTTAGGCACGGCCACAAGATCACCACCACCACCATCACACACGGCGTATTCCGCAAAAGGAGGACGAGGGAAATACAGCCTCAAACCCAACCGGATCTCATTCCCTTCCTCTTCCACTTCGGCCTTGTACGACCCGGCAGGGCAAGTGGAAGAAGGGGAAGATCCAGACGTGTATGATCTACGGACGAGTGGGTATAGGCCTACACCTACCCGGAATCGAAGTGCTGCGGATTCTGCTGGAGGTGCTGGGTTAAGGGGAGAAGATGTGGTGGATGTGGAATCCGGGAGGGAGAGGAGGCAGGGCGTGCCGAAATTATCGAGAGAGTGTTTATGGTCGTGAGTCATCCACTATCGCATTGCTACCATCACCAACGCGTAAGCACCGTGGGGTCGCTGATATTATCGTCCAGTAGTGAGTTTAAATGCTACGGAACGTATATATTTCCGCCACTTGCAATCTTTGGCGTGTTGGCGATAGGGATCAGTTTGTCCATTTTCGGATGGAAGCAAGGGTGGTTTGACAAGTAGTGTGCTGTAGCCAGTATTGATTGCGTTGGGCTTGCCACCCGACCGGCCGTGGGGTTTGTGCAAAGTGCGAAACAAATGTATTTCTATTCATTTCTGTTGTACATCCCGAAGTTGTATAGATCTACATGTACGGGCAACGAGACTGTAGTTGTAATGTGGACATGCACAGCTCATCCGGGAGAACTCGTCTAATCCACGATGTTTCAGACGGCGTTCCCGCCCATGCCTACCACACGCAACCTGGATCAACCTCCCTACTCAAACCCGCACTCATCACGAACCAGCCTGGACTTACCCGTAACACCAACTACATCAATAATCTTTGCAATCTCCCCCGCACTCAACCGACCCTTGACACCATCCAAAAACGCCTTCCAACACCCATCCGCATCCCTCTCATCCTCAAACTCCAGTCGACACAGCCCATGCAGTTTTTCCCAGAACGCAGGTTGTGCGAGCGTGGTGTGGAATGATGCGGAGGTGTTGGCGATCGGCCCGGGACCGTGTGGTGGGTTGGAGATGTCTGCTGCTGTTACCGCACGTGGCGGGAGGGTGTGGGCGGACGTGGTGTTCGCTGTCAACGGGTCTGCGTCGGAGATTGTCAGTGCTGGGATGGTGTTGCCTGGAATCGGGGTGGCTTCGATGGGGATCGAGGTGCCTTGTGTGCGCGGTGTTGGGTCACCTCCAGGGATTTGCAAGTCCCGCTCCTTTTCCCATCCCGGTTTGAGTATCACATGGACGATCGCTCCATCCTGGATATCATATTCCTTGAGAAGCTTGGCATCTGCCAGTGCTTTTCCTTTCAGTAACAGTCTTTGAGCGGACGCTGGTGGTGCGGAGGAGGTGGAAGTGGATACGAGTTGTTTGAGATCGGAGACAGAGTCGGTGATGTGTGCTTTCACGGGGAATATGAGTGACGGTTTCAAGCTCTTGACTGTGATTGAGATGATATCTGTCGTCCAGCGTGCGTGAAGAAGTAAGTTTCAGGATCTCTCTCGCAAAGCAAAAGCCTCACATACCGGTGGAAGGCCCAGCTTCAGGTTCATCAACATCCATAGCAGCTGGAGGTTGTCCGAGATCTAGCTGTTTGCGCACGGCGTCCTATTAATCAGCCTTTCGCTGGCGTACAACCGCCTCGCCTAGACTACTCACACTCAGTGCAGGCATCTTCCTCGGCCTTTTCTCTGCCGGTGTCACGAAATCATCAGGGTAAGTGACTGGATGTTCGGCTAGCTTATCCAGGTAGCGCTTTGCAAACGCGTTTTCTTCAGCTGCCTCTGCGGATAGGGAAGACATGTTGTTGTTGTTGGTGGTTTGGATGTCGATGATGTCGATCTGAGTAGACTGTTCGGTATCTCGAGTTGTATGTATGTATGTATGGCCGGCAATCATCAGTAGTCGAGTCCATACAACGAATGACGAAGCAACAAGCTCGAAGCGTATGCTAGATCAAGGTAATGCTGACTAAGCCAAGTTTGGCGGCTCCCGGCTCCCGGGGTTTCTTATCTACCGTCGCTTACATCTTGAGACTACTCGTACTCGTTCGCTAGACTTAACAATCACAACAAGCCCAAGAACAATTCAGCTACATCTCTATCCCTAGAAACATGCTTCAATTCGACTGGGAGTCCGACTCGCAAGGCGGTAATCCCTACACTGGACCTTATACTCGTCGACAACTACAACTACCCGGCTTGGCGAACCAGTATCCCGCGATACCTCAAGCGCTTTAGTCTACGATCAGCGTTGGAATCTAGCTTGGTTTGGAAGGATGGGTCTTATTCCGATATCGAGCTTGCCCAGCCGTACACTAAAAAACCGACCGGCCCTTCGAAAGACGATTCGGCAGGATCAACCTGGCCATCTGGAGACCGCTCGTCTGTCCACGCAGAAATAGTCATCCTTCAGACTTTTTCCAGGAGTATTCAAGAGAGATGGGGATGGTCATCTCGGTTCCATTCGGCTGCAGCACTCTGGGACTACCTCTACGTCCAATACGGCACACCCGACTCTCACACCACCCGTGAAGCGTACAATAGGTTGTTCCCCGCGCCAGAATTGGGAGGTCATCGACGATATCCTCGGTCTCGTCTACATGCAACGTGGGGCAGCGCGCACGTGTGGGAAGCCGCCAACATCCCATTATCTGAACGCTTCCTCAACCTCACCCACCTGGCGTACGTGCCTCCACGGTACTTTCTCGATGTGCCGCAACTCTGCCGTCTACGGCTTCGCTCGAATGCCAAAGCAGAATTCACCGAGATTGTTTCAATGTCTACGGTCCGCTAGCACATTGTTCCCCGTAAGAGTGAAACGAAAGCCATGGTGCCCTCACCATCAAACACCGCAGCACGACGTCAGCGAATGTCTTGTCATCCGAGGCCTGTGGAGAGATATACGTCGTCGTTCGAACAAGGACAGGGGGGACAAGGAGGACGAAGAAGAAGCAATTTCTGCGATTTTGGATGTTCCGCAAGATGAATGGTACTGCGACAAACATGATATGCGAGATCATGACGATAAATGGTGCACCACTCAATTGCGTCGAAGATTCGCTCGACACCGATAAGCGAGACGCCCGCGCGCTGTGCTTCTCGAAATTATCGGGAAAAGACCTGTCAGCATTAACAGGTCCGAAATCGACCATCTCCTACAAAATTGTTCACCATCAACCGCACCCTTCGTTCTCCTTCCCCCATATCAATATATCTTGTCCGTCCAGTCTATCCTGCTTGCCGATTCCGCCGCTCGTCTTCCGCCTTGGACTTGCTTTCCCCCGCGGCAGTTCTCGCCCGCTTGTCTCGATTTTTTTTTCGTCGCCAATAACACCATCCCACCACTCTTTCGAAAACCCGCTTGCCAAGTTCTGTGCATGTTTACATATCTCGCCATACATCACAGCTACCGCTCCACGGTATCCGTTCTCAAGCGGCATCACGAAACTCTTGCCGGGTTTTATCATCAGTTTCATCAAATCTCTTGGCTTTGAGCCAGTCAGTACCTACGCCTTGCCTTTGCACGTTGCACCACATCTTCATTCATCATTCCGTTCCCTCAAGTCGGGACCTGCTTGTCCATTTCCGCCTCTCTCTCTGGGACACCTATCAAGCCCCCACCCCCGTCATCGTTCATCGGTATCCGCGTTTCTGCAGAAGATGGAACTAGCACTCCCCTTAGCGCCTGCGATGCATCAAACATGCGAGACTACCAAATCGGTTCCACTGGAAATGCGTGTGTTCAGCCGCTACGTATGACCAGGAATTCGACAGTGTGCCATCACACTGTAAAATCCTGTATTCCGCTTTATCGAAGCTGCACAGTGTGCTGCCCCTTCCAACTCCGTTCGAGTTCTTCCAGAAAGATCAGACAGCTGGTCATCTTTGCGCCTAAACCGGTCTTGGAATTTCCCCAACCGCTCGAACCACTGAACTTCTTTGCCTGAGCAAACTGCCTGGTCAACTGTCGATTCGGTTCTCTGTCCCAGCCCGCCCTTCCGATCAAATTGTCGCCTCAGCCAATGCATCGGCCTTATGGAAACCCTAGTCCCTCTCGGGCGAGTCGTTGACGGAGGACCGTCGTCTCATCCAGTCGACGCCAAGAACCCCGACAGACCGAGCAGTTCATCTGGCCCACTCTGTCTGGTTCCACTCGGCATATCGCCAACAACCTCGAATTGGTGGCCTTTACGGTTGCACATACACCGCGCTCACCTCACGACATTGTGAATTCCGTCACCTCATTGTCCTTTCGTGGGTTCTACGAAGACTTTATCGGGTCTGTGAAGCCAGGGTCATCCTTGATCTTTCGTCGTCCGGCGGCGCCGCATGTCTCGGAACACACATCGCCTTTATCGGCTCATTCGAGTCGTTTCGGGATCTCGAAGTCGTTTCCAAATCCCTGCAACCATGTGTGACTCGATATCTGCTCGCATTGGGACGACGCTCAGAAACACCTTTGCGTCATCAACGTCTGATCGTCTCGGCAACCTGGATCGCACTCCGCCTTAATATGTTGGCGATCCATGCGACAGTGTGCAACACCGCCTGAATCACACGGAAACGTGCCGCTGGATGTACGAACGATCGCTACCCCGGCGCGGCCCCTTCTCAGCCGCGTGGCGTGTCTCTATTTTGCTTTGACTTTTGCGCCTCGGCCATGACCGCCTCGGGGTGTATTTCTCAGGGGAATGTGTCGGTGAGAGGTTGCATCGTGTTGTAATTTTTGTTATCGGAACTATTCTATTCAGACCAATCGACACGCCCGCATGGAACCTAAGTATAGATAGCGGCGTCCCGTTCCACGAAACTGATCGATGTCCATTAGCGGCTTCTATTATGCATACAACTGAAATATTGCTAACGGTTACATCTACTTTGACAACGGGGCTGTATAGCGCGGTAGCCGGTGGTATACCAGGGCATCCTGATCACCATTTCATCTTGAACAAACCCTTTTTCTTGCCATCCCCGCCAGCTTCTTTCGAGTTGCCGTTATTCATAGCAGCTGCCATTGCATCCATGGTCTTTCTCTCCTCCTTCTCTTTCCTCTTGTCATCCTTGTGATCCTTCTTCTTGTCGTCTTTGTGACGCCCCAAGCCAAAGGACATCTTCGACCCGGACCCCGATCCGGTCGAGGGTGCGGGTGATGAGCCCCTGTTGATATTGAGCGCCGAATTGAATCGGCTATAATGAGGATGTGGCGAAGGCTGAGCAGAATTTGCAGGCGGAGGAAGGGCGGGAGGTCCGACCGGTTCTGACCATATTCGGGAGTCGAGGATCCTGTAATAGTGGAAGCGGTGAGCACATACTTCCGGAGACAAGCACGAATCGGCTTACATTTGGAAAGAAGGCTGTCTTCCGTTTTCTGGCCTGGACGGCGAGGGTGCATACGGGCTCAAAGGTGTGGCATTCGGAGGATTTCCCCCTACTCCTGCTCTGCCCAACGTTCTCATATCGTTGATGAAAGACTCGGGAGTCAATTGGTGTGTAGAGCCTTACCAATCCCACAAGACATTTAGTAATGGCAAAGTCATCAACAGACTCCGCTTGGATATTACGTACCAATTATCACCTCCTTGTTCAACGATTCACCAATAAGATATGCCAGTCTCTGCTCCGAAAATGTCATACCGCCAGCGACGAACAAGATTATTCGCTGTCTCGACTCTGAAGTAGCCTGAACGCGAGCTGCCGGAGCTTTATGCCATGTTGGTCGGGCACTCCGCAGCGATCCGCCGTTGTTTGCACTGGGCCTGCTGATTGCGGATGGCCGAGAATGCGCCGGAAGGGTGGTAGCGTCTGCGGTTGGTGCATCTCGTAGATAAGGGAAATCGTTTTGGCTTAGGCGATTCGTGGATTGCTCCTGGCAAACGTGTGAAAAGGTTTAATATGCGGGGTTAGGGGCCGGTGTCTGAGTCTGATACGTACCTCTATAATCTGTCGAATGAGTGGCTTGTACCGCGACAACTCGTAGTCATCATCGCTTGCTCCATACTTTTGCTTGAGCCTCGACCTGGTATTCCGCTCGTTTGCCGTCTGTCAGAGGGGATGAGCATTGCGCGCCTGCTTGGGTCGAAGGACACCGAGATACGCACCCGTACGACCTTTGCGCCCAAGTTGGTCAGGTTATTGACGGCATCCTGCTCCCCTAGCGATAGTCTTGCATGCTGAAACAGCCGCTTTCGATCTTCATCGGGAACACCATCTCTGTAGAGCACCCACAGCGCGATAATCCGGACTTTATCTTTATTTCTGTGGAAAGCTGGCGAGTCAATCGTCGACCCCCACTGATCATTCAGAGTCAAGTAATGACTTACGATAACGTCCTGTCGGAAAGAAGTGGGATCATATCCTCCACAAGCGACTTTGGGTTCTTGCCGTCGGGAGTGACGCCGGTTGCACAGCACTGAAGTCATTCATAGAAGATCATCAATGTCCGCGCTTGGTCTGCAGGATGGTATCTGCACTCACTTGCTCAACATTTGCAGCTTGAGGCAGTTTAGACTGACTAAACGTATTCATACACGTCTGTGACATTTCCAGGTGTGCGGAAAACTGATCGCCACAACCACGGTAAGCAGAGTACCAAGGAGGGTGGGCAACAAACGCACCTTGTCCCTCGTTTCCGTAAAGGTTGGCAAACTGGCCAACATATCCTTCATATCGTCCAAACTTGCTGCATTCTCCCTGATGATTGGGTCATCCCGAGCATCAGTACGTGTCGATCAGCCGCCCCGACTAGACGACACGACTCACGTATTCCTGAACCCAGCATGCTCCGTCGTAAACTTGTTGAAATCGACCATCAACTTGTCAATCGCCTCTTTCATATGCATATGTCGAATCTCGGTCCAAATCGGGTCGTCCTCGTTTAGCAACGCTTCTTTTTGTTCGACAGCTCCGAGCGCCGTTTTCACCTTGTACCTTTGAGCGAGAACGAGGTAGAGATGAGCAGGACGCCGAGGCAACACACAGCAATGCGAAACCTACTTGTACTTTGGACCTTCATCGAGCGGCAGTAGATCCTGAATCATCGCTTGGTAGGTAAATTCATGCAGGAACGGCGCGACGGGATCCATCGATCGATCAAGCACGAACAAGACGGATTTCGGCCGATGGTTCGACGATGGCTTCACATGGTTTCGAAAATCCGTCAGTTTAAAGTCAGGCTTACAAGTCCCCCGCCACTCACTGGAAAATCCGGATTGACAGCCTGATAGTCATCCAAGTACGCCTGCACCTGCAACGCTATCCTTCGGCATATCTGTTCCCCTGAAAACTCTTCGCCCCTCCCTCCCCCTCCAACAACGTTGAGGGCCGCCTTCCAACGTGCTTCCGGGGCCGCTGAAGGTGCTGGATTGGCCGTATGCGCTGCCGCAGGACGCGATGTGTATGCACTTCCTGGCGTTGCACTCATCGCGAGTGGACCCAGGGGTGGGTGGTGATGCGGTGCGTAGTACCGGATGTACGGGTTTTCCCCGAGTGTGGCGAGGAGGCTGAGCAGCTGAGAAAAAGAGTCAGATCGGCAGCGGCGAAAAAGGAGATAGTTAGAGACGCACTGATCGAGACATGAGTTTCACATCCTCTTCAAACCTGTCCTGTGCCATTTCAGCCGCAACGATTCCTCCCGGGTTTCCAAACATTGTAAAGAACGACGAGGGCAGTTTGGTACTAAACACTTGCGACTCGAGAGCTACGTGAGAGGCCCAGATGTCAGTGGGCGAGGTAGTAGAACCGAAGGGAATGCAGGCTTACGCCAAAAATTGCAGTAGAGCTCGACGAACGACTGAAGCGCGTCCGCTGGAAGTCCGTTCGTGAGCTGTTCCGCTAGCGTATCCGAGAGCCCTGTAAAGTAAGCAAGAGTCAGCTCTCGAATACCTCCTGGACATCATGGCCATCACGGCTTACCATCGATAAAGTACAAATGTACATGCGCATACGTCCGTCTCCCGCCTGCGAAATCCGCAAGCACTCGCTGTACGTTTTGGGATGTCGGAGTGAGGAGATAGACGGCGTCTAGTGTTGGTTGTGGTTCACGAGGAGACATGAGCGGGTCGATTGCTGTGAGGAGAAATGGCATCAGCGTTGTTGAAGAGTGGACAAGCAGATGTGACCTCCTGAGCGAGACATGCTCGTGACCGTGCGCTGGTGAAGAGTGCGCTCGGCCACAGTCTGGCGGCTTCGCGAGATGTTCCGGATATCGATGCAAGCCGCGCTGCATGAAGGACCGGGTGCCGCTCAGCCGATGCCGGGGATACGAGGCGTCTTCCCTTGCGCATTGCGAGCTACGGGGATGACTTCTTTTGAGAACAGGAGAAAATAGCGCTTCACAACGCCTACGCCACGCGAACAAAAGATCCACTGGCGCTTGCGAGCTGTTTTAAAGGCCAGCAGGCTCGTCCATCGTAAGGCGGCCTTGTTTGGTGTGTTCATTGATTCTCGCGCTCAGGCGCTCGTCCTAAGCCGATCGCTCTTGACCGTCCAACGGCGACCACGATAGTGAGGAAGACACTGACTCTCGAACGGTGTACGCCGTCCTGGGAAAGCATTGAAGCTCGCGCTTGCGCGCTCGATACAGGCGACGAGGCTCAGCCACCCTGCGGCGGCTTCGAAGACACCAAGACACTGAGTCTCGCACTCGCGCGCTCGACCAAGGCGACTACGCACGGCCGTCCTACGACGGCCTCGAGGAGACAATGATGCTCGGCCTGCAGCCTCGTTCCATCCCTCCTCGCTCCGCTCGACTCCTCGACTACTCACCTGTAATATTCATATGCAAGACATCAAACACCTTGTAAACACTCTCCAACAACCCCTTTGCATAATCATCCACGACCAGGACCTTCCACGCGTTTGGCGGGCCGCATGTGAGCGCCGTCGCGAGACCTTGGAGGGATAGAGAACGGGTCAACTTTATGTGCGGCCGACAGAAGAAAGTGGGTCTTACGCTGCTTGAGAAGGGATTGGAGAGGCGCCATTGCTTGGAATATACAGGAGCAGACTTATGGAAAAGGGAGCGACATGTAACATTATTGAATGAATGATGAGCGTTCCTGATCAGCTGCTGCTGTGTCTATCGTCCAGTAGAGCCAAGGCGGTTCCGTAACACGTCATCTTCCCTGACCGCTGACGTAAGCCGATCGATCTGGCCGATGATATTTTTGGAGGAACCTCTGTGTAGTATCCAAATTTATTCCATCCAGTCAAAAGTGGTAGCTTAGCATTGCTGGCATATTCCATATCGTCAACCCTACACATGGCTGCCATCTCTTCCGCCACAGCGCTATCACCTGATGGCCCGGCGACAGCAACATCCGCCTATTCAGGGCCGACTCAGATGGGCATAGGGAAAGGTACAGGTCAAGGCAGCCGCAGTGATGAGGAGATCGGAAAGGGGAGAAAAGTGGCCGGTTGGAGGCATTTTGTAGCTGGTGGTGTTGGAGGAATGACGGGTGCGATAGTGACGAGTCCGTTTGATGTGGTCAAAGTGAGTACATGGTGTGCGAATGAGAAAAGTGAAGTGAAGCGAGGTGAGATTGATGAGCCAAGCGAGAGCAAGGCGCCACAGGCAACGAGCCCGGGGACCTTGGACGCAGCAGTCCAAAACTCTGGGACATTTTCCTTCAGAGGCCATAGTATGGCATTGCTGGTCTAGTCCATAGCGGGGTTTTGGGCCCGATTGCAACTCCTATCGTTCCGCTTCATCGCCATCTCCTATCTTCACGAGCTCCTTTCTAACCTCGTCCTTTCCTTTACAGACCCGCCTCCAATCGGATCTATTCAAAGACGCCTCCCACCCAACTGTAAAACCCCTCCATTCCTCATTCTTCAAAAACGCACGTTCACATACGCCACATGAAGTCGCCTCGGTGCTCGCTCATGCGCAAAAGACGGCCAGTGCCGCACGACCGACAGGTGCAGGTGGACTGTTGTGGAATTTTGTGGAAACCGCTCAGATGATCCAGTAAGTGCGGGCGCGCGCGCGCGGGCCGTGTGTACTTTTTTCCCACGGGCGCTGATCCGTGTGTTTCCTTGGCTGCTCAGGAATATATACGTCCAGGAAGGCCCACGAGCGTTATTCAAGGGTCTCGGACCGACACTGATTGGTGTTGTACCAGCACGAGCCATCAATTTCTCAACCTACGCCCAATCCAAGCAATTCCTCGCATCTGCCCTACCCCCGTCCATCACCCAATCATCAGCCGCAGTCGCGGCAGACACTAGCCCGATAGTACATCTCGGTGCTGCAGCCATTGCCGGTATCACAACGGCTACCGCTACGAATCCTATTTGGGTGGTGAAGACCCGGTTACAGCTTGATGCGAAACACCAGGAACGGATCCTTGCGAATTCATCATCATCATCATCATCATCGTCATTATCATCCACCAATGCAGCAGCCCGTGTCGTTCCATCATCGCTCACCAAGGCGGCACCCGCAAGCAGGGTTCTCCCTGCATTCATCATGACAAAAGATATCCTGGCGACCGAAGGTGTCAAGGGACTCTACAAGGGCATGAGCGCGAGTTACCTCGGCGTAACAGAAGGCGTCATCCAATGGGTGTTATACGAGGTACGCCCTCCCCCCTCCCTTCCTCGTCCCAAACTTTTATCTAACCCTTACTCCCTAAACAGCGCCTGAAAACAATAAGCACCCGCACGTACCCAGGCGAACCCACGAAATCCCGACTCGCAGAATGGCTCGGGATCGTTGGATCGTCGGGTGGCGCCAAGATGGTTGCCTCCCTCATCACGTACCCGCATGAAGTGCTTCGTACGCGTCTACGACAGCCGACGGAGCCCGGTGCGAGGGGCCCAAAGTATACTGGGTTGATGCAGACGTTGAAGTTGGTGATCAAGGAGGAAGGGTGAGTGGCGTTTCGGTGGCTTGCGATTAGAGGATATTAGCTTTGTGGATGGTCACGCTGATTTCGTTTTCTTGTTGCAGTGCTGCATCGTTATATGGCGGATTGTCTGCACATCTGATGCGTGTTGTTCCCAACGCCGCATGCATGTTTACGATATACGAGATTGCCGTCAGGTTTTAAGCGCCGGCCGACCGGTGGCGATTTCATAGATAGAGGTAGTTGGATAACTGGGAAATGTTTTGTGCATAGACTGGTTGTGTGAGGGAGAGGGAGACTGTCGTAGGTTGTAGTACTCTTGTAATTCTAGCAGCACAAGCACGGCATATCATTGCATTTGTACCTCACGAGCTGCCCGTTGTAACATATCACACTGCTCTGTGCTCGTAAAGCAATCACATTGGTCAAATCATCCGTCACGCAACTTGTGGCTGGTTACAACTTTTCTTTTTAACGGAAACTGCCATCCATCCAATCATTTTCAATCACCAATTCAACAGCACAAACCCCATTCCACATTCTTTAATTAACCCCACCCCAACACGCACCCAGCCGCCGCTCTCATTCGCCCGCTCACAAACTCTCAACATTCGGCACCGGCCCCACGGGGACAATCCTCGTCGGATTGATCTGCACATGGGACCAATAGTAGTGTTCCTTGATATGAGCGAAATCCGTGGTTTCCTTGAACGCGGGATAGTTCCAGTAGAGGTTTTTCAACCATCTGTTGATTTGCGGGTAGGTGTGTCGGACTGTTTGCAGCGGGGAGAGGAGAGGGTTGTGTTTAGTATGGATATGTGGCGTGAAGGGGGGGAGGTGAGCGTACCGAGGCCAAAGTTGCATTTAAAGCTGTTCATCGGGAGTAGTGGTCATGTTTAGTGATCTCTGTCAAGTAGGAAATCGCAAGAGACTCACTGGTTATGGTAGACCGGATCGTATCGCACAATAGTAGTGTACAACCTACCACATCACCCGGGGAAATTCCCGTCAATCAGTAACCAACGCCAATGTTTCCCTCTCTCGCTGCGACGGGCTACCGCTACTCACCTGATATCAGCTTCCGTCAGTTTCCCACCAACGAGGAAATCCCTTCCGTCGCTCAAGATGCTTTCAACCCTCTGCATCGCCTCACCCAACGGCTTGACTGCATTCTCATACGCTTCCTGCGTCGTCGCGAACCCAGCCTTGTATACTCCGTTATTGAGCGAGTTGTAGATCCATTCGTTGATGTCGTCAATCTCGTTGCGTAGGTCCTGCGGGTAGAAATCCAGCTCGGCCTTGTCCTTTGGCAAGAACGCATCAAACGCGTGATTCAAGAACCTGATAATCTCGCTCGACTCGTTGGAAACGATCGTCTCATTCTTTTTATCCCAAACGACAGGCACGGTGAACCTAGCCTTGTACCCCGGATCGGCCTTGAAATATAGATCCCGAATCCGGTCGAGGCCGTACACCTTGTCAGCGGTCGCAGCGGGGAAAGTTTCGTTGGCGGTGCCGTTGAATCGCCAGCCGAGGTCATCCATGTGTGGGTGGACGACGGAGACGTCTGTAGCGAAACGAATGGTGGAATCGGATTGGGTAAGATGGACCAGTCGGGTGGGATGTGTGTACGTGTAAGGGAAGACGTACCGAAGAACTCCTCGAGACCTTTGAGTTTTCGAACGATCAATGTTCTGTGTGCCCATGGACTGAGGACGACGTACACGAGGAAGTAAGTGACATGTACTTGCAACTATAAACCGCAACTTGGAACTCACCAAGCAAGACTGACATAGAGATGGTATCGACCTACCAACCCTCAACCACGCACACGTCAGCGTACGTAACGCGCCTACGTAATAACCCTCTGACAATCAGCTACTCACCCTTCTCCGGCTCGAATTTCCCACCTTGTTCAATCACTTCCCTAAAGCTGCTCGTCTGTCGTTTAAAACTACCATCGTTTGATGCCCAACCGGTGATTTTTCCTTTTTCTTCAGGTGTAGACATGGTGGTGGTGGTGAATGTGCGGATGTGGTGGTTGTGTTTGTTGAAAAGTTGGTTTTGGATTGTTGGGAAAGTTGTTCGGATGAGATTTACTACTGGTGTGAGTCTCATACGAAGGGATGTGGAATAAGCCAGAAAGAGCCGAGGTCAGCTGAAAGTAGATATCGACTCTATATATACTTTAGTGTACTGCTGAAATCGAGCAACAGCTAAGCCCTGCTGATCATGTGGCCGATTAGCAACCCCCCTCCCCCCGGGCGGATGAGTAATCGCTCTCATCTCTTGTTTACTTTGTGAGCACGTGGTTTCTAGGCGGGGACGGGACGTGTCAAACGCGCAGGCAAGGAGAAGGGAACAAGATGTTTCTTTACCTGTAATTACAATTTCACAATCGTCCAGCTAAATTCCCTTTGCAACCTCGATGGCTCATACAGCCTAACCTTGTATCATGAACGCACCCAACCACTCAACTCCACCACCACACCGCGATCCAATAATATTCGATACATTTATACTCGTCGCCATACAATCCGGCTTCTACCTCCTCTCCCGACGTTTCCTTGCACATGCCCTCCCTACACTACGTAGTATATCAAAGCAAGGTGCTGCTGCTGCTACCACAGCTTCGCCAGTCAGTGCGAGTGCAAGAGACCAAGATGGAGAATACGCAATGAGATCGTTGGATGGTTCTGCTCGGAGGTATGAAGCGCCGGGAGGAGGGGATAGTGAGATGGATGAAGAAGAGGATGATCGATTGCTTAATGCCTCGGGCGGTTTCTCCGACATTGAAGCTGGTTTACCATATCGTCACACCGGTACTACGCACCTAGACCGCTTCAGGAGAGACGACAACCTGGAATCAGATTCAGAAGACGATAATATCAGCGATTATACAGCATCGTACGCTGGTTCTCCGGCGCCTTCCCCCTCGCTCCAACTCTCACCCTCACAGTCGGAGAACAACGTGGAACCTTTCGGAAGTGGAATGATAAACAGTGCTTCAACAATAGCTCTGAACAAGCAGGAGGCCGGGATGGTTACCGCCGCCGCCGTCGCCGGAGATCAACAAGAGGGAAAGGGACATGCAAGACGAATATCCACCCTCCACCAGCCCCACGCATCACCTACCATCCGCACACCCGTCGGTCTCGCAGGAGCTTCAAGCGGTATTCAATCCGCAGGAGGAAGAAGGAACCAGGGGTCGCAGCAACAGCGGGTGATCAGGTTGTTTAAAAGCCGATCAATGTCGTTAGCTGGTGGTGCTGCTGCTGCTGCTAGGCGGACAGGGCTGGAGGGCAGGGAGAAGGAAAAAGAGAAAGTAGGAGCTATGCGTTCGTTGGGTTGGTTATCACGGTACGTACCACTTATAGGATTCACACCTACCTACCCCACCTACGTGCCTACCACACCTGAACGAACGGGAAATTGTGTCTGATTTTCTTTTTCTTTCTTCGCAACGTGTGTGTGTGTGTGTGTCTGTGTGCGTGTATGTGTGCGTGTATGTGTGCGTGTATGTGTGCGTGCGTATAGCAACCTCTTTTCGTTGTGTTTCGCGGAAAGCTTGACGTTGCTTTTGCTCGTCATGTTCCATTCCATCGGGATCCTGCATTCACGGTACGTCACCCCAGCCTACACTTCACTTGACTTCCTTACCGGCTATTTCCTTCCCGCGTCCCCTTTTTTCGTGTGTTGCTGCTGATCCCTGTGTATGTGTGTGGTGGATGGGATAGGTCACGGCATGTGCATTTTTCGATATCGTTGCATGTGTTGTTGCTTTTGATTCTTTTTGTGGTTCCGTGGGTGCAATGTATGCAGCTGACATATCGAGCGCGAGGTGAGTGTATTTTCTCCGGTTCTACCTTTGGGCGGCACCAGTATCTCCATTCTAATACGATGATTTTATGTTTGTTTGTTTGGGGAATTTGGAAGAGGTATCACCGTTACGTTTTACACCGCAACAGCAGGGCAGCACGGGGAAACACCGTCTCTCAGTCGTGAAACGCGTTCTGATCTCACTCGTCCCATTCGGACTCTACGTGTTCCTGTTCACCAGAATCCCACCCTACGTGACCACACTCGACGTTCCTTTGTCTTCACCTTTCTCCGGCAACGGGACACTGCTCGACTCGCGTTGGGGGTACGGTAACACGTCGTCGTCGTCGTCGTCGTCGCAGTTTGTGAATGGGACAAGGCGCGTTCCTCCGCCTGGATACCGACTGAAAGGCGTGTTCCCGCAAAAAGTCCATTTGGGGAATATCGCTGATCTGGAGGAGATCGATGACGTCGAGGAGGATACCAACGACATTGATAACGACGACGCGGACGATGACGACGACGACGAGAATGAATACGAATATGACCAAGATGCGTACGAGCAGTACGACTATGCGTTCGAGTATTACAGCCAACAACAGATGTGGAGACGTGGTGGCTGGCTTGAGCCGAGCTTGGGGAGGGTCGTGGTGTGTGGTGTTGTCGTTCTGGGTGGTCTGTCCGGATTAGGAGCCGTACGAACTGCGTGGAACTTTATCGAAGGCGGTGGCCTGGGAAGCGGGTACGTCATCGCTCTGGACCCGGTCATTAACAATACTTTTTCGTGTTGACTTGACTTGATCATACTAGACGCCTGCTGACGCGGGAAGACTTGATAAGCGCAGAACGTTCACTGTATCGGATTCGTCATGATACGGTGTACAAACGGTCTGAATTGGCAAGACGTCTCGGGGGTGGCGCGGATGGGGATGGTGGGAATAGTGCGTCTTCGCATGGTTGGATGGGCAGGGTTTTTGCAAGCACGTTGGGTAGGAATCAGGGTATGTTTGGAGACACCTGGCGCCAATCCTTGCGGATTCCGGAGGATGGATGTCGTTCCTTGTCGCTGATTCTGCGCTTTTAGAAACCAACTCACTGAGAAGGGAGATACAGGGACTTGAAGCGCTGGAAAGTCAGGTCGAGCGCGGGCTGGAGGCTATGAAGCTGAGACGGGTCCGTGTCTATCTTTGCTTTATTTGAGTATGGCCGTCTCGTTTCTGGACTGAGCGTAATGTCCTACATCCTCCAACCGTAGAAACGTCAACGCTTCGCACGAACGATTCGGGGAAAGGCTTTCAACCTGGTCGGCTTGCTCTTCGCAGTCTACTGTATCGCACGAGTGACCATGGTTTGTCATCTCCGTTGCCCGTGCTTTTGGTAGAACCTTACACTTCATCGTCTCGCGTTATGTCAGTGCTTCACATCGATCCTCTTCCCCCCACTGGCAACCAGCAAGATCCCGACTCAAGGCGAGGAATCAAATGAACCTGGTTTTGTCCAGGAAAAGGGAAACACAAATGGTGATTGGATCAGTTATTTGATTGCGTGGGGGTTGAGTCAGCTGCCTACTGGTGTAGCGGATGTTGCGGTCTGGAGTCGAGCCATTTCGTGAGTCCCTGTAAGACTCTTGTCCTGCTTCGCGGAATCTGATCGATACTGTGGATTTTTGTAGGCTGCTCCTTACCGGACTTTTAATCTTGTCCTCGCTGCTGCAAGTTTTACGATCTGTCGCCAAGGTGCTTCGACTTACGAGCAAGAGGATCGGTGCAGGCTTCTTACTCTTGACACTGGGACAATTGATGGTATGGCGCCTGGTATACTCAGCTTTTTTCAAGGCAGTCGCTAATACCACCTATGCATAGTCGACATATACCATTTCGCTCCTCATCCAGCTTCGATCCTTTATCCCACCATCAATGCCGGACATAGATGTTGAAGAAGCCATACGCGCCAACTCCACAGCAATAACCACCATTACGTCCCAATTCAGTTCGCATGGGGAAACATCATTACTCGCCAGTTTACCCGAATTCCGAGTGTTTGGCAGGTTGTTTGATGTCATGTTTCTGGTAGGCGCCATCAGTACCGCTCTTTACCGGTACATGTCGCAAAAGATGAATGGCGTGGATGAGTACGCGCAAGTTTACCATTAGAATTCTCACGCAAGATGATAGATTTGTATAAGGGCAACAGGTACCATGAGCATAATGCATTGCATATCGCATTTCGCGGTATTTCAGAGTCGGTCTGAAGGTCTCTACAGGGTACCCTTGGATTTAATGAATTCCACAACCTGTGCCCAATCTTGAACTCGATGCACACAAGAGGGTAAAGCCTGCCCGACATCCTCGCCAGACCACTTTAACTTTCCTGCCAACGTTTCTCCCTCTTCCGAATCAATACCGCGTGCCATTCTTTCCTCGTGCGCAGCAATATCCTCGGGCGAGTCCTCCTTTGTCACATGTCGATTCCACGGATACGGGCCGAAAAGGAGGACGGGGAGGGCTGGGTGGTGGGTTGCACAGTCGAGTGCATTTTCGATGGAGTCGTCGATCAGAAGGAAGGCGCCTAGTTGGTGTCCAATCTATTAGGATTGATCCAAAGTCGAGGAGGCGGTTGATAAGCAACGCGCTGACGGGTCTGCAACTCGATGAGATCGACTTACATCAGCTTTACTAAGTTTCTTTTTCGGTGGAACCATTGACGCTACGGTCTGTCCCGATTTCTCAGCCTCGTGCATGGCGGTAAATGTTCCAGTAAAATGTACAGATTCGAACACTGGAATCGGCCGAAAGTGAACCAGTATACCATTTTCAATTATATCGCCACTACGTGTCTGGAATAATAGCTTACCTCCTGGTAGATACTTGGCGAGCCAAGCTTCTGTTTCCTCTCGCTGACTCTCAGAGCGGGCGGTCACGACAACGAGTCTAAGCAAAGTACATGGGTTTCAACTATACGTATTGCAGAGCGAAAGCATTGTCATGCAGCTCACGAGAGCTAACTTACTTATAGTCCATCTCCTTCAGTGCTTTCAAACCTTCTAGAGCTCCCTCAATGGGAGGTGACCGCATTAGCAAACCACTTGCGTACAAGTGCTAGAATGACTTGACAAGCGTGAGCTGCGGATTACAAACGAAGTGGGTATACAGACGTACCCTGACTTTCCGGAGCGTTTCTTCAAGAACAAGACGCATGGGTGAGCCTGCATTTTAAAAGTCGATCCTACTTGTTTACCTACCTTCCGGTGTTCCCCAACATCTGTTCTGCCAATAAAGATAATGCTGGAAATCATCTAGAGTCATGTCCGTGCCGTACAACTCGTTGTGCACTATCAAGAAACGCGCTAAGCTAAAGTCTTTTGGTATTACCGCAGTTCAAAGAAGGCAACTCACTTTCTGCCACCGTGGCGTTTGTCTGACAGAGGACATCATCACAGTCGATAGCGATGATCCGCTTATCGGACGCGAAGGCCTCTGTGAATGTAGCCATTCGAGCGTGGGTTTCCGCGGGATGATTGCTGCAACCTGCGATGATCCTGTATAGTGTTCCATGGTCCGTCCACAGGTTTTCTCGCCATATATTATGTATCAGAGGATAACGAGGGGGTGCAAGTGGGATGAGAACACAGGCGGTGGTCCCCTGTGAGTGACTGGTCTACTCAACTTGTTTCAGACACGAGCGATCGGGAAAGCGACAAGTCCGAATTATCGGACTAGAGAAATAATATAGAATGATAGCTTCACCAAGCAAGCACGGCATGGTATAGCCGCATCACCATCTTCGTCAACAGTTAACTCTTCCTGTACTCGCGAGATCCAAGACGCAAGCTGATGAAATCCGGATGGAAAGCGAAGAAATTCGTATGGAACTATAGTGTCCTTGTTGACGAAGAAGATGGTAGGTAGTAGATTACAACGAATGTCCATAAATAGCCTGCCACAGCCCACTACCAAAGCAGCTCTTCTGTTCGTCTCTTCTTATCTACCGTTGACCCGCCTCCCTTGTCATTCCTATCGTGCTCCTGGGTATGCACCTCTGAACCATAATCTGAACGATAATCCGGAAACGGATCGTCACATACTGACTACTGCTCGACTTACCTCACTTCCAGGACTGGACACACAACGATGCGTCTCATCTCTCCCTCCATCACCAACATCGCTCTGGGCTTCGGCCTCATTAATTTTGCGATCCTCGTATACGTCGGAGCACCGGTACCACCAGAACCAATCTTATCGATTATTGGGATCGTCATTGTCAACATCCTACTATTCGCGTACACGCCGGTTGTTCTTTCCCATGGCGGAGCCGGGCGACCTGCCGCCAATGATAGCGAGGCTCAGTACGATATCTCGCCTACCGTAACCCCAAGTCGGGCTCTACGATTGGACTACCACAAGAGACTGCAGAATGTTGTGTGGGTTCGATACTTTGTGGTTCTGGAAACCTACTTGGCGATCATGATTCGAGTGACCTTCAAAGATGGAGAATATTCGACAATCGTACGGAATGAATCGTACAAATTCTGGGCGATCTTTGGTCTCCTTTTCCTGGTAACTGGAGCGGCACTAGGTTAGTGATCAGTCTGTCTCCAAACATCATGTTCAAGGGTTTTAACCAAGTCTGAATCCCTTTGCTTGAATCTCGACTCGACTCCGTGTTCATAACTATAAATATTTGACTCTAACGTCCTCAGTCGCTTGCACATTGTCGGAAATGCCGGGACAAATGGAGGACCCAACAACGTCAAATGTGCCAGCTGATGTTCCGTTGGAGTTCGTTCCATCGCAGCGAGAGCCAACCTCGGAGAGCGGCAACGAGAAACAACCTTTCGAGAGTCAAATAAACGTATCGCGTTGACACCCGCCATTTTCGGAGCAAATTATGTGTAGCTGTCGGATTCAGCCAGGAACTCCAATGGGGCGCTGTTCGTGACAATGTGTTAAACAACTTGTGACTAGGTAACACCGTGCATGAATCAGCTACAGCAACTTGGCTCTAGATCGCGGCGCACCGCCTCTCCAATCTCGCAACCCTCCATTCTTTGTTCTCGCCTGTTCCCTCTGTATCGTGCTATATGCACCTAGGATATGTGCTGGTAGTAGCGGAACAGCTTGCGACACTGTCGGTGGGGGTAAAAGCGCTGCAATGCCGGTAAGTTTCTGTGCCGCTGTCTGTTTTGTTGGTTTTTTGGGTGATGCCTGTAGGGGTGGTGGGTTCTTCGTGGGTTCGGTTGTCGGCTTGACGATGCTCGTTTCGGTAGAAGGCCCTGATTTACCCGGTGACGCCATTTTGACGTCTTCTTCCTTCTTGACGTCGTCTCCCTCGGTTTCCCCTTGGATTTCTGTTAGATGTACAGACCCGTCCGCCTTGTTCAAAGTCGTAGTTGTTGCTTTCTGTTCTGCATCTGCTTTCAGACGTTGCTCCTCTGCCTCCTGCCTTTGCTGTTCCTCTGCCTCCTTGGCCAGTCGTTCCTTTTCCTCGGTTTCTACCCTCTCAGCTTCTTCCCTTTCCTTGAACATCCTTTCTGCCTCTATTCTCTCCTTCTCGAGATCCGCTTTGGTGATATTGTTGGCCTGGTTGCGCAGTTGTAAGCCGGCCATGCATAGTGTTCGGACCATTTCGAAAGCCAGAAATCCGAGGATATCCATTACATCCTCGTTCGGCTTGACGTCGAGGAATGCAGAGGCGTTGATAAAGTCCCGGAATCGCTTGGCTGATGGAACGTAGACGAAAGCGTCATTGTCAATGGTCGTATCTGAAATTGCTCCTATGAAAATCACTCACACTTTCTATACGTGAAAGATGCTTGACGGCACTCTGAATAGAAGACATATTGCTCTCTCGTCATTCTTCTCGTTACAGCGTCCGCTTCCTGAGTGATGCAATTCGCGGATAAGTTTACTTTCAGTGTTTCTTACCCACACCGACATACCCTTAGACGCTGGATACTATCCTCATACGCTTCGAGCTCCTCATCATCGTTATCTTCATCCTCCGGCATCCCCGACGCTTTCCAATTTGGCAAGTTGCGTAATAGTTCCTGGAATGGGGTAATCAACTCCCACGGAAGCTTGATGACCTGTTTCTTCGGTTGTTTCTTCTCTATAATAGTCGACCGAAGAAACATGTTAGCGTTCGGCCGGAGACAAATCTACGCTCATCACGAGTCGGTTTGCGGGCTCACCAACAACGTCATCCAGGTCCTCGACTTCGATATCAGCCCCCCCGCGAGCGGCCTGGTCATCCTTCTTTGCGTTTTTTCGCACTTCCTTCCAACTAAGGTACGTTCTCAGCCGATTGACCTTTGCACGGTCATCACGAATCAGGAAGATCAGATCCTCTGCAGAGAGGTAGCGCGATGCCCGAAGATGAGAAATCAGACGTGCTCTAGTGATCTGTACGATGGATAGTAGAGTAAGCTCAAGAATCTCAAGTATATTGATCTCGAACAAATCCTCGGGGCTTACCAATTCGATGAGCTGTCCACGAACGATGTCTTCGATCAAGTGTATTGTTCCGAGTACCGGATCTTGTATCTCACAGAATACATAGATCTACGTCAAAGGAGCATAAGTGAGCGTTGTCTTACGCCGGGGTAGACTTCCATGCCGCCAGCCCAGCCTGTTACTCACCATTTGCGAGATCTCCGTGGAATATCGATAGTCGACAGCATGGCCTACCGTCAACAAATCGATACTTGCAGGGTTCCACCCAGCTGCCTTTGCAGCACGTTTCCTTCCACCAGCAGTGGTGGCTCCTGTGGCTGCCGCTGCTCCAGTACCTGTAGCATTTGCTTTTGCTGCCGGATTCAGGTTAGCCAGAGGCTCATCACCTTCTTCGTCCTCTGACCCATTGTTGGAAACCGCCGAATGTCGCCGTTTGCGCAATTGTGCGAGTTGCTGTTTCGAAGGCGATGGTCGGGTAGGGTTCGGAACGCTCATTTCCGATGTAGTGATATGATGAGGAGATGCGTCGTTAATCGACGGCCGAAGTTGTGATAATGTCGACCTAAGACAAAGGGTGTTCTTGCTGCCGAGACGATAGCGGTACTTTGTACGAAGCTAGCATCGGATGTTGTCGAAGACGCTCAGGCTGGAAGAAGAGAACTGAGATGAAATGCCGTCGCTGTCCGTGGACACGACGCAGTATGTAATAGACACCAGAATGCTAAGGAGTGCATACATGTTCTGCACTCTATTGCGGGCACAGCAGCTCTTCAGCCAGCTCGTCACTCTTAGCAAACTCGATCGAAGCAGTATCGAAGCCGTCCGAAATGTAGCCACTCAAATAGCCAACTACGAACATACGTCTTATTGAAGCTTTACGTGTCTTCGATGAGCTGTATGCTCGCCCCTTGTCATAGGAAGTTGGGGAGTACTACCACTCAGACTTGTGATCATATACAGAGGATATCGTGGGGTGGACACAACCACCAAGGCGATTGCAGTAATGAAATTATACAGAGCTCATGGTGTTTTCGGGGGGCTCCTCAGGGTGTGGTGAGCCTTTAACAAGCTAAAGAGACCCCTTCGAAAATTCTTACCCCCCTTTCACTGGGCCTCCTTGAATGCCTTCTTTGAGGTCAAACGGAAAGGTATTCGTCGTTCATCGCTCCTTGAGCTCAGCGCTGAGATCCTCTTTACCTAATCACCACCTCGCTGTCGCTGTCTATTTCGCACTAGATATACCTTCTTCGCCATCCAGATACGCCCGGACTGATCAGGATTATCGACGTTGAATCCCTTCTGACCGAATCGCCATACTACCCTGCGACTGGTGGTCTCGAACATGCAGCCGATCTCCTTTGCTGTGCACCGTCACTCGAATCTATTCGCATTTGCTTTATTCGCCATCGTCGCTTTTATCGGTCTGCAAACAACTCAAGCACAACTAGTCATCCAGACGCCAGCGGAACTTGGCATCGAGGCTCAAGTCGAGGAAATGCTGAAATCGGTCTCGAAAGACCCTTCGTTCCCCCAGTTCGACATGGTTGGCACTCAGGATGTTGAAGGCACACCAGGAAGCCCAAGGCTAGCGGAGTGCCTCACGGTGGAACGTAGGCTTAGTTTGTTCTACGAGTACGCAAGGGATATCGGACCTGTGGTGAGTTCGACTTGAACAAACACGAAAACGAGAGGTTGTGGATACGATTCCGGAGGGCTGAGCTTCATCCTCATGACTCCCTAGATGAAGCGCATCATGTCACCTACAACCCAAACTACTCTGCTCGTGCCTGTCAACCAAGCTATTATTGCATTGCCTCATAAACCGTGAGCCAGGCAACCGGTACGTCAAGTCCGCAATGCTGACATTCTTTCACGGTGATAGGCACCAAGATAGCGTAGACAATATTGAGATCTCCGAAGTACGCACGAAGACCAACGTTGAGCGTTTTGTAAAGGCACACTCTCTCGCTGTAAGTCGCCCACATCTACACTTGTAGTAATCGATTGACTTATTTGTGTTCGCACTTGTCAAATAACAGACGACAATCACATGGCCTATCGACGAATCCTCAAGCGGCGTGTCATACGATACCATGCTCGGGGAAGGGCATCAAGTTTCGTTCCGCCTTGATGGGAAGGGCGATGTTAGAGTTGATCCCGGGGATATCAAGGTTTTGGCAATGAAAGAGGTTAGTCTTCAGCGTACTTGTGTCTCTCGAAGGACCTCTCGCTGATGTCGGCTCACACAGGCATCGAACGGCCGCATTGTCTACTTGGATGGTATCATTCAGTATTGATTGTCAGGTCGGGTGATCTCGTCATCGAACCCGTCGCCAAGTAGGAAGTTGTAGCTTATAGTAGGTATTCCTACCAGTTGTATATCGTCAATTGCCTTTCCCGTAGCAAACTGCGGGGTGTAGCAGTAGTCTATCTCACTGTTTCACAGACGCCTTTCCACCACCAGTATGCCATCATCATGCTTCACCATGTACCTTTCGGTTGTTTCCCTCGCTCGACCCAGTCTTGGACATCGATGTCAGGTCTGAAGACACACATTGTTGCGCCTGGAGCAGATCATTCAGCTGGCACACCCGTTGATAGGGCCCCTAGGTGTTTGTACAGCATCGCGCGACTCCTGGGCGAAAGTTCCTCGCCTACCGAGCCAATACTCTTTTCGAGAAGCAGATGTCCTGTTCGTCAAAGGCGATTTAACTGCTTGTCGAAGGTGACCAGCATCAGCGGCGCGCCCACTGCGCCAACGGTCACCTCATCGTACGGATATCGTCTTTTTTGCGACCAGACCACCCGACCTGGAAGAGTAGGGCCATATTGTCCAAATGAGATGCTGTAACAGACCCTGCGTGGTGAAGGCACAATAAATCTGTAAGGTCTGACCGACCTTCGACCAGCCAACCAGCGCCACAAAGCGGACACGAAGCTGGACATGACGTACTCGTATAGAGTTCAGTCGTCATGCTTACGCCGGCGTTAGTCCTCTGCTTCTGCTTCCGCCATCGCCGACTTGCCGTATAGCCGCTGTTTGGGTATACAACGAGGATTCCCAGTCCAGTTAGCTGTCCAGGCCAGTTTGAACAGTTATAAAGTATCGACCCAGGACGCCATTTGTTCGTGTCAGCCACAATCTTGCAACTTACTTGACCATACTCCTCACATCATGTCCGTCGTTACCCTCAGCACCAAAAGCCACAATCTCAACCTCAAGGTCATCGAGTAAGTCTGTTTCTTCAATTACGATCGACTGTTCCGCCTGGCTGAACACTCGTCTTCCGTCTTCTCCCACAGGAAGGGATTACACGTCTTCTCGATTTCTTTCAAGGACAAGAGTGGAAAGGAGCACGAGATTATCATCGGCCCCGAAAAGCCAGAAGACGCCGTCAAGGATCGACGAGTGAGTTACCTGCCTAAAAATGTTCACCGTTGTCGTTTTTTGCTAAAGCGAGCATTTTTACTGCAACAGTTCCTACACTCGCTCATCGGTAGATACTGCAACCGTCTTCCACATGCGGATCTTACCCTTCCCGGTGGCACTGTATTCAAGCCCGAGAGCTTCGGTAGTCCGGAAACTGCGCTCCACGGTGGACCCGCTGCAAGCGGCTGGGATCAGAAAACCCTCCAGCGTCTCTCACCCGAACAACTCACACTTTTCAGCAAGTCAGAGATTGAGACTTTGAAGAACCAGTACGGTGAGGAGGCTGCTGGCGTCTGGGCTTGCGAGAGCCCCGATGGAGAGGGCGGCCATGTTGGTAAAGTTCGAGCAGAGGTCGCTATCGCAGTGCGAGATGTGGACGGAGCTGTCGGGGAAGTCACATTGGTATACCGAGCAAAGCTGCTCAGTGGGGAGGAATCGGCTTTGAACTTGACTCAGGTAAGTGGTTGTTGCAGGATTGAGGTCGCTTCGTCGTTCAAGAGTTAAACTTTTCGGAATACTCGTCAACCTAGCACTGGGCATTCAACCTCGAAGCCAGCGAAAACGCGAGGAATGGACCTGGCCCGATGACCGATGTCAAACAGCACTCATACCAATTGAACGTGAGTCACAGCCGAATATGGTCCTATTGGAAACTCCCTCATATCTCCCTCTTGGTACACCACAGTCAACGCAATGCCTCGAACTCGCTGCCGATACCGCATTGCCAACCGGACACCTCGTCGATGCCGCAAAATGGAGATCAGGAGCATGCAACTTCAAGACGACAAAGAAGGTCGGAGACCCTTACCCTGAGAACGGGCTCGACGACTTTTCAGTCTTTGACAGGCGAATGACGCCCAAGGAGAGCAAAGTCATTGTTGACGGCGAAGTTGAGCAGGTTGGAAATGCGTTCATTGACGACGCTACGAGTGGCAAGTAAGTACACTGCTGCCTAGACCTTACTTTTCATCGGATGGGACGACACTGACATTCTCGTCCTCATTATCTCTAGGCTGGGTGAAACTGTCGCCAAGTTGAGCTCCGAGAAGACCGGTCTCTCGCTTGAATTCCAGACCAACCGTGCGTCCTTGCCCCTCTGTCTTTTTTGCTCCCATTCCTGATCTAGATCACCATCGCCCTCATCCGCAGAATCCGGTGTTCAGTACTGGAGTGGTCACGGCGGATACGACGGTTCTGACTCCAGGAGGCGCGTTCACGGAGGCAAGGCCCAAGCTGGTGTCGGCGACGGTTACGATGAACCTCGTAAGTAGCGTCGCTTAACCAGTATACGATGTGATACTGACGAGCGATATACTTACGGCAACAGCTGCCCTCGCCATGGAATTCCACGAGAGTAAGTCACGAAGATAATTGCTGAATATCAGGCGCAACCTGACATGAATTGCGTTTGCGCAGTTTACGGAGCTTGGATGCACCCTGAGTTGAAGAACATCGGATGGGATACTGTTCTGAAGAAGGACCAAGTCTACAACAACTGTGAGTCTTGGGGAAAGTTACAATCCGAGAGCATGGTCTAACCTCGTCTTTCGATAGGGGTCAAAATGACTATCAAGTCGACATGAGTGGCGTGTTGGTAGTTTGGAGCGAAAAGAGAAAGGTTGTACACCAAGAATCGTAATCGCATATTCAATAAATATCGAACAAGCAACATGAAAAGTGGCAGACTTGAACTAGATTAGTTGATACATAGTGAGCTGCCCAGGGTGATGATTGGCGAACAATGATGAAAATCAACTTGGTCGCACGCTCGAGGTCGGAAGCGATATGTCTCAAAGGGACACTGATATCACTTGCCATCATCTGAGGGAGACTTTTAACACTATGCCGATTCAAGTTGGAATGCGAGGCTTAGGACATGTTGGTCAAGCAAATGCAACTCTATGGTAAGCTGGAAATCGAGGAAGAACACGAGCTCGTCGCGTGAGTAGCCAACGTGTTTGCGGATCTCGGATAGGGGTAGTACTTTCGCTGACTTACCTCTCTCTAGCTCTTCCGTCTAGACGACACCTGCGCACATACTGTCAATAAGCTACCATCCAGTCGTGTACCATCAGCATCAGACAGACAACGATCACTCGCCATCATGTTTTCCCGCAACAGAAAGCCTCTCACTCAACCTCAAGGCGACCCTTCGGAACCAGACGCGAAAGAAAAGCCTTCTCAACATCGCCAGAAGATCAAATTGCTTCGAAGCTTGCCAATCATCCGCAATATATGGCTACTTTTTCAGGAGCACAAGAGGGAACCGTTCACCTGGGTGCTCTTAGCTTACTTCACGACGCTGCTCCTGGCCGCCAACACCTTGAAGGATCCGCATGCAGAACTGGTGTCGCTTCGGAAGCTTTCGACCGCTAGAGCACCAATGATCAAGGGAACTATTATCAGAGATGGATTGGAACCTATTGGAGGCGATTCATGGCTATCCTTATTTTTCTCAGCTCCACCGATAGCAGCTTCAGCAACGGGACATCGGCCCGAAGCACACAAGAAACATTCGCGATTACATTTTCACCAAGTCCGTAAAATGTCGCCGAGGGATATCGTTGAGCACTCCTATGGTCATCGCCTTATTTCGACTGCCAGAGAAAAGACTTTGCGGGAGCATCCGATTTCGACTTTGATTCGTGAAGCTGAAGTAAAAGCTCGTCAGATTGAATCCAAGATCAACAGTATCGAGTCTTATGCGGATGCTGTGGAAGACTATAAGAATGCCTTTGGTATGGAACCGCCGAGGGGATTTCAGGGATGGTAAGCCGTGGTCGATGACAGGAGAGTGAAGATAGACGACTTACAATCAAGGTCTCCTGTGGGTCAGGTACAACTTCGCGAAAAAGCACAATTGTATCACCGCCCCGTCTCTCCTATCCGGAGCTCATCTCTCAGTGAAACCATACCTTGCCTATGACCCGGACCTCCTTCGACGACGAATGAATCAAATGACAGACAAAAGCTCTGGCACGTGGTATTTTGATTTGGGCAAAACGCAGGGCTTGAGTGACATGGACAGAGATGTGATACGTATTGGAGGTGGAGCCAAGGGTAATTTCCGGGCTCGGTGAGTAGCTCTGTTCTGTTTCTTCTGCATCGCAAAGCCGCCCTCGATACTGATCCTTCTCCCTCTCGCTCTTATTAGAGACATGCTCAAGCTCATCAATCCTCTTCTCAGCTATATTCCGGAACAAATTCCGGGAGACGAGGACTTGCGACTTGTGTTCTCGGTCCACGATGGGCCCGCAGCTCAATCTTCCTGGACGCTGGTCGAGAGGAGTAGGCAGTTGGCGGGAGAATATTTAGGTATAGCTGCGCGAGTTAAGTGCTAGACCCGATTTCGAGATACTCATACTTGAAACCATGCTGGTCATAGTTTGGGAGAAAGAGGCTCTAGCAGCGGATGAGCGTAAGCAGAGTGCTTCACGTGGTTGGTAAGTGCTCTCGCTTCCACGGAGAAACGTCCAACCTGACTTGTCATCCATAGGCCATTCGTTTGCAATCCGGAGTCTCCTCTAGCGAAGCAAAGCAAAGACCGGGTTCTGAATGACGAAGTCGCGCCTGTGGATCCAGTATTAGTAGGGAAGGAGAAGAGTTTCATCGAGGATCATGTTGCCACGTTTGACTACTGCCAGAACCCCTCCTTGATGAATTTGGTACGTTGGTAATGCCTACTTCTTCATTCCAGCGGGAGTGCGATCGACCGATCCAACGATACGCCTGTATAGCACGGAACTATGATCGTCAATGAGAGATGGGGTTCGATGATGACGCCTGTGATATCGTACTGCAAGGTAAGCTAAACACAGACGTTGCAGGACTTCATATCTGCTGCAAGGTCAAAGTACCAAGAGCTGTTTGCCGTCTATAGACTCTACACAATACGGACGTCATGGGAGTAGCACTGGACAATATGAACAGTAAGCAGCCCATGACCTCGAGGCTGCTATATCCCGTTCAATCTTGCCCTATGCCAGAGACCGTGCGGGAGATGAAATGGGAAGACAAAACCATCGATAAAGTCATCTGGAGAGGATCGTTCACTGGCGCTTTTCACAACTCAAGATGGAATTGGCAGAACTCACAGCGAGAAAGGATTGTGGACCTTGCCAATCTAAAAGAGGGAGATGTGGAAGTCCTGGTCCATATCGGAAAGCGGATTCAGAGGATGAAGTATCCGGTCGAGGCGTTGAACGAGCTTTTCCTCGATATAGCGCCAGTCGGTGGTGCTGTACAAGTAAGTTGCGGTCTTATCTTGTTAAGATACTACTATAATATATGACATGCTGATCACTCAACGCACACAGTGGTCCGTACTCCAGGGTTACACCTTATGCAGCGCTAAATCGGCTCTTACTTTTAGTGACGGCGAAGCGTGTGACGAATTACTCTCTAAATTCGAATTCGCAAGCATGATGTCCCCGGAAACTGCAGCCAAGCAAGTCTCACTGCGACTTCCTTCCGATACACGAAATTAACGGAGGTTCTGTATCACAGATACAAGTATACTATCGATTTGGACGGTAATGGTTGGAGTTCGAGATTCCGTGAGTAACGTTTACATATTCGCCAACCGACCACTAAATCTTTCACTTTCAATTGACTATCCAGGGAGACTCTTGACCAGCACCTCGTACGTCTCGGTTGGTCATTCCATTCCTGGTCATTGTCTTGCTTAAGGCTCTGCCACAACATTCTTTTAAATTCATAGTGTCGTGTTGAAAAGTACCATTTTCGTGAGTCAGCTGCGTTCGAAGCGTTGCAGAAGCCTACTTGATGATCTTGTGTCATACGCTTTGCCCTCAAGCCTGAATGGAACTCGGTAAGTGAGGATGAAGTTCAAATTCTTTCCGACCTGTTCTCATGCACTGCCATATTCTGGCTGTACATTAGGACATCCTCATTCCATGGTTAGTCGGCCAAATTGCAACATACCTTGTAACCTTGATCGCCTTCTAACTTGAGATGATCGCCCTCACAGGTACCACTATGTTCCAATGAAAGTCGATTACTCAGACATTTAGTGAGTGACGATATATCGGTGATTACACTCTGGCGCCGAACCCACTAATCTTTGCACTTCTCGCCTCAGTGACATCATGGTATATTTCAGCGGAACACCAGACGGAATTGGAGGTCATGATGTCGCAGCTAGGAAGATTGCGGAACACGCGAGAGACTTCGCGGTCAAGCGATGGCGATGGGAGGATATGCAAAGTTACATGTTGTTGACGATTCTCGAAGTGAGGTCGAGCAAAGCTTGCTGATATTGTGCACTCACAACTGAAACATCGACTTTTTTGACCACAGTATCAACGAATGCTGTCCCATGATAGACACGCTCTGGATATTCTGGCCATTCGAGACAACATCAAGAAAGATCGAAGGGGGAACTTGGCGCACATGTCATTACCTCGCAAAGAAGTCAAGCGTCGGGTTATTTGAAACATGTATCTCTTCAATGGCTATGTACCTTCCTGTAACAACGATTCTATAGCTAAAGCCGTATTGTGATTGCTATCCGGAAGAAGAGAAAGGTCAGTATGAAGCTCTCGTGCCGCAATGTCCATCTGAAGGACTGTAGCTCACCTTCTCTGTAGAGCGCGCACGACCGCATCCCTTGACAGATTGGGAAACATGTTGACAATCGTGTCGATTTCCTGCTGACTCGGCGCGACAAGTGGCTGTTCGTTGTCTACCACACCTGGAAGGGGACTTTCCGTTCTGATGCCGACTGCCTCGCCAGCCCGAGCTACCCAACCTCCTAGGCCGAATCGAGAACGCCGCGGTGTTGTAAGGGAGGCATCACGCTGAGTCGTTGGAGAAGTAGGCGCAGATATGGAAGTCGGCTCGCCGACACCCGTATGTGAGGTTGCGGCTGGAACAGCTTGCGTGTCCCGAGTAGATGGTGCTGCAGCGGCGGCGCCGTCTTCGGTGCGGGTGGTAGCATCCGATATTCCCCTTTGCAGTACTTGCAATGCCTGACTCAAATTCCTCCTCGTCGCCAGCTCCTCCGCCACTTGTCTTCTCGTCTGCTCCTGAATCTCCGTCTGAGCCCGAACGGACCGAGCGAGAGCTTGAAGCCGAGCTGCAGTTTGCGCAGCGCTTTCACTGATCTCACCGGGGAGAACGCGATCTGCGCGACGTGGGGGTGCTGAGCCTGCCGGATCGACCAAGGGCGAGAGAAGGCGTGAGAGAAGGGTGTGGAGTCGTAGAGGAAGACGGTAAGCTCGGATCCGCGATGATCTCGGAGTTGACGCAGTGTAGATGACGGAGAAGATTAAGCCTGGTACCATGGCTATTATTGAGTTGGGAATCTGATGCAACAGTAACTGCGATATGTTCCACGATTGAGTCAGACCCGTCTACCAAGGAGAAGAACGAAGACGTACCAAGGCAGGATACATGTAGGTAAGAGCTTTACTGCTCAGCGGTATCCCAAAGATGTTGATGATGTAAAGCGAAGGGCTGTTTGAGAAAGTCTCACAATAAGTATATGCGCCGTATTAGGAGTACGTCACGGGGAGTTCTACTGACACTAAGCGATTATATTGATACCAGCTGCGGAGAGGACCTATCAGATGACGAATTCGCAGGACTGTATGGACCCACTCACATGGCACCAAGGAGTGCAAAACTGCCAGCAGGGAGAGTGCGCAGACCAAAGTTCCAGAAGAGCACCATCATGCCGAATGATACGATGGTGCTGAAGCAAGAAGCCACGACGAGAAACGCCTGTCATACCAGATCAAGCCGGGTCAAAATCCGCTGCAGTAGACTTTGCTTGAGCGAATACGTACGGCATACTTGCGGGTACCGAATGATCTGTGATGGCAGCAGTTACTAAGGGAATCGAGGAAGCTCGGCCTGATAGGGAACATACCTTTCAACATGAACTCCCAAGTGGTAAAATGCCAAAAGCGCCATCAACACCTCTACGGAATTCGTGAATGCGAAAGGATATATGAGTAGTCTCCAATACTAAAAACGGTTACAGATATGATTAGCTACGAAGTATGCTGTTGCTTGATGAACACGAGAACCCACCTGGTGGTACTTGGTCATGTGGGGGACGAGCTGCAGATGTACATAAGGCTTGAGGTCTGCAACCGCGACGAACAAAGAAAGCGCCCCCGTTGCCAGCATGAGGCCTATCAGATATAGCAGGTGAATATATGAGTTAGCTACGCTTGCTCCGGATCAGACAATGCCGAGAGCGGACCTTTGGTGACACTGGCATGTTGGAACCCTGGTAGAAGGACACGGGCAGTCAGTAACGTTGCGATGCGCCGCTCTATAAATGACAAGCCTACCTGACATGTGGATCGTGGACGAAACGATGACGGCCAGTAGACACGAAGGCGTCACGGCTGATCTCTGTTCCGGATTAGATCAATAAAATAGGTGCCGTCAGCGTTTCGAACGGGAATTATAGTCGTGCGCTGAACAGGTCGGGCAATGTGCAGTGGGCAGTGGGTAGGTATGTAGGCTTGGTAGGTATTGCGAGCTGTATTGAAGTATGAGGTAGCAAGTTCGATCACACCAGGGGCCTCCACACTACCAGGAGAATGCGCACAAATAATGACGAAAACTAGATTCGCGCGTTCGCACAAATGTCGAGAACCACAAGGCCAGAGAACTGGAACGTTGAGAGGGACCACAGTACCAGTGCGCGCCATCGCGCCATCGAGTTTCGTACGGCCGCCGAAAACCGGTTCCACCCCCTCCTGTGAAATAGTTTTCGAGTAGCATTCATTCATTCTGTATCATGCCTAGAGTCCTGTAACTTTGCATAGAGATGGCTCAAGATGTGATATAATTTATTCCAAAGACTAGAGTTGTGTGGGACCACCGCGAGCCGCTACAAGTTGTTTGCGCCTTTCTACAAAGCTGTCAATGAACCCATCGACCATATCCTGAGGTATCTCATTCCAAACCTTTTCGATCGCCGCCCAAAGGCCATTTATGGTAGTAGGCTTACCAGGTATACGCCTCAGCCTGTCTTTAACCATAGATCAGCACGTTTCAATGGCGTTTAAGTCGGGTGAATTACCCGGGTGCTTCACATTGACAATGCCTGCCTAGCTGCCTTCGCCCGTTCCACCTTCAGATTTGTCATTTTATGAACTGGCTCACCGTCTTCTACCACAAGAGGCTCCCACCCATCCTGCTTTGCCCATGCCGCAGCTACGGTCAGAGGACCCTCTAAGATTTGAGCTACATAGACTTTGGCATTAATCGGTTCAGCCGCAATTCTTTTGCCACCCTTCTGCTGAGCCGATTTCAGGGCGAAACGGACGAGTGGGAACTTATGACCATGTATGATGGAACCCAGACATGAAGCATCTTGTCCCTTTTTTTCTTAACGCTTAGGCACTTTGCATTATATTCTTCGCGAGGCGAACGCCAGCAGCTCTCTTTGGGTTCATTGACCACTTTGTAGAAAGGCGCGAGCAACTTGTAGCGGCTCACGTTGGTCCCACACAACTCTAGTCTTTGGAATAAATTATATCACATCTTGAGCCATCTCTATGCAAAGTTACAGGACTCTAGGCATGATACAGAATGAATGAATGCTACTCGAAAACTATTTCACAGGAGGGGGTGGAACCGGTTTTCGGCGGCCGTACGAAACTCGATGGCGCGCACTGGTATATTGGTACCGCTGTAGATGGCCCATAACGGAAGCAAAACAGACGAGGGGCACCGAGCCTCGCCAGAAACCAGAGTCGCCTTTTTCCTACTCTGGCGCCGCTTGCCATGCGAGACGGGCTGGCTTCTCCCTCTTCTTCTCCTATGCTGATGTTTCTATATGCCAAACGACTGACTTATCTATTCAACAACCTTATTCGGAACTGCCCTGAGTCTATTGCGCCACCATGTCTCGACCACCAGAATACACTGAACCGCGCCGCGGCACAACCCTTCTCTCCCTCCCATCCGAATTACACCTCCTTATAGCCCTACACCTCTACTCACCACTACACCTCACGCAACAAGACCGCCTCACATGGTCCGTCTTCTCGACCGTCGACATGGATCCAGAACGATGGCATGGAATGGACGGGCTGATCGCCTTCGCTGGAGCCTGCAAAGCTGTACGAAGGACGGTACGGTATCTCTTATTCCGGTGTGTGAGGATTCATGGGTTAAAGGGAGGACGGTGGTTGATCCGCGCAGCAACAACCGCTAATCGGGATGATGCAGCGCAGAGGGAGGCAGGCGGACGTGAGAAGAGGCCAGCAGCACTGGGCGACGATTGGGGGAAATACGTTCATTCCGTCATCTTGGACATGGCGATGTTTGATCCGGATCAGCAGCAGGCACCGCCAGACGAAATCGGTCGGAGGAGTGAGGAACGAGATTACGATCCAGAGGTCGAGTCGAGGAGAGGTGAGTGTTGTTCGGCCTTGTCAGGTGTTCCAGGGAGCTCACCACACGGTGCTGGGTTACGGCAGCGATCCGGTCTCGCGTTGCGAATTGGACGACGTCAGTTCAAACCTACCTCTCGGATCTTTCCAACGGAGAAGTTTCACCCTTGTCAAGGCCCGGCGAAATACGACCTTTGGTTGCGGACACTCCGAGAGTATCGGTCGGAGGGATGGCAACGGATACACCTGGCGACGCCGTGCCAGGACCGGTCGATTTGATAGAGCCCTTAGAGAAGGACATCGTCACGGAATCACCAGATGAAGACCTTGTCAACGCGGCATCTGGCGTGGATAATAGCGTACTATGGACAGCACCGTTGACTGTGGTGAAAGCAGAAGAGCACTTGCCGAGTGGAAAATACGATGCGATACAAGGTGTTGAAGATGAAGAGGAAGAGGAAGATGACGAAGAGGACTGGGTGTCGTTTCCTCTAACACCGCCGCGCGTTCGTGATCCATGGTAAGTGGGCTTGCCAATTGGAAAGGGTATAGCGTGGCGTGCTGATGGAGCCTTTGCTTTTGCTTTTCTGCGTGTAGGAAGGAAGCATCATTCTTAATCACCATGCTCACCCGCCTTCCAAACCTACATCACCTTTCCATCTTCGCCGACCCATCAGACGACCTCACTCTATCTCTCCTCTTCTCCAATCCCGCCATGCTTGCCATCGCACCTCGTCTCCGCTCTTTCGGCTGGCGACTACGCGCATCCCCTCCATCCGCATTACGGGAATTCGACAACTCGACCATGTATGTTTCCGTGCAAGGATGGTTGAAGGAATGTACCTCGTTGGGGTTCTTGGTGCTGGATAGTGATATAGAGACGGAGGGTGTAAGAGAGGTGGATTTGGAGCGGGTGGTGAAATGTTTGGGTGAAGGACGGGAACGAACAGTCAGGCGGAGGTTGAAGGAGGCTCGGAAAGAGGCGAAGTTGGCCAGACAGGATCCCGCGACGTACCAGGCATTGCTAGGCGGACCGACAGGTGGTGTGAAGAGGAAACTCGTGGAAGCAGATGGGCGGCTGAGGGACGACACGGCCAAGCGACAAAGGGCGGTTTATGACGCTATGGATATGGACGCAGTCAATGGCTTACGACACCAGCCTCTAACAAAGGACCGACTTGACCTGCGCAATCACAAACACGCTTCGCAACACGACCAACATCATCCCATTGCCCTGACTGCGAGTCGCGCCGCATCTAGCAATCTTTCCCTTATGCTCTGCGGTCCGATACAAGGCTGGATCTTGTCTCCGGCAGCCGAAATGTGGGCAGCGGAAAACATGGATGATCTACGAACGTGGATGTCGGAGACGAAATCGGCATTGAGGATGGTGAAAACGGCGAGCGATGATGACGAGCTGTCGCCAAGGGGACGTTCTCAGGCGCAGAAAGCAGACTACACCGACTCTGCCAAAGCCGATGAAGTGACGGCGGTGTCGGAACACATGGCGAATGGACCACCCGACCGAATCACCGTCCCGACCACTTCTATGCTCAGTCCCATCAGCGTTCTCAGCAGCTCCTACTCCCCCGTGATACAGATGTCGGGAGTTGGCGGAGGGAACAGTTATTTTGCACACCATCCCAACCATACTATCCATCAGGAAATGCAAGGCATGCAGCCTTACATCTACCATATTTCGAATGCACCCTACCAGCCTCAGTTTTCCGGCATTGTACCCTCGTACGCTCAGCCGACATCGCGCGATGGCCCCGCGCCTACTTTGTCCTCTATGGTATATCCGATACGTCCACCAGTACGGTCACACTCGCGCTCGTTTTCTCCACTCTCAGACGCAGAGCGACGTAAAGCTGCATTGAATGATCGACCTCCAGTCTTCCTCGATGGGATCGTGAGAGAGTTTACAGGAATCAAAGAGCTGTTTATCGATCGGCCTATCCGAGCGCCTTACGGTTCCGAGGAGGAGACGTTGATGTTATTGGTATGTTTCCCGCATGGAAACACGCTGTAATGATGTATGCTAATCTTCTGAATGCGTTGCGAACCGATCACAGACCATCGCAATGATCCCGCTCATTCACCTACCGGACCTGACGCTCCTTCAAATCGGCGGTTACCCCTTATCCGGGCCCAACCAGCTAATCGCAACAGAACTTGTCGTTTTGTTATGCCCGAAGATCCTCCTCTGCGGCTGGCTCGGGTTGGAAGGCGAGACTAATTGGTACGGTGTGTGGCGGGATAGAAAACGGAAGGTGCAAGTCCAGGATTATTGGGGACGCGGGGAGATGGAGCGATTCGCGTATCGTTTGAAGCCTTTGGGTGATGGTGACATGTTTGAGCTGGAAGAGGAGCAGCAAGCTGTGGCTGTGTAAATGTTGGCATGTAGAACCTAAATGTACATTGGGAGTCAATAAGATACACCCGTAAACATGAATCGCATTCGGGAATGAGCAGTAGTTCATCTTGTGGTGCATAGAAAGCGGCAAGTTCAGGCGGAACCCCACAGACGTGGATATGGGGGTATCGATGATAGGTTTAGGCTGCAGAGGACAGAAAGGCTCTAGTTGTGTAGATATATATTGGACTTCTCGACATGAGGCCTACAAGCAAAGTCTACCTGCTTTGAAGAACTCGGCCGCTCAATTGCTGCTCCTCCTTCTGACAACTCAGTCGCTGATACGATCTGCAGCTCGCACTGTGCTCGACCGATAAGATCAACTACATGCTGCAACGAAAGAGAATGTGATGCATAGACAAGCTCGAAACGTATGACCACTATACATGTGTGGAGTTCTCAAACGAGCCGGCAGCTCTGATTGGAGTGTCACCAAATCATGCGGACCTCCATGCCGCCATTGAGATCGTGCAGCGGACTTGTGGTTTTCAAAGCTGGTTGAGAAACTCGGTAAGTCAGTCGCTATAATTGTAACCGCACGATGGGCAGTACAAGCTGTCGCAGCCTCTCGCAAGCGGACATACTACGAAATCGAAGTCGCGAGCTTGAAGGGCGACGGGAGTTGCACACTATCGTACACGGTGGTTTGTTCTGTAAAATGCGGAATTTCTATTCGAATTCTTCTATATGGATGATTACAACTAGTATCGTCTATTATAATTATAAGACATGTGTTTCGCCTGAAAGATCCGAACTCGTAACAACTCGCACACAGCCCACAATAATGTCCGTGCCCTTTCCATAACTCTAGACAACCTCGGTGGGTTCCTTCTTCAACGTATCGACCGTGGTATCGGTCGCCAACGTATCGACGGTGTCACTCTTCTCCACCATCTTCTCGTCGGGCGCATACTTTGATTTACTTCGCAAAACCTTGCCGTATCGTCGGATGAAGTACAATGGTAAGATCATCAGGATCGAAATGGCGCCAAGGAGTGATGAACCTGGTCCGAGGCCGAGTTTGCTGAACAGAGCGTGTCCAAATAGCCTGACATGCCGGAAAAAAGAGAAAAGAGGAATAAACATCAGGATGAGTGGGAGACCGTGAGGCAGAAGATTTAACTTACGGGAACACCCCAGCAAGGGTCGAACGCACCAAGGCGTTCGCTGCAAGTGCGGAGCCCGGCATGCTTTGGAACCAAAAAAATGGGTGGCGTAAGGCCCATGAACGAAAACATAACTTGTGGCGAGAAACTTACGTGTAGTAGCTCGAAGTGATGTACATGATGATGGACTGGAACAATAGGAAGATTCTACCGACATCAGGAGGACGTTAGCGATGCGATGATGAGCTAAGAAAGAGGAAGACATACCCTGGGAGGTAGAGAGACGCTGCGATGATCGGCACAATCCAATGAACTGACTCCCGACTGACCCAGCCTGTGCGCAAAGTATGTCAGTCTCGGAAGCTTGTCAATGGTGGACAAGCCGGCTTACCGAAAAAGAAGGTCGAAATGGGGATCATAACCGCCGTGTACAGTGCCAAATTCAACCGGATTTCTGGTTCCGGTTCATTCCCGTTCGAGAATTGCGGGTTGATGTACCATTTCTGGTAAGCGCAGTAGACGCCAAAGGTGATAATGCCGGTCACAAAGTATCCGAGGAAGGCGAGTCCTTGTTGGCCAAGACCAAAGTGGTATATGTCTCCGAAGACGAGGGGGAAGGATTCAAAGAACAGCTAGATGAGGGAACAGTGTAAGCGGGAAGCTTACTACAACCAGAACCATACAAGTCACTCACGTAGAAAAGAGCATAAACGAAACCAAGGTAGATTGACAAGAAAAGCGGAGCCGGGTCCGTCAAGATCAACAACGGCCGCATCAAGCTGTTCTTCATCAACTCCGGGAACGACTGCGCCTCCTGTTCTTTTTGCCCGTGGCTCTTGATATCCTCTCGTGCCGTGAGAGCCCTGAGTCGCGCAGCCCGCTTGTACAGAATATTGGCGTGGAATGTCTCCGGTAAGAGGAAAAACAGGATGGTCCATGAGAAACAGTTGAGGAAGAACAGGATCCAAAGCGGCCATCGCCAACCGAGGTATTGGGCGCTGAACCCGCCGATTGTGGGAGCAGCGACGGGGCCGAGAACGGCGCCCATGCTCCACATCCCGATAACATATGCGAGCTTCTTGGATGGCCACATGTCTGCCAGTGTTGCGCCTCCCGTAGCGAGTGCGGGAGAACCGAAGAATCCTGCCAGTGCACGGGTGACGAGGACAGTTGCCATGTTCTTTGCCACTGCCGATGCCAAGGTGAAGAGCGCAAACAAGGCCAGACTGATCAGGTAGACCGGATTGCGACCGAGCGAGGGCAATTCTTGGAGTGGAACGAGGATGGAGGGTCCAAGACCGTAGAATACGACGAAGAGTGAGAGACCGAGGGTGGCGACAACGAGTGATGAATTGTATTCTTGCATTAGTCCGGGAATGGAAGCGGTGTAGATGGAGCTCCCGGCGTAGATGGAGAAGGTGAGAAGCATGATGTTGCCCGTGACGAACGCCTTCTTCCGTGTTGACCAGTTTCTAAAAAAGAAAAATAACTTAGTCGCAGCTCATGGGCGACAGGCGCGTTTACATACTGAGGGTTCTCCTGATCGTTCTCGTCATACCAATCCACGGTATCCGGTTCGCTCTTCTCCTCGCCCGCCCATCCTTCAGCACCTTCTTCAATCTCTGGGTGCCTTTTGTAATATTTTTGTGTAGGCGGTAGCGGCGCGTCCATATCCCTCTCCACTATCGTCACCGTTTCACTTCGTTCCGGGTCTGAAAGTCGATCCACGGGCAGGGAACGTTGATATTTTGCAGGGACGACATAGTCGGGTCGTTCTTCCGGGTAGGAAAATAGTCTTGCTGATGTTGATGCAGGCAGAGCAAGACGTGCGAGTGTTCCAAAAGTAGAGTCGCGGATAATGTCCAACATGTTGCTATGTGCTGACAGCTCGATCGATCGGAAAGCGGGAATGCAGATGCGTGGGCTGAAACGATGGTGTCGGAAGAGTCGTCCAAATTTTCCCAGACTTATATAGACAAAAAGGACCTCGAAGGAATGTGGCTTGACGAACTGTTGGAGGTTGTGGGTAAGGATGGAGGCAGGATGAAAAGCTTACAATATCGTATCAAAGGAAGTCTTGCTTGAAAATCTGCGACTCAATTGCTAACCCGGTTTAATCGCCAACACGTTATTCAGCTCGGAATTCACGCTGGGCGCGTGAACCTCCTCCACTTTTACCACGTGGCGAGGGTGGAGGGAGAGACAGGCTGGGAGACATACTGGCTGGAGACATACAGCTAGACATACACCAATGACCTGCACTAGTAACAGCTCTAGTAAACCCGCACTACTCCCGAAAGCTTTCCCGAAGAAGCTATTCAGAAAAGTTGCTATTATAGCTTAGCTCAGCTTATAAGCTAGCTTATACCTCCTCCCGGTCGCTTCGGCAGGTCGTCTGCCCGGATGGTCAAATCCTTCTTCAACAGGCCATAGAAAACCGCAGAGTTGAAGCCAAGAAACTGATGAACAATGTTATTACCGTCTACAAAGTGGAAGGTGCCTTCCGTTCAAGTACTGTAGAAGTCCGACCTGAAGCAAGAGATTGATGCACATCAGTATTGCAACGATAATTCACCTTTTGTGCATTTCTCAAACACCATATCTCCGTTGCTGACCTGCCTCACGCGCACTCGTCCTGAACTTGGACTAGGCGTGGACGGTGGTACTATCCATACGACTATGGATAAGAAACAACGATAGTGGCTTGAAGAAGGTCCAATGTACAACGATGAGATGATGGTTCATCAGCTCCTTTCTGCTATATACTCGAACGCGCCTTCTCCATCTGATGCGACTAACTTGATTCTCTATTGCTCTCGCTATGTCCGTACTGTCATTCATGACATCACCATCGCGTACGTCGTTGTCCCCGTGCAGAGAACATGATTTCTAGGGTCAAGGGGTATTGTGACTCGAACGGAAGGGTAGACCTACTGTGTGAGCATTCTCTATGCATACGCTTACCTTCGGGCTGAGCACAAGTTTTGGTTCGACATGTATTAGACTTCGCCAATGCTTCAGTCACTCGAATCTGGGGGGCCCTCAGCTATATCGCGCCCAAGAAGACGACGAGCCACAGGGCCAGTCGTGAAGTGGTCAAGTACAACATACAGATTGCGACTCGAGACAGGGTCATACTCTTATGAGCTGAGCATAGGCCTCTACATCTCTCGACACCCCGTTTACTACACCTCTTCTGCTCGGGCCATTCATCGGACGTCCATCCTTCCAGCAGATAACGCTCGACGAGGGGAAAGGCGTTCGTGCAGGGGCGTTCGTTCGTAAATAGCGAAATTTTAATGGGTGCGGATGTGCACCATTATCCTGAACATAGCGATGAGCATCAGTTTGCTGTGACCGTTGGCATCGCTTGACCTCACGTCTCTGCCCAGCGTGCAAGGGAACGGCGAATTCGGTCATCGTTGTCCCCCTCCTGAACAACGGTGGACGGGCAGTCGGTGCGCTCGATTGTGTTCTTACGGTGAAAGGTAACTTTACGGAGGAGGATAGAATATGGCTGGGGCGGATCGTGAAGCATCTAGCTGTATCATGCGCTTGTGTAGCACGTCACAGCTACGGTCTTTCGCTGAAGATCCATGCTTTGGTAATCCGCTACTTGACAACAACATCCAACCACCGTGGCCGTCCAAAGCTTCTCACAAACTGCTTCACCTCCAGCTCGTACTCATTCACCCACTTTTGTTCCCCTTGCCCGATTCGTACTGTGTCTCCCTTGTTGTTTGAGGGAGCAGACCCTCCGTGAGCCGCTGTGAACCCGATATCCTCTGATGATGACATCTGGTTGTTATGCCGAAACCCAAGAACGGTCAATTCAGGGTAATCAAACTTGTCGCTACCAGTGCGGGCGGAAAGCAGTGTGGGAGGAAGCGCTTTCCAAGACCAGTCTTGCTGTGGGAAAAGCTCGATACCCGAAAGGTCAATGAACTACTCAAGCGACCATGAGATGATTTAGCCTGGAAAAGAGCAGGGAGAAGGTGCGTTTGTGACGTACTTGAAGACCACTGCCATACCTCGCCAGCTTCAACAGCGCAACCTTCAACTCGTCCACGCTCCCCGATTTCAATCCAGCAAACGAAACACTCCTCAGCTGGCTCCATCCAAGGGGACCTCCACGTCCATTCCTCCCCTCAACACTGCTTGATAACAGCTCGACGGCTTGCCGCAACGTCAAAGAGGATCCAGCGAACGATATTGCCTCTACAGTAGTTCTCACAGCACAAGAACGTAGAAATGCTGTGACTTGGCGGTGTTGCCGAGAGGATAAAGATGGATTGAATTGACAAAATGAGAAGTCCAGAATAGGCAGTGTAGCGATACCTACAGCGGAGTCTGATGTCCCAGAAGAGGCGGATGACGAGGCGTCCCAGCCGTCTGTATCTTCAGTATCATTGCCAGGCGATTCTGCGTTCTGGCGCTTCGACTCATGTAGTGAGATATCATCCTGGGACGTCGCGTCGACACCTTGCGCCAAATCCCTTACACCCTTCCAGCTCGTCCATCCGTTCCAGACGCCATGTATCATGATTGCGGTCCGCGTATCACGAGCCAAAAAGTGCTTCACGTCAGGGATATTGAGCCATGAGGTGGTTTCTTGGCTTGCCGGCGTGTATGTAGAGGATGACGAGACGGCGGATCGTCGGGTTTTTGAAATCGTCGTATCGGGTGGCAGCGGCTCGATGAAACGGGACAGGACCTTGATAGAATCCGCGAGCAAGCTCGGTGGGCCAACGGGAGGCTCTCTTGTCGAAGAATCCGAGGCTACGGAATCCTCGGATTCGGCACTGCTTGATCTCCTTCTCTTGCGACTCCGAGACGTCAACTCGAAAGGCAATTTCCCTTCATCCACGTAACTCGTGACCACCCGTTCATACCACACCTCGTATATCCTCCACCGTCTCTCCACTTCCACCACTTGCTTCTCTTCCGCTGTCATGTTCCGCTGCCGACGAATCTTTTGTTCTGCATCTCGCGTGTCGAAAGACTTGACAGCGGCCCATGATGCTGGAGCGGATGGTCCCGGAGTTCTACGCCTGTTCGTTGAAGGCGGTCGGGCTGGCGGGTCTGCCAGGAATACCGTTGATGGCGTATGACTTTCTTGAATCCTTGCATTAGCGACTCACTATGCGGATGACGACGAGGATTACCTACAAAGATTCCGTGCCAAGTCCTGCAGTAAGTGACGACGTGTAAACATATCGCTGGTATGGTTTGCCATCCTTGACGAGCTCCTTGGCAGCCTTAAAGGCGACGTTTTGCGTATGTCGCTGCTGCTCAATCCTACCTTTCACCAAAGTGCAAGATGAGGCGACGGGCCAGCTGGATCGTTCACAGACCACCTACCGCAGTTTACTCAACAACGCATTCACCCCTTGAGATTCGGCTTCGTCGTTTTGCTGTCGTCGAGCTTCATGTCGTCTACGCGCGACCTGCGCGAGGTTTTCGGTACGTTGTTCCTCTGTCGCCATCTCAGAGGGCGGAGAGGGTAATATGTGATTTACTTGGCGCCACGACGTTTGAAACCCGGTACACGAAGAAAGAATGAAGAAAAGAAGACGACGAAGGTGATTTCCAGTTAGAGCAGGACGACTCTTTCGATCGCTTATCCACATTTTGTTTCGGATAAACGTTCATTTTATTCAGTCTATTCGCGTCGTCGTTGACGTCATCCACAGCATGTGCCGGATCTCGCTCAAATCCGCCCCGACCCATCTTCATCTTCTCCACCTTTCGGCACGAGCGCAACACCGAAGCCAAGGAGAAAGGAACGTATATAAACATCAAGAGGGAAGGAAATTCGTTGAGGCGTGGACCGCCCCCAAAATAGTTTGTCCTTCGGTACTTGCGATTAACCTATTCAATGCATTCCCTCAAGCTCAATTCAGGTCACGAAATTCCCATCCTCGGCATGGGGTGAGCTTGACCTGTCAAGAATCTTTCTGCTTAGAGACTGATTCAACCGTTTCTCAGGTGCTGGATGGGTAAAAAGACAGACACACAAGACAATCCCGAGACGTATGAGATGGTGCAAAAGTGTCTCAAGGTATTTTGCACGTCGAGTCTCTCAATGTAGCCGGCTTACCTAAACCTATTCCACGCACAATAGGTTGGATATAGGCACCTTGATACTGCCTACGGATACGGCAACGAACAAGCTGTCGGTAAAGCAGTTCGCGACAGTGGGATCCCTAGGGAGGAAATCTTCGTAACCACGAAACTCACGTGCGTCTTTGTCTATTATTTCGCTTCTGTCTATTCTGTACTTATCGATACGGCAACTCGACCGTTCTTCATAGCAACGAACACCACGGATGCGTCGAGAAAGGGTTCCAGGAATCACTCAAGGCCCTTGGACTCGAATATATTGACCTCTATGTACGTCCACCACGCTGCTCTGCCTTATGCCCACCGACTTACATCATCTTTTCATGCCGCTTCAGCTCATACACTGGCCCCAAGCCAACGATGAGAAGACGGGCGAGACGATCCCATACGGGCAATCACCGACTTTTGTCGAGACGTGGAAAAACATGGAGAAATTGCTGGATACCGGGAAAGTCAAGTCTATCGGGTGAGTGGTGCTCTCCTTTTTCCTCGAGACGGCTTACCCCAAGAGTACTGATGGTATGTGTGTTTGCCGGGTAGCGTATCGAACTTCAGTATCAAGAACTTGCAAGTATTGTTAAAAGAAGCGAAAATCGTGCCGGCAGTCAACCAGGTCAGTATCGCACACACCCCTCATCTTCCTCGCTGACATGCAAACTAACCACGTTCTGTATGTAGGTCGAAGCACACCCGTACCTCCCGGAAGCGTCTCTCAGCGCATTCTGCAAATCCAAGGGCATCGTCATGACCGCCTACTCTCGTGAGTTCCACTCTCCGGCCTCCCACATGCTCTTCGCTCACACTTTAGGTACCGTCTTCGTGACAGCCCTCGGCCAACCACACGGCGCCAACCTCTCCCCCGTCCTCACCGACCCGCTCGTGAAAAGGCTCGCTGAGAAATACTCGAAACCCGCAGGCACCGTCCTCCTCTCCTGGCTGATCCAACGTGGGAACTGGACCGCCGTCCCGAAAACAGCAACAGAGAGCCGCATGAAGGATAATCTCGCCATTTTCAAGCTTGACGAGGAGGATTTCGAGGCGTTGTCAAACGTACACAAGGAAGAGGGCAAGTTGCTGCATTTGTGTGATTATGGACAGGGTGATATTGCCAAGACGCGTAAGATTTTCGGGTGGAGTTTGGAGGATATGGGGTGGGACCACCTTGACTAATGCGCATAACGAGCGAGTGAAGTGAAAGTCACAGTGCAAATAGAAGTGCGCCGCATTCTGATCTGTTGGCGGAGAGTTGTATATCGGTAGCGGTGCATTACGCTGCACCTTATTAGAGAATGGAATGACATTGGTATCTCAGCGCGCATTTCCTCTAAACAGAGCATCACCTCCTTTGGCGTGTCGTTCTCAAGCCACAGGAAGGAAAATCCAGCAAGTAAGTCGTCATAGGTACCGTTTTTTATCGATCTCTTTGCTCTCGAAGGGCTATATCTTTGAATCCCTATAATCTCCCAGGACGTCCTTGACCCCTCCGCTCGCCCGACCATGCTCACTATCGAGCCACGCCTTGATACCTCCTTGTAGCACTAGAGATTCTGATTGCCCCGTGAGAGAATGTGCGACCAGGTAGTCCGCGTACCATCCTGCACATCGTGGGCCGCGCCCGTTGGAGGATGAACAATGAAATATCACTTTTGGAATTCTGTAATGCGCCGCACGGCAAAGTGACATGGTTGGCCGAAAAAGACCGGAGTGTAAAATGAAGGAAAGGGACATACGAGGATAATAGAACGCCGGTCGTTGGTAGAGTTTGATAAAACGACTGTGCTGGCAGGTTGATCGCTGAGGGAAGGACGTAATGAACCTCTTCCTACTAGTACCGACACACTCACAATCAGCTTGTTTCAGCAAGTCGCGCCACCATCCGAAACGAAACTGACCTCCAGATCCATTCGCCGAACATCTACTACAACAAACGTCTGTCCTGCGACTTCCCCTTTGTCATTGATCAACGCCGCAAGCTCCTTGACGTTGATACTGCCTGGGGCAGCGACGGGTTGAGGAAACCTATCGAAGAATTTGGCGAATGTGGGCACGGCGGAAGTAGGCATGACGGTGCGAATTGAAGGGGGGCGCTAAAGGAACGACCGAAGCAGGCAACGAACAGACTGTGAAGTGCGAACGATGAGTGAGTATATATATATGCAGTTTGACCCTGCCTCAGACTTTATCTCGGCTGCTCGGACAGTGATGAATTTGAATATGGTTGGGACGAGGCCGGGAGCCAGGAGTGAAGACTGAAGAGGCCAGTCATATGGCAACGGGCCCCGCTTCACGTGCTTCAGCCCAAACTCGATCTCGATCCTCGCATAGTCATCGATGTCACGTCCTCAACGTGGTCAATGTCGTCCCGTCTGTCGCTGTCGTCGTTGAGGTCGTGAGCGAATATAACAACGACCAAGGAACCCCGTGCACAGGCTCGCATTCGTTGCTTGACATCAGCCGCTCACGACAAACTGTTACTACGTTCCGCCATCACCACCGCTGCCGCCAGTGGCCGTGGCCGAGTAGTTCCTCAGTGTTTCAACAATCGTATCATCTTCCGCAAAATGAACACCGACGCCCAGGGTCACCTCTGCATCTATCCATCTATGATGGTTTCTGGCCGCCCGGGATGGGTGCACCACTTTGAACAGCAGCTTGAAGACCATCCCAGCGCAAAATGTACGTTCTTCCTTCCTCCTAGCCGCATCGTAAGATTGCTGACCTATGTATATCGGCTCCTTGCGTAATCCTTCAGCGTATCCGTTCGCCAGTGTTGATACTTCTGGCTCACCGAGAGTACGATATGTAGTGCACCGCGCCTTGACACCGGAATCTTCCTTCCTCATCTTTACGACTGACACACGAATGGGCAAATGCACGCACCTCGCGTCGGACGGACGATGTGAAGCGAGTTTCTGGATGGAGGGAAGTGGTGTCCAGTTTCGGGTTGCTGGACAAGCTTTGGTCATCCCGAATGACGCGGATGTGAATCCCTCTGTCCAGAAAGCGTTGGAGGAAGCAGTGCAGAAAGACGTTGTAAGGGCTGTCGGGAAAGAGCAGAAAGCGGATTACTGGATTGGGGAAAGGGAGAGGAATTGGACAAAAGGCATATCAGGGCATTTGAGAGCTACGTTTGCGAGGCCGACACCGGGCACACCTTTGGATCAGGTAGATAGAAAGCCAGACGAATGGACAGAGACGATGAAGCCTGAAGGCGAGACGGTAAGCCTTGTCTTGACCTTTATTCCCCGTCTACATGGACAAGCTGCTCAGACCCTTTGTCTTTGTGTGGCAGGACGCAGAAAAACAGGAAACCGCGAGCGCGAAAGCAAACTTTACCCTGGTGGCGATCGCTCCTCACACGGTGGAAATGCTTGAACTGAAAGCCGTTCCGAACCGAAGGACTGTATGGACCCGTCCTGAACGGGCTGATGGGGAATGGACGGTACAGGCTGTCGTTCCATGATTCTGTCATGTACGCGTGATGAGGGAAAGAAGTAGACGGAGCGGGCGGATGGCGGTTGTATTTCATAAAATGTCAAGAAAACGTTTCAACAAGGGTTCCTGTAATCGATACACGACATCTTCGTTCACTGCCCGAAGCCTTCAAAATGCATTTGATGCGTAGCCTTTCTGAGTGTTCTGTTCGGTGTTGATGGGTGGCCTAGGCAAAGTCCCGGATAGCTTTGACGTAGTATGCACCGGCCGCGGTAGAAGCGACTGATAGCGCAATAGGAACGGGTGCACGAAGTCGGATCGCTCGTCTACGTAACATATCATGGGTCAGCCTGCGGTGCCTGATGAACATTGGTAGAAAGGACGACGTACGGAAGCATGGCACCGAGTAATAAACCAGAAGTACCTATCCACAACGAGGTCATCAGCATACCATTTCACATCATCCTTCAGTCAGTTACTTCTCTCTCCCCTTCTTGAAGCGATACAGGTCATGCGGACTTACCAGCAGCTCCTTCATAACCATAGGACATTCCCTCCCTCATCCGTATTCCCGACAGAGCGTACAAGGATCCAATAGCGAGTCCGGCGACCATTGACGGGATTGAACGGGTGCGGGCGTAGCCGATGGCTCCTCCCAGGAAGCACAGTGTTGACATCTACCAGGAAGAGATATCGGATGAGGGAACAAGCCAGGGCTGGAGGAGGAAAAGAGAAGACTAACGGTATATGCTGGATGATGAGACTGCATCCGGAAACAAAGTAGTAAGCGAACGGTACTCTCATTCTTCGACCTGTATCGACGGAGAGAGATCTTACCATATTGGTATTGTTTACTGTTCTAGTTGATGCGTTCGTGAGGGTAAAGGCTATGTGGCCACGTTGAAGAAACTGATTTGCATTTGTAGAGAAGAAGAGTCAGGTGAACGGTCGCTCGGTCAAACGCATTCCGTGAGATTGGCTGGCGGCGGCGCGGGGCCCGGGAGTAGCCGGTTTAGAATTTTAGCATGGGGGCACCGCAGTCGGCTGATGTGCCTCGTTCTTGTTGTTCCTCGGGTTTGCCAGCTGGTTTGCCACCATGCCACCATATGGTTTGCCGTGCATGCCGTGCTGACGGCTGTCTGACGTTGATCACAGTAGGAAGAAAACAGCGACAAGATTGCTGAGGCTTCAAAATAATGACAGGGGCGCGGTGTGCGTTTCCAACGGAGGTTTAGCAGGATTCTGAAAGGAGTACTGTATATGTTTGAATAGCGAGGCCATTCTGACGCGATGCAGCGGTACCTAGGATCATTGGCATCACTGATCGGGTGCCATACAATCCGTCTACACATGCTATACAACTCCTGTGTTCTCGTCTTCTTTTATCATTTTGCTCCGATATCGCTAAACATCCAGCACGAACTTGCGGCAAGCCTCGTGCGCCCCAAGCGAAGGATGCAGTAAGACGCACTTCAACCAAAATTGTAGCTTGACTTGTCGTTTTGCCAGATACGTGGGTTCGAATTTCGCTGTGAGTCAAGGTATGTCAGCAAACGGTGCCGACAGGGGTGAGAATGGGAAAAAGAAACCTACATAGTCGGTTCTTCGGTGGAAGTGGTGGTAGACTCGCGCCCGCATTCTGCACCCCGACGCACCACATGAAACCGCACATTAGCATTCCCTTTCTCGCCTCATAGGCGGGTCTCAGTAGTGAAGAGAACCAGCTGGACAGACTCACAGGAAAAGCCCGCTGCAATGCATTATAGAGCGCTAAGAAATCATTGTACCGCCTCAACCGAGTGATCTTCGTCCCGGCCCTCGTCGTAATCTCGCATTCGTACACTATACGAAAACAGCAAGGGTACGTGTACAAGTAGCAATCAGTTTTCGGTTTTGGGCCGTCGGCAATTCGGAAAGAGTGCGTACCGACGTATGCGCCTAACCGTCCTTTCTGGAGTTCCACCACATCATGCCCGTGACCATGCCCAGTCGATGATCTCCCCGTTCCATCTCGTTCTGCCATATCAACCGTACTTGGTAAGGGAGAAGGACTGACGACTCCCTTCGTACGACCACCGATAATCTTCCACCCACTGATGTGAACGTTGGCAGTAAACGCGCCATCCGACGACAGGTTCGGTATATGACGACCAGAGGCGTATGTGGCGGCGGTACTAGTAGGCGTTTGCGAGCTGGCAAGCGGCGACGTCGGTGATGCAGCTCGCATTGACGGGGAAAGATGATATCCAGTCGCCTCGACAGGCGTATTCATTCCCGTTCCGAAATTCGTTCCCGACATCGGCGTCATCCACCCTTTCCCCTCACCATCCTCCTGCTCCTCATCGCTCAGTTCTTCACTCTCGCCCGTCCGATCAATGATCTGCACGGGGCCGGTATACGCCCGTCTTGAACCTGGTCTTCTACTGCGGGACGGCCCTACCATGATCGATGTTGGCGGTATCAGTGGCGGGGTGAATGATTGTGCCCGTGCTTGCGGGAGGAGAAGCGGACGTAGTCGGTCGGCTGTGCTGATTGTTGGAGTGGATACTTCTCTCAGCGCAGGTGAGGTGGGGTGCGATGAAGGACCTGCTGCTGCATCGCTCGCTTCTTCAGGCCGGATATGCGTCCCGTCTTCGCCTTCTGTATCGGAATTCGGCAAGAGTTCAAGCATGACATGCTCGTCCCGCATGTTGTGCTTGTTGATAGGTGATGAAGGCGGCGAGGTCGATGTTACAGAGGCAGCAGATTTGTCCGGAATGAAAGCTCGCTGTTTCCCTTTTCGCCGGGACATCCCTGTCTCCTCCCCCGGCGCAAATCTGGCACTCTCGACCGAGGAACGATCATCCGGTGCGGGCGAGCCACCCACCGTGCATCCACTATGTGACGAGCGGTGAAGAGCAGACGGGGATGTAGCGAAGTCGTAGCTCGGCGGAGGGGACCTGGGTCTTCCCGGAGTACCGCTCGTTGATGTGTGGTCTATCGGCGTTGGTGTTGGAGATGTCGAGACGTCTGAGGATATGCGTATCTGGGGTAGTGTTGGTGAGCTTGGAGACGATATTGAAGAGGACGACGCCATGGGTTGACGTTTCCTGTTACAGTTGTCTCCGCCCATATCTTCGTTCACCTTGTCTAGCCCATTGCTGACACCCACCTGCTCCTCCACTTTCTCTGCCCCTTCGAAGTGTCCTCCCGCATCTACACCATTCATCGACTCCTTCCTTGGAGACCCCCCTTCGTCCTCGTCCTCATCCAACGAATTTAATGAGCTTTTCCTTCTGTCCGTGCTTGGTCGTTGCGGTGTTCCTTCCATCGTCGTGTTTCCGCCGTGCACTGCTGTTCCAGGTTTACCTTCCATACTGCGCACCCCTAACAGATCCTGCTCGCCATACAATTCTCGTTCTTGTTCTTCGGTCTTTCCTCTTCTTCCACCTTGATGTTTGCTGTCATCTTCGTTCAACGATCCCTCGTTTTCAGGCTTGATGACGCCGAGTTGCGCGATTCGAGAAGGTGAAAGGCTGAGAGCTGCGAGTCGTGTTGTGGTCAATGATGAGCGGGATGTCATTGCTTCATGATTCTGATGGGTATTGTCGCTCACATAGGCAAAGCAGTATGTCAGGGTAAGAAGACAAGTATGTAGTATGTTTATGACATTGGCTAGAAGCTTGGAGGTTGGAGGAGTATGCACGCGTTTCGGATTCGTCATCCGCAGTCAATCGGTCGCTCGTCGTTTTAAGCCCATCCTCCCACCATCCCACCATTCATCATCGTTCTCCTTGCCTACTACCCTGTACTCCACTAGCATTCGTGCCAGTCACCTCTTTACTTCAGCATCCGTCCACGCATCTAGCAATACCGGTCCCCAAAAGATCGAGCGCTCGCCATAGATCCCGGATTGGCGTCACTGAGAGAACCAGTTTCAGTATGTTTCACCCCTGATCGCTGTGCTTTGACCCGCTAATCAGTGCTGATCCCCGTGCTCGATATAGGTCGAATGACAATGGTATGGGTACAAGGATATTTTGATGCCAAGATACGGAGAACATCGAGGGAGGAAATCAATGCGTTCTGTGAGGTGGAAAGTTCTCATACTGCAACGTTGCCACGAGATCAAGCACGACGATTGGGTAGCACGACTGGACACAACTTTCAAAGAACAAGACACCAGAGCGGATAGCCACAATCAAGAGAACCAAGGTGGCCGGAAACGCCGGAGGACAGACGTGCAGACGATGAAGATGACGTGTACCAGTGAGTTGCGACCGCCGTGCCATTGTGTGTTGGGGATAGAGACCAGTCGACCGGTATGTATGCGTCATCCGCACCACGGTCTCGCTGACGTTATTCTAGGCTCTATCAATCTGGCCTATCGCATTACACTCGACAGTTTCGCCAGCACCGTCCTTGACTACAGAGCATCAATGAACAAAATCGGATCAAATCTGTTCAACCACGGAAAGCTCGAGGCTGGAGTTCCGCTGCTGAGATGGCTCGAGGAATACGACACCCACGATACCAGTCGGTAGCACAATAATGCTGTACCACCCACAAATTCGTCAAGACATCTAATCGTCGGCGCATCTCCTATCGAGTTCCACCTTCTGTCTTCTGATAATTGGCTCGTACAAGAAGCAAGTCAAGGGGAGAGGGAAAATCACAAGGTGTCGTATTGTGGACTGCTCAACCCATACACACCTTTTCCCTTATCTTAGTAATATCGCCCACGAACACCCTTGATCACCCTCTGCTCTCTCATTGTGCGATATCAGTTCCGTTCTTGTTGAACTGTCATACGAAAGTGGAAACCTTTCTGTAGGCTCGGATCCTGGTTTGTGACTTCCATGCGCCATCGAACAAGCGGACTCACAAAATCGAGAGAAAGTAGACACAGGACGGCCGCGGATTCCGCTGCAGACATGACGGGCAACTAGAAACCTGGAGGCTACAACAGCGCGTTAGTGCTACCGCTTTACGTCCTGCATTGTAACGCCAGTTACCAATTACATCTATATATGCTGTTTATACACCTAGTATGTTGACTTAATACGTAATCAAAGACCCTGTTATTACGGTGAGACTCTTCTCGCATGTTCCTAGACTACCGTGATAAGAATACATCTAGTTCGTTTCCAAAGCTCGAACGATACCCCACGAAGCAGCACCAGCGGCGGCGACTGTACGCACGAGAATGAGGATCAAGTTGGTATAAGAGTCCTTTACGCTTTAAGGGAGGACGCGATGACGTACCGACGAGAAGGGTAGTGACGGCGCCGTAGATGACTCCGCCGGGACCAAGAGCAGCGCCCTATGCCGCAGAAAGATGTTAGTTGGTTTGGGTGACGCAGTGGCATAATATGACGTACAGTGAACCAAGATTTCAGACCTCCAAAGAGAAGGAGAATGATACTCGTGATACCCTATTTCGTCGCAGAATCATCAGCTTCGATTGCGTTCGGCCGCAATGCAACGCTAGCAAGAACTCACAATCGACCAGTACAAGGCGATCAAAGCCTTGTCAATGAAAAAGTATGGTAAAAGCGGAACAAGCCCACCCAACGCATAACTCGCACCAATTGTAAACGCACTCGCAAACAACCGGCTCTGCGGAACCTCCTCCATCCCTTCCCCAAACTTGAGCAAAAACGGCGTCGTACCCATCGTCGGAACTCGAGCAGGCCTGTTCGCCCAGCTGAATCGATGACGGAAGAAACCGGCGTGTTTGTCTGATGCGGAAGAGTGGAAGGAGGCGGTTTCGTCTGCGAGTGCTGAGGCGGCGAGGGAGTGTGCAACGGCACGGCTGACATCTTCGGTAACGCCGAGAGGGCCCAGCACTTCGTGTACTTCCCTATCGACCTCGGAACCACATGCAATTTCCAGACGGCGGGAGTACTCGGTGTATTTGTGTCGAAAGAGATCTTGTTCTGCTTGTGCGGCGAGGTAGCCTCTATACGTCGCAGTGGCTGATTAGCTGCATATCGACCAAGGAACGCATAATGGTGAGACTTACCCTACGCCCATACTGAAAGCTCCACCGACAATCTCTGCCAGACCACCCATGTACACCAACTTGCTGGATCCGAGACTTGACAAACCGGCCGTCAAAGCGAAAGGTACCGTCAGACCGTCCGAAAGACCGATGATACTGTACGACAAAAGGTCACACGATCAGCATTTTTTTTTACCGCTCACAGAACGCAGATTACTTACATGTCACGCACGATGTCGTGAGATATGAGACTTCGCTCTTCCGGAATCGCATCACGACAACACCGTCCGTTCGGTCCCGCATCGCACTTGTCGTAAAGACTTGCTGCAGGGCTGGAAGCGCCGGACGATCGGGCACCGTAGTCCTGGCCATCTTGCTGAGACGACACAAGTGCTGTCCGTTCGTTCGAGGGAGCAGATACTTTCCATACACCTTCTGATGCTGACTTTGCGTTGGTCTTGCTTTTTGAAGGGAGACGAACGGTTTCCCCTGCATTGGCGGCGGCTGGGTGTGAGTGTTTGGAGGAGGATGCACACGGGCAAGTACCGGTAGTGGAGCAGCACTGTTGTTTCGACATTGTTGCTAATTGTCTGTGCTTGGTTACGAAAGTCGGAGGAAGATGAGACTGGTTCTTGAGTAAAGGAAATACAGACCGCCACAGTAGATGATCCTTTGTCAACTCTATTTGTAACCAGACAGTCAGCTTAGCTCAGCCCCTCGGCGAGAAAACATTTGTTTCCGCTTCGAGACTGCTTCCGCCCGCCGCGCCTAATACGCTTGTGACCATTGGCCGACTCGGGGTGACAGACTTGAGACTTGATACGGGAGTGACAGATTAGATATACCGTCGGAGCGATTGGACGACTGCAGGTACGACTGCAGGTACGACTGCAGCAGCAGCGACAGCCTAAGCACTTGCTTGCATGGCTTGCTTAGTGAGCTGCCTATTGGACTTGGCATCTTTGCAAATCAGTGCTCCAAATGACAAGTCGTACTCCGGGCGTGTATCATGAAACGAATAGCTTGCAAGGCAACCTAGCTGCTGGAAGTAAAGGAGTAAGGGTCACAGAACAGTTCGTGATACTGCTTCGCGAGATTGGGCTTCGTCGCACGAAAATATGCGTCCCAAGCCATCAATCAATATTTCATATCCGACCTGTTGAGGTACAATTCCCATCCCACTTGTCGACAAACAGAATTGATGACAGGCCAGCCTGAAGGGGTTGTTTAGGCGTCATCCTAGTTGAGACAGCTAAGTGGCTCAACGTTACTTCAGGGGCTCCCCCAATATTCTTGCAGATCCGGGTGGAGATGATGCTATTCTATGCAAGAACCATGCTGTGCTGCTTCTCCCGCTTCCCCCTTTGCGTATCCGGGCTCCTTCAACTAGAAGTAGTAGCTGGCCGACCACTTTCCTCTTCCGACCTCTTTTGCACATTGCATTCGCACATGGGCGAATAAGATGCGCCGCCCCGCTCATGTCCTGCTTTCGTCATGCTGTGCTTTTTGTATCCGCCCTTCCACGACCGCCGACCGCCTGGCCTGGGCCTCACCACCTCCCCTTCCCCTCACAACCTGCGGATCCAGTATATAACAACCCGCTGATCCCTTCTATACCGTTTGCAAGTAATACAAGTAAGGGACTCTCACACTTGGCTCCGATATCTCTCGTTCATTCTGTACGTTCTGCATCCTCCTTGCTCCCGCACAGCTGATCCATCACTTCAGGGTTCAAGGGGAGGAGGCGGGGGGAACAACTCCTTTGATAAGACTGGGAAGCTGACCTTTATTGCTGTGTTTGTCTGCCGTGTAGATATAAACAGACAGACAAATATGGGACTCGCAAGTAAGATGGGTACGTTCACATCGTTTCCCTCTTTCTAACATCACAACATGTACTCACCACCTGCACTTACCGACCCTTACCTTTCGTATTCGTACCCTTCTGCCCTTCCCAACACCGGCTCACCACTCGTAACCCATTCACACAACAACAAACCACCGCATCACAAATCAAACTCTTTTTACAAATACCTCGCTCCGTACCTCCCGTCAACCTCCTATCCGACCGGCTGCAACGTTCCTGGTCATCCTACCACTTCCTCTTTCGGAAACGCAAATCCATACTCGTACGTCAATGTCAACGGAGCAGCAGCAATCAACGCCGCACAAGGCGCACTAGGCAGCTACGCAGCGACCTCTCAGGCCGGTGTCGCAGGAACCGGTATTCGACCTCCTGCGCAAGGGGCATACGGGCAGCCTCAACAACCACAGCAACAAGGGTACCCCGGACAACAGCCGCAGCATCAACAAGCCTATGGTCAGCCTGCTCAGCAAGCTTATGGTCAGCCTCAACAACCTTACGGGCAGCCTGCTCAACAGGCGTACGGCCAACCCGCGCTCGGATCGCCTTACGGACAACCGGCACCTCATCAGCAAGCGTACGGCCAGCCTGCTCAACAACAACAAGGCGCCTATGGCCAGCCGCAACTTTCCGGATATCCAGGCCAGCCGACTCAGTACCCTGGTGGTGCGCTGCCTGCTGCTTCTGGAGGTGTAGGAGCGATGGGAGCGATGGGTGGTGCCGGGATGACTACGGATGTTAGGTACTTGGTTGGCGTTTTGCAGCATACCGTTCAAGATGTGAGTACCGCTCGTGAATGAAAAAAAAAGGCAACAGGAGATCGATTGTTCGAGACTGGTGTGGTGGATGAGATTGACAAGCGTGCCGAGAAGCTCTGCTGGCAGAGTAGCGAGGTGGTATACCCGTTGAACCAAACCTCCATAGCAATTTCCATTTTGCTGACACTTGTTCCTCCCTGCCAGCAACGTCTCCAAGCATTCTACCCACCTCAAGTACTCGAGCAAATCGCCGCTCGAGTCGCCCAGACAGGCGCATTGGACCGAATCATCCAAGAATGGCGTCTGCCCAAGGAAGTCGCGTTGGATTTGGTAAAGATTGCCTTGTTTGACGTCGTCATCTTGTGTGATGATTCTGGGTCGATGGCGTTCGAGCAGAATGGAGAGCGGATTGAGGATTTGAAGCTGTACGTTTTCTCTGTTGCTCTGTCTGCCGTGAGGTCTCGCGCTGATTGAGAGATGCGGGAATAGAATCTTGAGCCGAGTAGCGTTCGCGTGCTCCTTGTTTGACCACGATGGAATGTGAGCAGCATACTCTGACAACCCAGTTTTCCCTATATTCTGCTAAGCTTCTCGCGACTGGCGTAACAGCAACATTCGGTTCTTAAATTCTCCCATGGACGGTAACAACATCAACTCGGAGCAATCTGCCATGTCTCTCGTCAGCCAGGTCAAGTTCAGCGGTATGTCGTTTCCTCTATGTGTTGAACGCTCAGAGTACCCCGCTGATTGGATTTTGTCAATCAAAGGTTTGACGCCTCTTGGAACCAGTCTTGACCAAAAGATCCTCCAGCCGATGTTGCTCCAACCTGCTCGATCGAATGCGCTCCGAAAGCCTCTTTTGGTGATCTGTATTACCGACGGCGCACCCGCTGGTGAACCCGCTGACAAAGGTGCGGTTGAAAACGATGCAGGCAAGTGGTGTCTGAAGATGCTGATATGCGCCATCTTGTGCGGTGATAGTATTCGAGGTGATCTCCAGGGCACACGACGAACTCGCGCGGACACGAGTAGGTCTCGTTTCGTTTCCGTTCATTCCCGCGCCATGTGCCTAACTATTCTTGCACCCTCGTTCCCGCGCGCAGTACGGACCCGATGCAGTCTCCTTCCAGTTCGCGCAAGTCGGCGATGATCTCAAGGCAGAAGCGTTCCTTGCCTCGCTCGACGCACACCCCAAGGTCGGGCCCTTGATCGACTCTACCGGAAACTACGAGATGGAGAGCGCTCAGTTCCAGCGCGTGTCCGGGGCCAGCATGGATCCTACGTTGTGGTTGTGTAAGATGTTGTTGGGTCCTATCGATTCGTGAGTCCCGCGGCTGGCTATTGTGGAGAATGGAAAGCTAATCGATGTACGTCTGAATAGATCTTACGACACCAAGGATGAGCGACAGCGACGATAGTCTGGAGTTGATTTGCGTGCGAGTTCGTATAGACATCTCGCTACGAAAGAACTGTACAAAATCTCCTTTCCCTAGTATTCTCGTACCGAAAGAAACGGCATTAAAGTCTAAAAAGCCCCTGTAATAGTGATTATCTAAATGTACGCCATGAATGAGTGGCTCAATTACCTGGCTCCAGGCAGATCCCGAGGGAAGTAAGGTGCTGCCGAAGCTGCGCTTAAATGGCACTCGAACGTTCAAAAAATTGCTATACTTTGCTTCATGTTGGGAATTTCCATTTGTTATACAACTAGCTTGATCTCGTTTCTTTCATGTCCATTGGTGCCTGTTGGGATTGGTTCTCCCATCGTCCTGTATATTTATCTGCCTTTTGCAAGGCGATTACCAGCATATTACGTGCTACAGGTAGTACTCTGGTTTAATATGCGCCGGCAGCTCCAGGATACTTTGCAAAGATGTCTTTGTTGTAATCTGAATGATAAGAACAAGATCGGTTCAGATCTGGATGTCTAGCGGAGTGAATAATCCACGACGACTTACACTTCACAGACGGACAGTTCAAGGAAGCGAATTGGGGTGTGATGAATTGTCCGACGATCTGATTGACGGCGCCCGTGACGTCCTTGAGCACACCCTTGAGGATGTCCGGGGTCAGCGTAAGCAAGGAAGTGTACGCAAAGCAAAGCGCGTTGTTTCCCTGGGCAAGAGTCTGCAAGTTGTAGACGCCACCGGTCAAGTCGGAGAGATCGACCCCTGCAAAGCTGTTGACGGTGCCCATGTTTCCACCGACTGCGAGTCTTTCAGGGACTTGCAACTGGATCAAGGTGTTGTCGGCAGAATATCCAGGAATGGTGTAATCGATGCCGATAGGTCGTCGGTACCAGTTCTCGCTGGAACGGAAAGGATGAGAGGGTGAGCATGATCCAAAGTTCTGCGTACACGTCATACTCACGGAATACGCTCATAGCCTCGCTGATATGACAGAGCCCCCTGCTTGCCGCTCACAGCAAAGAACGACTTGAGTACGGTTTGGTCGAGGACTCCTTCCGGATGCTATGGTTCAGCCGATGATCAGCCCATGTCAGAACTGTGAACGACGTGGTCGACCTACTTCGGCAGAGTGGTTAGACATGAAAGCCGGGATAAAGGCGAAGGCCGCTTGCTAAGGGGTGCATTACGATGTTAGTAACCTGTCCAGAAATGGACAGATGCGTGCAACTTACCGACACAATGATGCCTGAGAATGGTCCCCAGAAGACTGCAAGGCAAACACACAAACTTTGTCAGATTACTGCCAACATTTCCAAACCAGATATGCCTACATTGCGGGTTCTCTGCTCGCGACTTTTGAATACTCCATCGAGCCTGCTCAGTAAGAACATTGAGATTGTAATTGCCTCCCGAATCTCCTGCTTGCATCGCGTATAGGTGCTGAAACATGTCCAGCTGCAATGACGAGACATCGCCGTTGTGGGTGTACGAATCGCCACGGGTTGGCGACGAGTCGGATTCATACTTGTTGTGACTTCCAGACAGTCCTTGCGGTGTCGAGAACAAGCCAGTGAGACCGAGAAGCGATGACTGTGCCCCTCCGATTGACCAGGAGAGTGACGCAGGATCGCCATCGATGAGAGTCGCGCTGCGATGGAGACATTTTCAGCGACATGCATCTGCGCGTGATAGGCGCACATCGGCTCACTATGCGGAAAGGAATGTTGCCAAGTCGACACCCATTCCATAAACCTTGTTGGTTGCTTCTACAGCTTGAGTGAGAGTGGTGCTGCATAATAGTACAAGGTTAGCATATCTGAAACTCCTTCGTGTTTTTGACGTGGCCTTACATTCCGTTGTGAGGTAGATAATTATGATTGGCAAGTGCGTTAAGACCGGGACAAGGACCTCGTTTGTCGCCCGAGCCTGGAGGGGAGAATGCATGACTGCCAGAAACGTCGACTCTCTGTAGCGATGCGTCGAATCCTAATGCTCGCTTGACCTCGACGTCCGGTGCGCCGGATGCTTGGAGTGATCGTGCGTGGCGAAGGTAGTGTTCTGCAGCTCCGGCTTCAGCCATGAAAGGGAATGCTGATACTGAGGTGACGAAACCGGTCAAGGCAATGACTGCCTGAATAGTAGTCTTCATGTTGATGATGGTTGTGTAGATTGGAACTTGGTCAAACTTGGTACCGGGCTTCAAACCGTCCCTCTATGCGCCGGGCGCAGCGCAGGAATAAGGCTTCGCTATATATCTCCAGCGACCATAGCGGATCTCGAGTACCCATTGGGAACCGGCTATGGTTGTTGTGCACTACCGAATCCTCGCGCTCCACTCAAGTTGATAGAGCTATCCAGGTTTACTGAGCAGCTGACGCCTTTGAGGGGAGCTTTGAGGGGCTATTGATTCTCGGTGGAGCCCGGGAGCCCCTCGTTGCACATGCCGTCTGCCCTAGAAACAATGGGATGCCAACCAATATGAGCTCCAATATGCGTACTAGCTTGCGTACTGATATATGCGATAGGCACCGAGATCTGCAGAAAATAGGAGGTGTCAAAAACAGGGATTCAAACTCCCCACCAGGAAGTAGCTCAAGAAGCACTAACGGGGTTCGCTGATCGACTTGCGCCGCAAATAGACGCCCTCGGATTTGTTGCCCGCATCTCTGGCACCACTTCAACTTCCCTTCTTTTCATTTGTGACGACGCCAGCAAGAAGGTCTAGCGTCGATCACATAGCTTCAGCAACATTCATGTATATTGCTTCCACTAGCTCTTCCACTATCACTCGATAAACTTTCCGTGTTGATCCCCGGCGTCTATTGTTGCCTGGGTTACATGCCGGTGCCCCGTTGGAGCTCCCATAGTCCCCTTGGAGGCCAAAGCTCCCGTCGGGGAGTCGGTCACATCCGCGTCATCGACGCCGCTGATGAGACGCTCTTCACAGGTCTCTTCAGCGATATCCGACGTTGCTCCTTATGCGGCTTACCGGTCTCCCGAGCCAGTATGCATGACATCTGACAGCCGATACTACCTTACGGTCTTACAGCTGATCTTACCAGGAGAGCTTGTTATAGGTGTGATTCAACAGCTTATTCATGGGTAGGAAAAGCAGCAATGTCAGTAGATGTTAGTGCAGGGGAACCGGTTACCGCTTCCTCCCTGCTGCTGGGCAGCTTGCTAGGCGGAAGCCTTCCAATGATAGCGATGATGGTGACCGGGCTACACGCTCAAACAACCACGATAGTAACCGAGCTACACGCTGAGACAACCACTCAGACGACGATGTACACCAACTTTTCAGACAGCGCGCGGATTTTAACTGGCGGACTTGCGGCCAGCCATGCTACGGGTATTGCATCCTGATACAACCTTGATTTCCCATCTATAAACAATGCGTGAACGGTCAGCGTTATATACCCTTGCTTCCTTTGTCTCTCCTTCTGCATTTCGTCCACAGCAACCCGATCAGAGCCACAGTGACCTGCGTTCCTAGCAAGTAGGCGAATGGCACGACCCATGAGTTGGCGGTGGCAGTAAGGTCGCTATCGGCGGCAGACACAGGCACATCTTGTTTCCCGTTTCGTTTCGTATTTAGCGTGAGCACATCCAGTACCTCGTCCACGGTCAGAACTTCTTGCTTCTGCAACATGTATATCCTTAGTTAGCTACCCCTTCCACATGCACGTAACAAATGACATGGATCTGCGTACCTCTGTGCGAGCCAGATTCTTGCCGAATAGATCCAACTCGTGATTGAGGTCGTCTATGGTTTTGCGTAGGCTTGTCCTCTCGCTTTCGAGCTTCGCTACGCGGGTAGACAGTTCTGACAACTGAGCGCTGGGAAAAAAAAATCGCAATTCGGAGTCAGCTACTGCCGAATGAATGCCAAAAACGCGAAGCTCCTACAGAATCTCCCCTTCTCCCCCGTCCGTGTTCTCCCGTGCTTTCCCATTGACTCTACCACCTGCTCCCACCTTGGCTAAAGCTGCCTCAACGCTCTGAGCGAGAGAAGCAATCGTTTCGAGCGTGCGGGCTTGAGAATGCGAGAGGATGTCATCAAAGACGGCATTGTGGTGACCTTGTCCAAGATTTGTCGCGTCGGCCTCATAGTCTGGTTCATCGGTATCGTCGGCTTTCACTTCCTGTTGTTTTCGAGGAGCGGCGGCAACCTTGTCGGCAGACGTAGCCTTCTCGCTTTTCCGTTCGACCACAGGTTTGGGCTCCCTTTCAGATTCGTTCTCAATCGCATCGGGATCGATGCATACCACTGAAAACACACGCGCGGAGAATAGTTGTTAGCTCATTGTCTACCAGTGAAGGAAGAAGCAGAAGGCTCACGATAGGAAAAGTCCCCCTGTATGAAGTCCTCCTGCCACTCTCCGCCGGTGATATAATGGTCATCCTTCAGAAAGGCAGTCGGCAGCGGATTCCTAATCACCCCATGCTCCTTTTCCGCTTCAGTCAACAAATCGTATCCGTCCTCCCCTGGCTCAACAGGCACAAGACACCTCGCTCCTCGCTTCCCGCCATGACGAGCTGTACTTTCATTGTCGAGGACGGTAAAGTCTTTCAACCCGGAGGCGGCGATACCGTATCCCATTCCAATGCCCTTGATCGTGTTCCCCTTGACTATTCCTCCCCGAATAACGGTGTCCATATCGTCACTGAGCACAGCTGCTCCAAGCCCGATAGCGACTCGCATCAATGCGTTTTCGTCCGCCTCCAAAGTATTGTTGATGACTCGTGTATTGGTATAGTCGCCATCGAATGGCTCGACGTCAGCCATCAGAATGCCTGCCATTTGCGAATGGGTTGACGAGAGGATATGGTTTGATGAGATGAGCGATCCTGGAGAACCGTAGATCACAATGGCGGCATCTGTGGTATCAATAAAGCTCTGATGGTGTACGACTAAGTTTAGTACTCGGTCACACCCAGCTATTGAGCTAACGAGCTCACATTCCGCTGCACCGTACTGGTCTTGCAAGCTAGACTCAACCCGGAAGCTAACGGTCTGCCTAGTGGCGAGTTCTCCGGATCATCTCCGTCTAGTGCTTCATCCCATTCTTCACCGGCTGGTCCAATCCTGTTGTCCTCGATTATAGCGTTTTCGCATGATAGGTTATCACCTTCTCGGAACTGGATAGACGTCCATCCTCTGATACCGAAATGTAAGTATTGACGCCCTATGAGCATCAAAGAGATGTTCAGAGTGCTCACCTCGGATCTCGAATATCACAGCCTTTCACAATCTGGCCTTCATTGTTCCCAAGTAGCACCAATGGGCTCGGTTCATCCGGCGAGTCCGACGGCAGGACACGTCCCAATTTCCGTCTGTTACCATCGATAACGAGGTTCTTGATAGCCACATGCGCACAGCGCCGGCAGTCACCACTGTCAAGCGAAGGTAAGAAGACAAGTTCAGGACGAAGACCCTTAATGCGACTTACATGATAGCTGCACCTTCACCTGCAAGACTACCTCTATGGTTGCTTCTCAGTAGACCTTCACCTTGCGTCCAGTCTTTCCGTAGAATAATCTTTGCTTTCAGCTCCTCCTCCATAGGGTATCCTTCAGTAGATAACTCTTGTCCTTTTGCGGTGAAGATGATCGGTGAGGTAATGTCATATGTTTGACCTTGGCATAGCTGAATTCTTGCTTCAGGACCGCCTGGCATTCATTGCGATTCCGGGAGATATTCAGCTTCACAGCCCCCGCGATACTCAACTGCTAGCAGCCAACACTCACCGTCGGAAAGAAGCTTGTTGATCCTGCTCTGATCTCCATGTCGCAGGCATTCCGCTGAAACGAAGGTTGTTCCAATCCCGAGAAACAAGAAGCACGCAAACACAAAAACCGAGGGCCGCGACCTGCGCCGGCGCCGACTGCGGCGAGAAATAGAGGTTTCCTGGAACATACCCCCTTGCCTTGATTGAACGGTCTCAGACGAATGCCTTGTTGTTGCCTGAAGGTTGCTGTCGAAAAGCCTGTAGTATTGCGGTACATGAGAAGTAACAAGTAACAACGCAAGAAGATCGATCACAGTTATTTCGAAAGATTATGTAATACGTCGAAACAAGGTGATCGCAGTTCTTCTTCCTCAATCTTTCTGTATTCTTTTGCTCTATTGGCGACAGTTTGATTGCTGTTAGGTAGTACGGTCGTTCCTCTCCATACACCTTGCCGCAATGAAGCTTTCGTCTGTTCTCAATACGGCTGCTGCTGCTGCTCGGACGACCGCCACTACACCTGCCGGCCCGACCTACTTAGTGATCTCAGGGATATCAAGAACTTTTCTTCCATCCGATGTCGAAGCAGCATTGAATGATATCGGAGGCACAGAACAGGGTGCACCAAGACTTGGTGAGTCTTCTTGCCTTTGACCGCAATGTTGGCTCTACTGATGGGTACGCTGCCATAGTCACCAAGCTGCCAACCGTCTTTGCTCCTCTACCACCCGGATATTACAATACCCCTCTACCACTAACGCAAACATTCCACCTCACATTCCATACCGCCTACGCAGCCAAGACCGCACGACTCGCCATTGACCGCACACCCGGCCGTCTAGCAGGATTCCGTGGTAAAACTTCACGCTTTACCAACACCGGACGTAACGCCAACAGAATCACCGTTCGACAAGTGAAAGAGGATTCCACACGGTGGCTGTTGGCACAGGCAGCGAATGATTGGCTGTCTAGCGGGGGTGGAGATGCCAGACGAGTAGCTCCAAAAGCATTGCCGAGGACTCAGAATGCCGAGAACAAGCGGGCGTCTTTGGCAGAAACCTCAGCGGAAAAGACATCATCAGCAGGCGAATTAGAATCCGCTCTCGACGAATCAACACCAGACTCATCGCCCGTCGCAAGCACAAACCACTACGGTGAACTCGACAACCTCTCTGATTACCTATCCACGCTGAGATGGTATAACCCGGCACCGTTCGATCCGGCGAAACGATCGATACAGGTTCTTTTACGCGGTTTACCGGGTAGCGTGACAGAGGATCATGTGCGGCAGATTGGTCGAGGTTTCAAGATTGATGATACGTATGGTGTTTTCAAGGTTCCAAAGTAAGTGCATTGCGCTGTGATCTGGTTATAACAGGGCCCTTTCGCGAGAAAAACAGCTGATTTCGCATCTCCGACCTCCCCACACTTCCAGACTCTCCACCGACGGATCGTCAATACACATCATCAGCCTGCCCTCCGTTTCTGAAGCGCATCGTTTCGTACGGGTGGTGCACAATAAAAAGTATGCCGGGAAAGCAATGGACAAGGGATTTATGATGCGTGCGGAGGTCATTTGGTAGTCATTCTCATTGCATGGAGTGTATGTAGTTCTGTTATGTAGGGCTCACGCAACAGGCACAAATATACATGCAATCTCCGTTTCACGCCCTGCGGGAATGTATTTGACAGGGCATTTGCGACGTACAACCCTTGTTACCTGAGCATGCGCCGCTCACTTCTCACTTCTTGCTCAAGATCTTGACTGCGTCTTTACTTCCGATATAACTCAACCCACTCCACAGCGTCGTGCCTGCGACTGTCCACCTTGAAACACGACAAACGACATTGTATCAGCCTCATGCATTCTTCATTGCCGTTTGAGGATGAGGAACTTACTGTAACGCCTGTAGCGGCATGGCAATATCAACTCCGAGTATGGGCGACACGGTAGTTACTCCCATCAAGAGTAGCTGGAGAGCTGTATTGTACTGAAGAATCCCGGCAGACACAGAATTCAATATAAAGTCGATTGAGGCGCATAAAGGGAGACAGGTAGAGAAAACGTACTTTGGAGATCTGGGTTGGACGGACTTCAGCCGAGGGGATCGAAAAGTCCCAATACCGCTTGAATGTTTTCTGCAAGTTGTCGGATAGTCAAAACGCCAAGTAGAAGATCTGTCAGTCTGTCTGTTTGCTTCATGAATGGGAAGGATCACGATTCTTACGGGTTCTGGAAGGGAGATATATCGATAGTAGAACGCGGAGATGGAGAGTGCTACATCACGACCCAGAATCAGGACAGCGAGCGGCACTGTAATGCAAAGAAGTGTGGGGGAGACTCGTTAGCGATCTTGCGTCTTCTGGATGCCGAGTAAGGCAGGTTGCGTTGACTCACTCGGTAACAGCCCTTTGTATGCTAATGTGATCACCAATGTGGTCATCAACGTCTTATCCGCCGCAGGGTCGAGGATGGTACCAAAGACGGAACGCATGTTGAACCTGCGTGCGATATAACCATCCAGCTACCAACAGGACGAGCACGATCCCACCCGTACAACCGTTAGTTGAGCGTACATACGGAGAAACAGTCGAGGGCGGACGGGAGAACTTACCCAATCGCTGAATCCGCCGAGGACTAGGATCCCTGTTGCCCATTCGAATTCACCTTGTACTACACAGTATCCGAGTACGGGACACGACAAGATCCGGGCGAGGGTGAGTGCGTTCGGGATCGTGTATGGGGATTCGCGGAGTTCTGGTGTTGTAGGCTTGTCGTCTGTTGATACCGGGGGGTTCTTTGGATGGACGGGTGGTTATCAGCGTACCGCTGTCTGTGTCGGTGATGGAAGACTCACTGGTAAGGGAGAACCGGGAACGACACTCGCTTGTTCTGGTTTGAAACTGTCCTTGTTTGTGCTGTACCATCTCGACCTTTTCAGCTGATTGGTCATGCCCTGCCTTGTTTCACATAACAAATTCGATTGAAACGACCTCCGTCGCAGTATATGGCGACTGTTTGGCAGACTACGACTGCCTTCAAGAAATCCAGACGTCGGGGAAGCGACGCTAACGGATATACCGCACGTCCAATGAACGTTGGGAGGAAGTGGTCTTGACGAGATCCGACATGTGAGGAGGAAAGTGTTGGAAGATTGACGAGCAAACATTGTGGCTGCTTGTACCGACGAGTAGTTGACTATATTGTTATCCGGTCTAGAGAGCGATAGATAGAAATTGAATGAACGCAACTTTAGAACGCTATCCTCCTCATCCTCCTCCTCAATCAAATGACGCGGGAAATTACGTAATAATAATGGGTCTCACCTGTCTTCACTCACTCTGAGCTGCTCCTTGCTTTGACTCCAATGTCATAATCAACTGCATCTTGGCTCTCTATATTTACAACTTGTTGGATAGCACTTGGTGGATAACACATTATGGGATTAGAACGAAAGCCATGAGCAGTGATCAAGGGTACACATGTCAGCGGTGTAGGCAGGTAAGTCTTGCCAAGAATCGGATGACCGGAGCAATCAATCTGACCGTCCAATAACAGCCTTTGCTGCTCGACGCTAGTCTGAGCGACCTTTCCCAATCGCAGTATGATATCATCGCAGGTAAGCTTATCCTAAACCACACTTGAGAGTAGCCACTGCCGCTGATACACCTTTGCGCGCAGGCTCGCTTCCTCCGGTCGACCGTGATGATGACATGTCGACTTCCTTCTCACAACTAGAAAAGCTCTCCCGGATCCCAGCACATCCAGAAAGTAAAGCAGTATACCTCTCGACGCTCCGGGATCGTGAGAAACAACGTAAAGAGCGGCAGTATCCCCGCCACGTCGGTATCGGAGGGCACCGTCATCCCGCAGAATCGTTTGTGCTCCTATCTCAGAGCCAGATTGGACCGAGTGTACCCTCACCAATAAAGGCGAAAGAGGATACCAGTGCTTCTTCCATACCCAATATACATCGATCAACTACAACTCTAGGTCTTCAACCTCCTTCCCGATCCTCACATACCTCTCCTGCTTCGAGCTCGAAATCGAGCACAACGAAACAAAATTTGACGACTTCGTTGCTCTCCCTGTTGACTTCACGGACGCCGAACGACCATCCACTTTGTTCGGATTGCGCAAAGTCCTTACAAGACCAGCTTCAGAGTCGACTGGAGGATATTCAGAGAGAACGGGACGCCTATATCTCCTTTGAGAGGAATTTTCAGGAGAATAAACGAAGAAAGGCTTCTGCGTCGGGTGAAGCACTAGGAGAGAATCAGGATGGGAAAGCCACGGCAGAGATATCTGGTGGTATACCGCTTAGGACTTCCGTCTACGATACCTTTACAGAAGACGAATTCTATCAGCTGCAACAACGCAAAGCAGAACTCGAGGCCAAGAATACAACCCTCGTCGCGGAGTTGGCAAAACTAGAAGCCGAATCAGCGGCAATTGACGAAGAGGAGCGTCTTGTAGCAGAAGAGGAAGCACTCCTGGAACAAGAAGAGCGAGAGTTTCTCATCTCATATCAACAAGTCGAAGAAGACATCCACGGTTTAAAACAACAGCTAGCGACGGAAAAAACACTACACATGCTTGCCACGCAGACACTGCAACGCCTCGAGTCCGCCAACGTGTACAACGACGTCTTCCAGATCGGACATGTACCACTCAACGTCAAACAACCAGCCTTGAATCGAACTTCCAGCGGTATTCCTACACAACATCATCGGACTTCACACCATGCACAGGCGCATACGGGTCAGACAGTAGGCACGATCAATGGACTCCGACTTGGTGGACGTCCGGTCGTGGATTGGGTCGAAATCAATGCGGCGCTTGGGCTGGTGGCGCTCTGTATTGATCGAATCGCAGTCAAGGTCGGATGTTCGTTTGAGACGTGAGTCGGCCGTCAGGCGGGAAAGCACCAACCTGCAGAGTTGATAAACTCCGTACTTGCGTACAGATACAAGATCGTTCCACTTGGCTCGTACTCTAGAGTTGACGAACTGCCTCCTTCGAAGAACACCTACGAACTGTGAGTTTTTCATGGCTCCTGTCTCAACTGACACCGTAACTCAAGAGAATCTCGAACAGATACGCATCGACAGATCTTTCTGCTGCCAGATTTTTGCAGAACAGAAGATTCAACTATGCGCTCGTTGGAATGCTGGACTGCCTTCGTCAACTTATAGCATTCGGAAAAACAAGAGGACGAGGCTGGGCAGGAGGCGGAATCGAGTACGTTATCCTGTATCTCCCCTTTGAATAACCTGCCGGATGTTGATGAGTTCGCATCGTTATCTTTCCCAGAATCCAAAAAGACAAGATTGCCGGTCACTCGATCAAGCTTTCCGCCAACATGGGCATGTCATCCATCGGTATCGTCGGAAGCGTCAGCGGAGGTGGATCGGCAGCAAGTATGAGCAGTACCGAAGCGGAAGAATCATGGACAAAGGCATTAAGGGCGGTGTTGGCTGTTTTGAAGCGGATACTTGTCATGGAGAGTGAGGCGGACCGGGATTTTGAAGGGTCTTAATGGTTATCGGAGCCATGGTGTGGGCTATTATAGAGTTGTATTAATTCTCCGTTGTACTTCTGTTGTATCCATAACTTGAATCTCTACGGCAGGAACCCCTTACCTCGATCGCGACCGACTATCGTTCTTTGGGTGCTACCTGTTGTCTGTTGTCTTTATTGTCGACGATAGGAATCGAATCTCCCCACAAAACAGAAGTGTAATTACTTCACCTCGACAGCAAGAACTCCACCGACCCGGGTTTTTAGGTTGGCCACTCTTCTGAGTTTCCGGATGGCATCCGATTATACAGCTCGTTATGGCTGTACACAAGACGCCCGTCCCCGACACGTTTTTGTCCTAGATGCGAAATAGTAGATGATCAAAAGCTTGATTATCTCACAGAGATCTGTGCCCGAGCAGCTGCCCGAGCCCGGATTCGAACTTGGGTCTAACAAACGTCGGGCAAGTAGATGGAAATTCCCGTAGAGGTCCTACCTACTACACCCTTTTGCCTTGCAATGAACCTTCACATTTCACGATGATATATGGTGAATCTCTTTCACCGCTGAGTACACCAGCTAGTACACCCATTCGGCGAAGGTGCCCCCGATTCTGAGCTGTCGATCGTTATTGACAGGAGTTACTCTTACAGTACTCTATCACTCTACCACGTTGCGCAGGGGGTCAAGTATAACACCTGCCATTGTAGACTCATAACCTGACTCACAGTCTTCTCGCAAAGCATCACTACGCATTGAACTCCGCTTGTCAGCCGTACGAGACGCTACAGTTTCCCCTGAAAGTCACTCCTCACCTTTCCCAAACGAACATACTCCTTTTAGGCCGAAACAACATGTCATACGTCACTCTGGATACTTCGGTTGGGTCATTGACCCTGGAGCTATATACTGATCATGCACCAAAGGTGAGTAGATGCTTTGCCAATTCTGCGCAATTTCCGCTGATCAAGGACCATCTTATCCGTTACAGACATGTAGGAACTTCACGGAATTGACCAAGAGGGGATACTATGATGGAATCGTGTTTCACCGGGTCATTCCTGTAACTTCATATTTGACCTCGACCTGCTAGAGTTGAGCTGATAGCGGTCATCGCAAAACAGGACTTTATGGTACAGGGAGGCGACCCCACAGGAACCGGCCGAGGAGGCACATCCATTTACGGGGAGAAATTGTGAGTGCAAATAGTAACGCTTCCGACTTGTACCGTGTTTGCTCAACATTTGTTGGAATCTCTCAACAACAGCGCCGATGAAATCCACCCAGAATTACGCTTTGTGGGAGCTGGAATCCTTGCCATGGCAAATTCCGGGCCGAATACGAACGGTGAGTATTTCTGTTTCTTCCCTCTGATATCCGACATTGAACCATATCTGCCACTCGCAATCCAGGATCTCAATTCTTCTTGACATTGGCACCAACACCATGGCTGGATGGCAAGCACACTATCTTCGGGCGTGTGTACAGTGGAATGCATACTCTGCAGCGGCTAGCGGCGGTGAGGACAGATAGTAATGACAAGTGAGTGTCTTCCTGTCAAGCATATGCGAGTGACTTCTGACTCTGGCTTGTGACTGTCTAGGCCAGTAGAAGAGATCAAAATCCACAAGGCAAGAATAGGAAAAGGGGATGCACCTTCATCGGACTTGGTAGTCAAAACGTAATTGTGAAAGTACCTTATATCATGCAATGGTATTCGAGGCAAGACCAGCCATCATTGTCCGTATTGTCTGGAAGTCCACAACTCATTTTCATGCCACCATCTTGAATCCTTTTTCTATACCCTCGATCGCTGGCCATTGCCCTGTCAACGTCATCGTCGTAGCCATTTTCGGAATCATTTCCACCGTGATACGCTCGAACGGTATCGCTTCGCCATCTTTATGGTCACAAATGGAGAATTAGGGAGATATCTTTTGCCAAGGTCGAGATTGAAACTCACCGAGTGACAATAAGTCGCCTTTCTCTAGTGGCTCCAAGATATAGGCAGACACTGTGATGGTCAGATGTCAGTCACAGCAGATTTCTCGCAGAATCAGAGACTATACCTTTGTAGTAGTGCATCTGCGGGGCGATGAAGGAGCGTTTAGCATGGCTACAAATGGTTGCTTGATGCGCATGACCAACTCACACTGTCCAAATGAAACGGCTTTCCTTCCGGTCCTCCGTCGATACAGCCCAATGCCTGCATCCTCGATATCTGTAGGGGGTTTTCATGTCAGCATGCCATACACAAACCCACATGTTTCAGGTCGCGACAAGGGCAGTAACTCACAGTTGACTGTACAACAACATCTATCAACCCTTCTCCCGGGATGGCCACGGGGAACTGCATGAAATCTCTAGACACAAAAGGTTGCATGCCAGTACTGCGGGAAGTGCAAAGATGTCAGAAGCCGATTTGGAATCAGAAAATCAGGTTACTCAGGACTCACTAGATGTACCATATCCCATCGCCCTGTTTCCAATTTGCCTTTTCCAGGTGGTGCGATGACATTGGTTTCGTTTCTCCACTTGTGATTGTAACCCAATCATTATCCGGATCTAGATTCCTCGGTGGCGGGATTATTACAGCCTCGGTGGGCGTATCACCTGGCGTGATTGTCTGAGATCGACGCCGTTCTCGACGGGCGGCCGATTGTTGAAGCATGAGTGCTTTATCCGCGTTTACTACCTTGAGATGGAGTCTGCATTTCATCGGTTTGTTTTGGAAGACTATAGGTAGAGTGTCTTAGACGGTGTCCATCGTTTGTCAGGATATCATTCATTCTCACTTACCGCCTCGGATGAACCCGTATATAAATCGAGCATCGCCCATCCACCGTAAATGTTCCGTTTCTAAACATCGGTCGCCATCAGCCTTTCGGTATCGAGCGAGATCTGAGGGCGTACTCACTGAGGTCGACTTCCTGTGGGATTTCAGTTCGATCCCATGAATCTTCTCCACTGAGCAGGCAGAAATCATGGAGGACTGACCATCATAAGTCCTGCAGCTAGAGACATATACGAGAACCACCGTTTCGATCCTTGCGTATTCGAACATATATCCAGCGGTAGGCGCTTTCCTATCATGTGCAGAGAATTGGAATGAATAGGAGAAGTATTTATATGGAGGATATTCGACAAACCTTTGATGATGTTGAGACACGCCAAGGGTATATTGAAGCCGTTCTCCACTCCCAGCGCATTCAAGCAGAATCCATTTGCCGAGCCTGTCAGAGAAATCTCGATAAACGTACTTCTTCATGAGATGGTATCCGCGAAGATCCGACTATTGCTCACCTGTCGGAATCTGGACAACCGGTATACGAAGTGCTTGCTTTGCATCGGATCGAACAGCAAAGCCGTTGATGATCTCGTGAATGAGGCCGTCCCCAGATGCCGCTGCGGCCACGCTGAGTGAAAAGATCAAGAATGTCCCGTAAGTATGTGAGACTCAGACACTGTGGTGATGAGCCACTCATGACATACTCAAAGTCCAATGGAAGATCCTGCGCTAGCATTTCCGCATGTTTTGCGTGTTGCGTTTCTGCATGAGAAGCGACGAGATGGGTATATCAGCTTGGCCTTATCGATTCTATGACTGTCAATCGAGACGCTTACCGTATACTTCTACACTCAGTCCCGCTGCTTCGAGAATTGGTAATGCAATAGTTTGGACCAGAGCTCTGGCCTTTCCCTTGCCTCCGATAGGATTGAGGAAAAGAGCCACCTTGCGTTTCTGCTTCACGCCTATATCACAAAAGCACATTCCAGCCTTGCACGCGAACTTCTTCGCAAACTTCATGGCCAACTCCATGGCACCATGGTGATTTGACGTACCTTGATAAGATAGATTGAGTATTCTACCGGCCCATTCCGTGACGGGGTGTCGACGCTGCTCAGACACCCAGAGATCCTTCTTCCATAATTCCAGTTCACCCGAACGGTGCGTCAATGCAGCTATCGTGACTGGTATCCTAGCACTAGGCGCACTGCTCGATCTTGCTACCGATATCGTCAAAAGGTTCCTAGGGGATGTTGATAGCACTGGTAACGTATTCGGTGACTCGAGGATTTCAAACGCTTCAGTGGTGTATCGCAGAAGCACATGTTGACCTTGCGCGGATTCGAGCACGATTTCGTTCTCGCTCTTGGCGACGAAAGCGGGCATCGGTAGGGCAGGACGAGAACAGCAAGAGGTCAAGGGATGTGACATTCCTCAAACTCGAATAGACAGGGAAGATACGATGTTCAGTAGCTGTTCAGGTCACCTTCTAAATGAAATTATATTGCTGTTATTGAGTTGCGTCACTTTGTATGAGCCCGAACTTCGCAGCATTCTGACGACCGGCTTCTTTATTGCGATCGGCGAAGTCCTATGCATATGGTACATTAGCTGGTACATTATTTCCACTGCAAAGGTCGGGATCCAGATAACCCTCCGGGTCGGTAGAAGCAGAAGATTGAGCAGGATAGGCGCCTTATTAGACCGGAACTGTACCACTAAAGCTACCACTCGTCATGAATCTGTATCGATCTGACCTAACATTCGCTACACATGATATCTCGTACAAACAGTTCTACGAAGAATGCCCACTATCCTGTATCGCGGCCAGCATCCTGATAACATCCGTCGCAGGCCTGGGCTCATGCACTCGCACGATATCGACCCTTTGCGACTGACAACACACAGCGGTGACAGCAGCATTCCCGAATTCACGTTCCTTTGCTACAGGTCGATTCAACACCTTGCCGATAAACCCTTTCCTTGAAGCGCCGACAAGCGTGGCGTAGCTTTCCAAACCGGTTTCGGAGCTGAAAAGCGTCGGCAGCGCATGCAGCAGTTGTAGATTTCCCTCCTGAGATTTGGCGAAACCGATCCCAGGGTCGAGTATAATGTTCCACGACTTGACTCCTGCCTTCTCTGCCCGTTCCACCGTTTCCTTCATCTCCTCACGAACCCCCGTAATCACTCCACCGTGGGCACTGTAGTCATGCGCTTTGGCGGTGAGCATTTCCTTGGAATCCCCACGTGAATGCATGAGGATCACAGGGACATCCATCTTCGCCATCACTTCCAACATCCCCGGCTCCCTTCCGCCTCGAACATCATTGATGCAGGATGCGCCGGCAAGGATAGCGAGTTCGGCTACTTGCGCTCGGAAAGTATCAATCGAGATTGGGACCTCGATGCCTTCAACGCGTAAGGCCTGGATTATCGGTAGCACCCTCGCCATCTCCTCTTCCGCCGTAACATCCTTGTCGTCGACTCCCGGACGGGTCGACATGCCGCCAATATCGATGATATCTGCACCTTGTTCGATGAGCGATAGCGCGAGCTCTACTATATGCGCCAGTGCGGCTTCGGAAACACGCGCTTCTTCGCCATCGGAGAATGAATCGGGAGTGACGTTGAGGATGCCCATGACGAGTGGTGCTCCTGTTTTCAGCTGGAGAGGATGTGCCGGTGACGGGAAAGGGATCACGCGGCAGAGTGGTGATGGTGCATTCGGCTTTTCGAGCACCGACAGCAGTTGTCCGATCGAACGTTCGACTCCGGGAAGGATGTAGGCAGGGCCGAGCATACTGCGAGCGAAGGTTTCTATCAGATCACTCTCCGCAAGCCGAATAGGAGGGCTTACTCTTCAAGCGGCCTCAGTACAAACTCCCGCTCAGAGATCCCCCAATGAGGAACCTGCAGCCATCCGCACCCTTTCCCAAGACTACCTTCCTCGTCTCCCGCTTTACCAATAACGACTTGTTCATCTCCATAAATGAGCAGATCGAGATCAATGAGCCGTGGGCCGTTGACCATGGTCTTTATTCTTCCTAGGTCGGATTCCACCTTTTTCAAGTGTCGAAGAAGAGAGACTGGTTGCAGGTTTGTTTGAATCTACGCGAGATCCACCGTGAGCTGTAATGTACGTGGAGAAAAGGAGACATGGCCACTCACCTGAATAGCACCATTAATAAACTCTGGCTGATCAGTAACATACATCGGCGCACTCTCATACAGCTGACTACACTTGGTCACCTGCAACGATCTCTGCCCTGTAACACTCGTCCCGATCGATTCCTCTGAGATCCGAGGCAAGGTCGTGAGTGCGTCCTGGATGTTTTTGATCCGGTCGCCGAGGTTGGTGCCGATAGCGATATATGCTTTGATTGATTCGTCGCGGAGGCCTAGGCTGGAGTCAATGTCGTGTGTCATTGGGAGGGAAGGGTGTGACATTAGTGGTGGTACCAGAGTCTGTTGTTGTTTCGATGTTGAGGGTTCTGCTGTACTGACATCATCCTCGACAGACGGACTTGTGTAGTCCTTCAGACAGCGCGTAATCCTGAACGTAGGATGAGCGGCGAGTGCGATGGCAGATGGTTTCTTGATCGAAAGGGTGACGGTAATGTCGTCCTGTTCCAGGTACGTCGATTCGCTGTTTTTGTTCACAATCGTTTGATTTCGAGAAGGGAATGGCTGTGCTGGTATATGATTCAGGATATATTGTGCGGTGTGATACCCTAATGCTTCGATGGTTTTGAACGATGATTCGCGGAGGTACTATATGGGGTCGTCATCAGTGGCTAGGATACAAGCTGGGTGCAGAACCTACTTACCTCGTATGTCAGCCTGCCAACGGTCTTATAGTCAAATTCGTTGCGTTCCAGCAGTAGTTCTGTTGGTGTGCGTAGCAGGTTCAATTCGATGTCGACGGCTAGACGTTGCTGTTCTTCTCGTTCATGCGGATGTAGTCCGATTACAGCGTCGACCCGCAAATCTTGAATAGTGAGGGAATGCTCCAAGTCCTCCAAGCCGTATCCAGCAGGCTCTCCAGTTTGGCTCCTCGAAACCGCAAACTTGCGATGCACGCTAACGCTGTCGGCGAATAATAACGCCTTCGGTCGTTCAATCGTGACTTCAACCGCTTGTAGCGAAGCTGAATAGTCGTCGGCAGTGATTTTCGCTGCCTTCTTCGCCAAAGAAGAAAGGCTTCCGATATCCTGCGTGTCCTCTGTCTTGCCGATATTCGAAAGCGTGCTATACAGCGCCTTTCCCAACGCGGAATAGTTAACGCTCTTCCCTATCCCTAAACAATCCCAATCATCAGAGAGTCCTCCATTCTCTGCTGACGGTTGTAGGCATTCCGGTCGGAGATGGCAGACGAGGCTGAGGAGGACGTAGCATGGCTGTTTTTCGAGTGAGAATGCGGAGAGTCCGATACCTTGTTCGAGCGGTATGGAGAGCTTTTCGATGCCGATGGAGGATTCTGGTTGTTTGGTTGTAAGAGGCATCGTTGTTAAGGGTACGGAGCCAAGTGTGAGGCCTTCGTCTCCTATCTATAGGGGAGTGCTGCTGCTCTTGATCCCGTTCCCAAACTACAGTCCACTACTCTTCTCAACCCGAAATGAAGCAGAGGAGAGATAGGTAGAGCGATCGGGGACTTGAACTTTCTAGCTTTTGAAGCTGACGTAATATCCCTGCCTATTCTTCCTCCCTCTGCCTCTTCCTCGTCCTCATCTTCCTTCAATGTCATTCATGTTGGCCTTAAGAGCAGTGCAGGCTAGACGCATACATCCTACATCATTATGCCAGACTCACAAACCTCCCGAGCACTGAAGGTCACATAATCGGAGTCCTGGCCGGCTCCCGGCTCCAACTCGCTCGACAAACACTCAAAGCAGCGCACTATCGTCCGAGATATCGCAGGCCATGGTTCGACTGCCGCCACTATGTCGAGGCACAGAAAGGACGCAAGGCAGGACAGCACAGCCGAATATAGGCCGGAATGCAATCATTCGGCGAATAACAGCATGTATTTCTGCTGTCACGCTGATGTGACACCGCCTCGCGGACGTACAAAGCACTGCCTGGAATCTCTACCTTTGATCAAAATGGCGTGTTGAAGGGGTTTATCATGCTTTGAAACACGTTGCCGGTTCTCGACGCAAAGGAGCGTACAGATAATTGCAAAAATGGAATTGAAAAGTCGCTCGGGGATTGACATCGCTTGTAAGGGATATAATAATGTGAGTTTGCACTGTTTCTCTCCTTCGACGTTTACATCTTGCATGAGAGCAACGAATCATCCTTAACACCCTACTTTCATTACCCTGTACTTGGGTAGTTGGTCAGTGCAGCCTTCTGGAATATCGTCAACCGCGTTTCTGCATCTCCCTCCTATAAATTCAATAGCTTCTGCATAATTGATTCGGTCGCTTCCGCGTCAATCTTCCTGTTCAACAGCTCACATACGTCCCCTCAACATGGCTTCTGGTACTCGTAGTGAGACCAGCGGAAACGGCCCTGACAGCCGGTCTCGTTCCTCCATTTTCACATTTAGCAGCTGTATGTGTGGCTCTAGAAACTCTAAAGATGATGAGGACAGTGGGGATAAATAAAGTCCGCGTGTAATCGGTAAGAATCCACTGGGATATCGCAGAAGTGGCATAGCGTCCATCGCAAACAGACATCTATCTAACGTGTGCAATTGATTCCGATAGGTTCATCCTATTCGCAAGTGCAGGATGAAAACTTTTTGGCATGGGGCAAAGAAGATTCAACAAGAGGAACGGGTAGGGAAACGTCGCAGCCACCTTTATCAACCTCCAGGTCTGAGATGACGTCGTTTTGGCAACCGATACCGGAAGCCAATCCGCCTGCTACAGAACACTTTAGCCGCGGGGTAGACACACTTCAACGTCAAAATGGGCCCAGAGAAATGACTCTTCCGAAAGCCAGACTGCCATCTCCCAGCGAACCACTGGCTCAGAGGAGAAACACTAACCCCGGTCATATCAGCAACAAGGTTTCAGGTAGCGCAGCAACGCAGCCAGATATGGAATCCACTATCTGACTGGACGAAGAGGCATATGTAGGGCGTCGCATATTTTTCTTCGATCCACCAGGTCCGCGTACAGACGTCGACATATCCACGCTTTCTCGTCTTCCTGTCCGCACAAAATGGTTCACTGTCTATGAATGGCGATTGTAAGCAGGCGATTGTAAGCAGATGTACTTGAGTATCTATCCGGCAGGCGTTATATCTGCACTTTCCATCATTCTTCGCACACGCCCATCTGTAGTGACATTCAATGTTATTGCTTCAGCTTATCAGCTATAAAAACTACAAGTTTGAACAGGACCTGAATGGCCGTTCATGCAGAGGCGTAGGGCAGTTCTGAATGAACCAGAGTTACCTGTCATGAATGACAATGCGGGTCCATTCAGAACAATAGAGAATCTAGTCAGTCAAAGTCAGTCGCATCAAACGGAGATGGCGCGTCCAGTATATAGAGAGGAGGAGATGATGGGTCATCGTCTCATTGTTGTACATTCGCCCTTCTCGAAGCCACTATACTGTTAGGGACCGTTGTCCACTTCGGACAATGATGCTTGGACTAGGTGAGGACGTCGGTACGATCCATACGACTATGGATAAGAAGAGGGGTACACGTATGTGGCGTTTTCTCGTACAATACAGTATATTACATAGTCAAAGCCGAAGAGTGAGGGAGTCATTTTTAGCAGACTGTACAAGCTATTTCATGATTCCATCTTTACATGACGAGACTGTATCGCAAGCCCATGTTCAGCAACTTTTTCTTTCCTCGAATGACGGGCATTTTTCATCTGACCCGCCCCTCTTACGGTCTTTTGCTGTCATTGAACCTTTCCAGAAGACGTAATCTCGCAGCCCCGAGTCCCTCCGTCAACGTAGAGTTGCTGGATAACATTTTTGCGAGACGCGCCTGCTTACCTTCGAGTGATTCCGAGTTCCACCCATGCCCCTCATTGCATCCGTTAGGAGAGGTGCCAAAGGCAGAGTCATCATGGCTGTTCTCGTCATCTTTGCCCTCCAGCGCAGCTAACGTCGCAGCAATTTGACGCTCGCGTTCTTCTTCTTCGGCAGCATTCCCCGACAAGATCGACTGAACATTATCGTCGGCCTCATCAATTTGCCACTCGCGTCTTCGAGACGAATTGTCCGTCTGCGGCGTAGGTGCTGCGATTGTATTGTCACGAAAAGTCGCTCCATCCGATGAACTCGTTGACAATCTCGTGATGTGATCGCGCTGTGACGCATCGGTGGTGCTTCCCGTTTCCGGTCGTGCCCTGTCTGGCAGTGCGAAGCCTGGCTTGGGAGAGGCAGTGGAAGACATAGATGACTTGTAGGGCACGAACTGGGGAGGTTATGTAGAGGGATAATCTGCAAGACTAACACGACCCACTTAGAATTCGTGGCATTATGTACACCGCTATTCTGTGACAGTACACCCTCTTTTGAATCGGCAAATACCCTTTGGAGTTGATAGCGCGACGTCTTCCTTTATATTTGTCGAAGCAAAAGCACGACGTCAAAGCCCATTACCCCTGCCGAACGATGACGCGAAATTGATCTGAAATCCGAAGGTCTTGTGAACGTATACCCGATGCATTTGGGGAGCTGTCAGTATCTGGTTGCCCCTGCATAGCGAAAAGTTTTCCTGGCAACAAGGAAATCACGTTCAACAACTCAACATCAAGGTTCCATTCCATATCGACCCCCAAAACAACTCGACTATCCCATGCACACACGAAAAGCCGCCCGCGGCCCGTACGCCCCCAGCACCCAAACCGGTATAACCGCTCTACTCCACCAATTCATCTACCACTCATGAACAACCTCGGCCAACCTCCTCCATTCCTGCAAACTCCGCGCAAACTCGTCTCTTTCGGCCATTACACCCCTAACATCCACCTCCACCGCACGCCCTTCCGCTTCATCGTGCCCGAACGTGACTGGTTTCTCTTGTTCTGTAGTCCGTGTTGGGAGAGTGTACATCGGCTCGTCCGCTGACCAGATGGTGAGACCCGAGAACGTTGCTCGAGGACGGATGTGGCGGGTGTTGGCGTTGTTGCTGGTCGTCGGTTGTTGGTGGTTGCCTGTTTCTGTGTCTTCAGGAGTTGGCGGTTGTGTATCCATAGGCGTTGCTGTCTGTGTATCTATAGGTGTTGACGATCGCGTGTCTTCATCCATACTAACATCCGTAACCTCTTTCGCAAAAACTATCGGCTTCTCGTCATGTGCGGGTGTCGCTTGTGCTGATGCTGGAGAACCGACACCGAGGACAGTAGGCGAAGTGAGACTAGAAGCGACGACAAGCGCTTCATCAACAATGACGAGCGAGTCCCCCTTTTCTTGCTGCTGCTTTGTCGTACCGGGGACGATTGGCGTTCGACCGTTCGTTTCGGGTGAAGCCTTGGGCAGAGGTACATCAATAACGACGTGTACCTCGACCTGCGTTTCCTCTCCTTTCTCTTCGGCTTCGAGTTGTCGCTCCTCTTTTGTATCGCGAGATGTAGATGGTGAATCCGGATTGGTTTCCTGTTTCTCGACAGGCTCCTTTCCACCTTCTCCCTTCTCCTCGTCCTCATCCTCATCCTCGTCTTCGTCGTCATCATCAAGACTGAACCTCCCCACAGGCTTCTTCAACCTCGCACGCTTCACCTGCACCTGAGCCTTCTCCTGCCCACTTCCAACAACAAAATCACCTCCTACCTTCCGCTTCCGGGATGATCGTCGTGGAGTTACTTCCGTTCCAACCCTATTCGGTGGAGGCGAAGACGGTAGTTGATGTAGAGAATTAATAGTAGTTGCAGGCGGTGGTACATCCTCTGTTCGTCCACTTGGAGGTGGCGGAGCAGCGAAAACAACCCCAGTGTATCCTTCCGGCAGGAGAAGGAGGTGCTCATACACCTGCCTCCCACGAAACGCGGCTGAACGACCTGTATACCCTTCCGTCACACCCTCTTTCGACTTATCCTCATTCTCTACGACGGCAGCTGTAGAAGACGCGTGACCGAGTCCTAATAGCTCGGCGGAAGGACGAGGTGTAAAGTATACGTCGAGTGCTGCTGGGCCTGTATACCCCGCGAGATGGAATGGGAGGAGGTTCACGTCCGTTGGCTTGAGATGCGGTGTAACGGGTTCGGTTGAAGGTGTTGATAGGTGTATGGCTGTTTGGAGTGACATAATGGTCGTTGTCTGCGCAGGAGAGGATGGAAGGAGACGGAGAGAGGGTAGACAACATTATTTGAGAGCTGCTTCTTCAGAAACTAGAAGTTACAGTTTACAGCAGCTACAGTAATAATGATCGCGTCCACCGACCCCGGGCGCCGGTTTGCAGTCAGTACACTGTACTATACACGCGCGAGAGGAACGATCGAAAGCTGGAGAGAGAGAGAGCATGCGTGGAGCGAATCACAGTCAAGTCAAGGCAAGCCTGTCGTGTTACAACATACCGTGCGTCGTCTGACATCAACAACCGACAACGACTCACAAGATGCCAACACCTCGACTTCTCGACACTCTCAAGCCTTTACTGCCGTTCATCCCGCGCGTCGAGGCACCTCTCGGCGGGCGGGTAGACGTCACAGAACGAGCGATCTGGACAGCAGCAACACTCGCTCTCTACCTCTCCCTTCTCTCCTTCCCGCTCTTTGGCGCACAACAGGAGGGAATGGACACACCCGATGCATGGGCTCATTTGAGGAATATTGTGGCGGCGAAGCGGGGAACGTTGGGAGAGTTGGGAGTAGTGCCTGTTGTGACAGCGGCTGTAGGGATGCAGGCCGCCGCTGCTTGGGGTTGGTTGGATGTGGATTTCAGTAGGCGGGACGAGAGGGCTTTGTTTGGTGCTGGGCAAAAGGGTGAGTGCGCCGAGTCTTTCGAGCAAAGCGAGCATCAATGTCCGACGAGCGAAGCGGTAGAGTGCCGCAGGCTACGAGTCCGGAGGACTCTCTCCATCGAGCGCGGCGCTTGCCCCGCGAGCGTCTTATTTTCTGCCTCTATCAAGGCCGCCGCCGTGCGGCCGAGCATCATTTTCTCGGTCCTCTAACGGTAGCGTAGGCTACCCGAGAGTAGTCGCCTGTATCGAGTGCGCAAGCGCGAGCGTCAGTGTCCATCGAGTGAAGCGAGACTACAGCGCTGCAGGCTACCACTCCGAAGGACTCTTCCCGAAGCCGTCGTAAGACGGCCGAGTGTCTTGTTCTTTTGCATGCATCGATGCCGCCGCCGAGCGGCCGAGAGTCAGCGTCTTCCTGTCTTCCGAGCGGAGCGAGACTCCTTCTCTTCGAGACCCTCGTAGCACGGCCGAGATTCAGTCTCTTTGCCTTTATCGCGCGAGAGCGGTCATCAGTGCTTTGGTCTCTTTGAGCCGTCGTATCACGACGGAACGTAGTCGCTTTCACCGAGCGCTCGAGCCCCAGAATCAAACGTTTCGGTCTTCCCGAGACCGCCGTACAATATTCGAGCAAACAGGGCTTGTTCTTTCGTCGGCCGGTGGCATAGAGCACCCGAAAGTCGGTCGTCCCATTTCGAGAGCGAGCGCGATCTGCTAGGACAAGAATAAGGCGACCGAATTATATCAGCATAGCGTCGCGCGTCGTAGGACAGCCGACACGGATCATCTTTGCCGCGAAAAGAGTAAAGTGGCTAGACGGTGGAAGCCTCTGCCAAAGGATGCCCGAAGACCGAGAGCGAGACCTCCTATCCTTCGCGCATAAACGCCGATCATGGTTGCCCCTATCTCTCTGTTCGCTAACCCTGATCTCCTATTCTTTCCCAGTCCTCGCCCTTGGCATCGCGTTCACTCAAACTCTCCTCCTCCTCCTCTCTGGAGAATTCGGACCTCTCTCGTCCTTGAGCCCCGTCACCATCCTCCTCATCCTGTTCCAACTCTGCGGCTCCACCCTTTTGACGTTGATCCTCGACGAGATCGTTACCTCGGGCTACGGCATCGGTTCAGGAATCAGCAACTTTATCGCCGGCGCCACTGCCTCGACCATCATCTCGTCTGCTCTGTCCCTCTCCTGGATCCCTACGATCGCAGGACCTCAGTATCAAGGATCTCTCGTCGCCTTGTTTTACGCACTCGTCAAATCGCACTCGAAATCTCGGGCGCTGAAACTCGTGTTCTACCGTGACTACCTACCCAACGTCTGGGGATTCATCACGACAGCCTTGCTCTTCCTCGCCTGCGTGTTCATCCAAAGTTTCCGAACTGAAGTCGCTCTCAAGAACATGCGAGCACGTGGAATGCGAGTAAACTACCCCGTCAAGCTGTTGTACACCTCCTCCATCCCACTCATTATTGCCGGAACACTCGCCTCGCACTTGTTCTTTGCGTCGCGTACTCTCTACTCGCTCCTACCCGGAAACCTAGTCTCGCGACTCATCACAGGCGCATGGCAACCCCTGTCCGAAATCACCCACCCTGCAACCCACTCGGCATTGACAACCGGTCTTCTGCACCTCCTTACCCCTCCTACATCACTCGTCAACGCACTCCTCTCACCAATTCACACTGCGGTCTACGCAGCAACCTTGATCGGCAGTACTGCCCTCATCTCCCGTGCGTGGATCCACATCTCCGGTTCAGGTCCACATGAACTCGCCAAGCAGTTCAAGGATCAACAGCTTGTCGTTGCTGGTCACCGTGAAGGAAGCATGGTGAAAGAGTTGAAGAAGGTCGTGCCGACGGCTGCGATGAGTGGTGCAGCCGTGTTGGCTGGTTTGGCGGTTGTCGGTGATATCTTGGGCGTGTATGGTGGTGGTATCGCGTTTGTCGCAACCTCCTGCACAATCTACAACTGTGAGTTTACCCGTCCATGTGAGGGAGTTGCCTAGCTGACATGTTTGGCGGTGATGCAGTGTTCGAGCTCGGTATGAAGGAGATTATGGGTCCTGATATGCCTGGTGGAATGGGCGATCTGCGTGAGTCATCGCGCTTTTTCCTTTTCACATACTAGGAAAGAAATCTGATTCGACTTTGGTGTTGGACAGTCATGTAAATGCGTTGCACTTGGAAAGGCGAGGACGGAAGAAGAAAAGCTTGCTCGAACCAGAAAGAGGTCGTGCGAGTCGAAGAACGAACGATAAAAAATGCGCATTGGGTCGCGGTTGGTGCATGGATTACCGGCGCGCCCCTTGCGCAGAAAAGAATAGCATGGAAGCATTTGGGAGTGTGTAATCAGCATATGGTGTATGTTACGCATACTGGTATATGATACGTAAAGCGGTAGAATGGCATTGCATGGATGGAATAATGAAGATGGCGTCGAAAAAAGTACTTTTTTTCCCAAGCTTTTCCTGAACAATTTCACTGTACCGTTCAGAACCCCCTGACCTTGAAACCAACAAATGAGATGGTCATCCGCTACATGATCGTCGGAAAAAGAACCGGCAGTTCCTGACGCTGGGTTGTGTGACCTATTTCTAGATTATGCATAATATGGGGCACCTTCGAGTCGAACTCGCAAGATAATAATACATCTAATTCTATGGCAAGATGAAGTCCTGGTAAAACGCACGGAATGAACATGAGTTAACCAACTTGATGTAGTGTAAACCGGTGACGAAGTGCTTACCATCTTTCCATTGTCTCTATCCGGGCTCATCACCCTTGCAAACTCGAGATACAGTCGGAACATGTACGTCTGCAGGTCCTCACGCCTCCAGGCTACAAAAGGTGTCATTGGCGTCAGTATTTGATTATGTGGTAATTGAGCACGCGACCTACTCTTCTCTACCCAACATTGACCGTTGCTGGCTATCCTCCGCGCAACTTCATCGTGTCCGCCTTTACCCTTGGGAGTTCCTCGGAAGCTATCGAGCGAAAAGAGACGAGGTCAGACTACGGAGCGAGAGGAGCGAAGAGGAGGCACGTACAAAGCCAGGATCGAATAGAGATCTGAATAATCCATCTTGGATGGCACGTAGGCATACCATTCTGGCAGGGTTTGAGTGTCTGCAAATCAAGTTGAGAGAGAATAGTAAGTCGATGCTCTCGCAAGAAAAAGAGTATGAATACGCACTCCATTCAGGGAAAATTGATGATTTGATGACAAGGCTGAACACCAAACAATATCAATAAGCGACGTTCTTGACTTGCTTTGTGATCTGGAACAAACTTTTTACTGGCCATCAAACGCGGGAATCGGGAGCTCCAGGCATTTCCATCGGTCTACGAACGGACAGAGCGCCGTGTGAGTAGAGCTGCGAACACGGCATGTCATGCCCACACAGCAGGGCAACTTACATCAAATACGTATTTGAACGCGTTGGATCGCTCAGGGCTGTCCTTGCTCCCAAACTCGATTTCCTCGCTGGTAGCCAACCCTGATCAGCCTTGCGATTCCCCGTAAATAACTGCGAGCGAAACAACTCACTTCATTTCATCACACGTGCCGTCGCTTCCATCACATTGCCACTGTCCGCCACTAAGCTTGACGTCCATATAATACTGACCCAACATGTTGACGGGATACTCGTTCTCCACTGCCCTACCGCTGAAGCCAACAGGCTCGAGAATGGATCTCGGTTCGGATGAAGGATCATTGGCGAGGAAGTGAAGTCGTTCCCTGTGCGAATCACGCCATTTTGCTCCGGTGTTCTTGTTATGTTGCAATCCGGTCGCCAGACCCCGCTACAACAAAAAGAAAGGATAAATCGTCAGACCGGCGCGCCATGTCGTTCGTCATGGAAAAAATGGCACCCACCCAGTAGAGTTTGTTACTTTTCGCGTTCCAAGCAGGATCATCTCCAACGTCATCTCGCCGTCCGTCTTTGCCCACCGGGGTAATCGGGATATCGGCGTGCAAAAGTGTGCGCGAGGGCACAAAGATCGGCATAATTCTGGTATGAGGCTTGGGTTGCGATTTTTCGTTTTTCTGCTCGATAGTGATGCCGTGTTTGTGCAGTAACTAGTGATGAGGAGTTCAGGAATCAGTGTCCTACCAAGCAAGAGCAATTTCGGCAGTACTCACCGAAGGATGGTTGCACGGGTTCATGGCCGACAGGTGAGAGGAAACAAAGGTGTCGGGCGCATCTACAGTTCAAACAAACAGTCAGATATCTCACTCGGCGGTAACGAAGTGGAACATAAATCTACCTGGCTCGAGCTCCCCCTTGGCGGCGGGGCTGTCTTTAGGACAGGCGTTCAACCAGTTGGTTTCCGGTAAATCTGGTTCGTTGGTGATTTTCGTGACTGTCATTACGTTTAGTTGAAACAAGCAGTGTCAGTACCGGACAAAATGACGCATCGCGTGAAGGCTCACCCTGCTTCTTCTTGGCAAGATCGGTAAGCTCCTTCATTCGATCATGGCTGGGCATGATACTAGGCTGGTCATGGATGGTGAATGTGGCCCTACGAAATGGGGCCTGGCATCAGTACCGATTCTCGTGGACAAAGGAGGCGAGAAGGGCGACAATACACGTACTTGAAATCGGTCAACATGCCTAGGAAAGGCTCCATCAAGTTGACCTGTGCATCTGCTCTCGGTCTCGATGCCCACCAACGATCTCTCGAGTAATCGTCATTCCACTAATCAGAAAGTGACTTAAGCGTGAGCCGGTTAAAGAACTGAAAAAGCGACCGCCGACGCACCTGAACTTCCACCTTGCCCTTCTTCACAATCATGGTAAACGTCTCGACCGTCTTTTCCGCCTCGAGGTTGCGTTTTTCAAGTTCGACGTGGTCGAATGCGTAGAATGGAAGCAGAGATTGCATGATTCTAGTAACAGACGTACGGGATTAGTCAAGCAGAAGTAACGCGTTGAACAGTGAAGACGTACGAATCATATTCATCGGGCAAGAGAACACCACGGTTCGAAGCAAACTCCCACCACTCGTCAAATCCTCGCGGAGGGTTCCTGCCCCACCTCGTCTTGTACTCAATCACGGCCTCTTCCAATGTCGTACTCTGCTGCGAGAGCATATCCTGCCATTTCCGTTCACCATCACGCAACAGTCCCAAAATGGGGTTCGTCAACGTCTCCTTTACCTGCGCGTCAGGCATAGTCGAGTTGCCCTTTTTCTTTGACGGCGGGACGAATACTGCTTCTCGCGCACGTACAACACCATCCGATGCAGTTTCCAGCACGAGCTGCTCGGCCCGTTGTTTCTCCTCGATGCTGAGCGCGTCGAATGGACTCATAAAGAGACACCGTCCATACTCGTCAAACTCTGGCGGACGATTTGAACCGATTCCTCCTACGCGGCTTCCTGAATCCGCTCCTCCAGTCCCTGCAAAGGGTAGTCCCCAGTTGGCAGGGTGTAATGCTTTCGCTGCATCGGGTGTACGTTCAGCGACGAATTGACGGGTAGGTGGATGGGATGAGACGAGGGTGAGGACGATGATGCTAGTGAAAAAGGACCCGACGATGATCCACCGTTTCGGCAACCCGAGTGCACGGGTGTTGACGGGAAATGCGGGCATGTCGTCGGTCAGTATCAGACAGGTGTAGTGGGAAGCGACGTCGTACGAAACAGTCTGTAACGGTGATAATAGATTATTTCTGACAAGAGGCAGGGCCGGTCTTGCGATTGCCAGCGAGAAACGCGGAACCAAATAATCGCGAGCTCCAAACTTGCCCATACGAGCGCACCAGCTACCATGCACAAGAAGAAGCACTCTTATTATACAGCAGGTCACAGGTGCAGCAAGTAGTAATAAAATAAGGACTATCCTACGACTGTTGTACGCGATGATAATCAACCCTAGAGTGCACCTATCCTATTCTATGCGCTATGAGACCACCTGTAGTCTAGCCCTCTCAAGCAGCGTATCCGCCCGCAAACGATACAACTCATCTATCAATGCAGATCGGAAAGTATTCGGACCCTTGACATCTGATCGTTCAGCTGCTACCTCGGCAGCAACGTTGATGACCAGGATTCCAGCAATAGTAGCGGCAAATATATCACCTTGGACGATTTGAGATTCATTCTCGTATGGTTGCTTGACGGTCTGACTTGCTGCGCCCGTATAGACGGTGATGGCGGAACCTGCAAGAGAGATGATAGTCAGCGATTTGACTTTCAATGTCGGCTGAAGCATAACCTACCAGTCATGCACCCGCTCCCAGTGATGACGCCGAGCTAGATAGAAAGCAATGAGCGCGACTATGAGCAATCTTTCGAGAACGCGACTTACATATTCATGCCCGTTGGACAACTTGACAACGGTCTCACCGTTCGAGATCCAATCCTCCTTGCCCGTCAAAGCAACGATGCATCCTAAACGCAAATAGTTGGATCAGCGAAAGTTTTTGCATGGAACGCGCGAAGAAAGACACCTACTCTTTTTGCGTGCTAATGTCCGAACAACATCGGCAGGATTAGCAAACCCAGACCCAACAGAGTCGACTCCACGACTTTCGACCTATCCCACGAAGATGATGTGTCGGTCAGCTCTACTATGCCCGGTGAATCTTGACTAGAATAAGCTACCTCGGCCGATTCTGCTAGTGCGCCAATTTCTGCAGCATTACCCTTGATTACCGTAGGCTGCCATGCTTGTAGAAGTTCTACGTGCAAGACGGCAAGAAAAGCAATCAGGAATTCCACCCTACCTGACTTCAACCCGCACGACTTACCTTTGGAAGTCTCTCGCCTGAAGGCCGTCGCGCCTACTGCCACAGGATCGAATACGATCGGCTTTTTGTTCACGTTGGCCGCCTTTCCGGCAACCAGCATCCCTGCTCTATCCTTGATGGTCCTAGCGTCCAAATCACAGCCCGAAACTCAGGAACGTACTGCAGCTTCGATAAGGAAATCGCGCTCACCCGAAATTAATCAACAGGCCTGAAATCGCCTTGCTCAGATCTCCAACTTCCTGCTCTGCAGAAGCCATGATTGGTGATCCACCCATCGCGAGCGTAGCATTCGCAGAATCGTTCGCCACCACTATATTCGTGATCTGCTCAAACCAGGAATCAGGCTTGACAGGTCAGTCTGGAGATGAACGCTACGCACCTGATGCGCTAGCGGCGTCGATTCCCGTACCACAGCAATCAATCCGGCGGCAGCTTCCAACAACTCTTGTTCGCTACGCTTGGTGTACCCTGGTTTCCCGGTCGAGTTGAAGCCGAACACAGCGTGTAGGCCCGCTTGGTCTTTTCGTGCCCGGTGATACGAGTCGAGGACCGCTCGTAGTTTCCGTGCAGCGTTCTCTGGGTCTGTGGAGCCGACGATGTCGGAGATCAGGGCGATACCGTCTAGCCCTTTCAGGTGTTGGGGAGAAGGGGAACCGTGTAATAGCTGAGGTAGGTTCGGAAGGTGGATTCCTCCTGAGAGACACATCTTTCAGACTTGCCGAGCCACCCCTTGTCTACATGCAGGCAGGCTTACCGATTGCAACGCTCTTGATCTCCTTGCCCGTCTTGCGTTGACCTTCCGCTAACACATCAAGTACCTCACCAACCCCATCAACACCCAAGCACAGTTTCCCCTTCAAATCCTTACTCCCAGTCCACCAAACAGCTCCAATTCCAACGTAATCCACCAAGCCAGAATCCACAGCCGCTTGTGCTTCTTTTGTATTCGATACGGAGATACCAATGATGATATCTTTTGGTAAGAGGGATCGGGCGAGGTGGACGGGCATGTCGGTTTGGCCTACGTGCAGACCGGCGGCACCTATCGGTTTTGTGACACGTCAGTCAGGCTGCGTCCTTGCGTTTTACGAGGATGATGGACTTGCCTACTGCCAAACACACGTCCACGCGGTCGTTGATGAAAAGGGGTACTCCGTACTGCGTAGATGGGTTGTCAAATGCTGCACCTCTCTTGCACAGCTCGCGCGGCTCACCTTGTCCGTTATCTCTTTTGTTTTCCTGGCAATCTCGACAAACTGAACCAGGAATGCCATTCAGCTGTAGAACCTTCGGACCGTAGTTGAGCGGAACATCTTACTTCACCGGTGTCAATCGTCTTCTCCCTCACTTGCACCACCGTGACACCGCCCTTCAACGACTGAAAGATCCACAAGCTATAAGTTTACCATCGGTCTTTGCAAAGGGACACTGCGTACCTCTTCAAGGCTTTCATAGTAGTCCTAGTGGAAAGCACGCAGAATTATCAGGCCCTGCCCTTCTCAACCATTCATACAAGTGAAGAACGACTCACCTTTCCCGCTGGCAACAGCTCTCGACCGGTAACGAGGTAGAGCGAGTAGTCGATGGATTCCGCAGTGAATTTGACCATTTTGGATACGAATTCTGTGTCTGTATCACAGGAGTGTCAAGTACCAAGCTGCGTTCCTCTGAGCGAACCACTCTCCTCTGAAAGATATCGACATCGTCTACTCGTTACTAACTACCACCACGACCTGGGCGGGAGGAGAGGATCATCGGAGGTCCGGAACGCCGACGGGCTTTGCATCCGTTTAGCTGGTTTTGAAATTCGGACCTCCCTGCAGCAGAACCGATACCACTATTCGAAGTTGTCAACATCTCGTCAACCAGCTCGTCAACCAAAGTCGACGGCTTCACTACTTTCAGGCTCATGATATCACTTGACAGCAACTGAAAAGCATCGACCGCTACCCTTTCCACGTACGAATGGAGCGATGAACCCAAAACGGCAACACCTCCCGATCAGTACAGCGGCGAATTTGCAGGTAGCAAGTAAGTGGAACATTGTCTCAGAAGAAGTATATGGGCGGACACAGCTTTCTGGCGATCAAGACAGAGCACACAACAGACACTGAAGACGGAGGACGGTCGCCCAAGCTTCCTGACCGCATACATCGACCACGATGAGATTATCAACCATCTGCTCGAGCAAAAAGCAAACTGCAGGTGCGCAATGATTCTTTCACAATCAAAGGATGATTGCCTTTGCCACGGTTCATGAGGAGAGGCAGAACCTCAGGCAGTACGACAGATGCGGCTTTACCCTTGTTTGCTTGATCAGGAAGTGAAGGGAAGTCTCAACCGAAGAGTTTGTACCGTTCAAGGATCCATGTCTCACCTATACAAAGGTGGATTCAGTATCGGCTCGGCTCGAAAGTGGTAACACGCACCCGTGGATGGCTTCACCCGACTTCGACACCCTTCACCAGTCGACCTGAAACTCTTCGTCTGGCGAATCTGGCGTACCGTGCAACTTTGCAGCATATATGAAGCCGAGGTCCCCCGTCCATCGAAAGGATTGGCAGTGTTTGTCAAGTATTCAAGCTTTTCCCAAGCTACTTTGAACCTGCACCTGACTCGTATGTTCTGGTACAACACAAACGACATCTTCTGCGAGAACTCATCCCCGGAAGCGGTGGTAACTGAACTGAAAGCTCTGTTGGCGTCACACAAAGTATGTTCTTCGAGTCGACATCACCGCGACAAGGCGGGTACTTACGAGTCTTTCTGGCAAATAGGGCTCTGTGACGCACTTTACCTTTCAACCTCTTCGCTCGGTTGAATGGCATGGTTCCGTCATCTCGTACAAGATCACGGTGGGCAGCTCACTGTAGCATTGTTATCATTGCTGTATCCTGAAGGTCCGACTCTCATAGCCTCTGTTGTCAGACGACAAGGGCTGTATCGCTGTCCGGATGTCACCTACTTTGATGTTAGCTATCATCGCAGCGATGGACAAGGATGAGGTATGCAGCACTCTCTCGATATCCGCTCACATGGCAAAGACTGACATGCCACTCTTCAGGACATGCTGGTTATCGAAAGCAAATCAAAGCTCTTCCAAGTCGACAGTGTCCCAAAGTACCGCATACTACTCCGACCCGATTCGCCGCTCAGCACCACGCCTGTTCCTCCACCCGCTGGATCTGTGCTCAAGTTGCATTCTAGCGGACCCGATCAGGTAAGGGTTAATCCTATTTCAGTGGAAAGTGAGGAATAGGTGTATTGAATGGGCAAGGGATGCCAGAAGGCTGTGTGACTTCCGCGTCGGTGTGTGAGGGATGGTCACAGTTGGTCCAGAGGGTCGGCCTTGTGGATCGGGAACAACACACCTGTGTGACATAGTGTTGTATTTCTTCTCTTTTTCAGATATCACATACTATAGAAACAGACATGGACGTCGTTCCAGCACAGACTATATGGTATCCGGGGTAAATGGTTCAGCTTGACCCATCTAACGCTACCATTCCCAAATTGGCTCGAGCTCATAGATTCCTCGGTTGAACATACAACACGATAAACAGTGTCAACGTAGTAAACTCATCAGCTCGGCAGAGAACATGTGCAAACAGCTGCGACGGCGCCCTAGCGCGGTCCTCTTCCACAGCTTTTCTTTCTTTACAATCGTTAATTGCTATCTTACAAGTCTCGTGATATCCCTCGGTCACGCGGAATCTCCTATGACATTCGCTTTCTCACTTGACTGACATTCGCCCTGCTGTTCCACCCACCACTAGAAAGTGTCAAAATTCATCTGTTCCGCGTTCCATGTATCCTATCCGCAGGTCAGCTGCGAAAATCCTCCTTCGAGCTTCGAGATACTCCAAATCCTTCTGAATTTCCAGCTGTTCACGATCAGCTTGAATGTCGTTAGGAGTGGTTGCTGGAGGGAAAGGTGTGAATGTCAGAGGAACTGAAAGACTGAAAGGAGGGAATATATGACAAACAGTTCATAAGCTTGACAAGTTGAGCCTTCTCTTTCATCAATCGCGAGTATTCATCATAAACTGCGTTGAGTTCTGCCATCCGATCTCTCGCGTGAGCTTCGTGCACTTTTTTGATTCTATTCAATGTAAGCACTTCATATTGCTCTCCGGAGAAGGAGTTGTTACTTGCTGAGGCGTTGTCGTCATTCGCTATTATTGCCGGAGGATTTCTGCCACGTTCGCCACAAGACTGGGTGATTGAAGATCCATCCTCCCCTGCTTCGAGTCTAAAAGTGCTATAACTCCCAAAGGCGCGTTTCAAATATTGGATTTCTTCATTGATCGACTTTGTCCTCTGCATATGAGAACCATGGTTATCCCAGTAGGCAGATGCGTTCTGTGGTGCTGTTTGCTCTCTTCCCGACGCGAGTTCAAGAAACGGGTTCATGGAACTCTGTCAACACGCAGAGATGCAGTATGAGATGCAGAGTAAGTCATGAGTCAGCGTAGATATCCCCGTATATGATGGGAAGAACGTGACGCACGAGTCGCAAAGTCTGACGACTGGGCGGGCGGCTAGGCGGGCGCGACTCAGGCGCCGTGCTAGATGATCTACTAGATGGTGGCGTGTACACCACTCCGGCACCGTCCTTCTCGATCAACGTCATTTTCGGAAAAAGCACAGGATATCTAAGAGTATCGGTTTGTGATCCTCAAGGTGGATGGAGGAAGGCGGGATGGCGGTGTTGATGAAGGATGAGTCCCGTACTCGAGAGCTCATCCTTTATACCTCACCCCCCTTCCCCAATATCACTAGCTGCCAAACAAGATTCAGCTACGGGTCGCCTTCCTCCTTTGATAACAGTGCCCTACACAAGATACAGGAGGTCAACATCCATTGTCAGAACCGGGAACCGTTAATATGCGCGTTTATCATACTCACTCGCACATCACAAGCACCAGGTTTCAGCGAAACATACCTCCACACGCTGCAATAATCGGTTCAAGTCCTTTAAACGCATTTCGCTGTCGCAGATCGCATGCAGGTCATTCTTGACTGTGAAAGCCCATAGTACTGTGAGGGTGGACACTTTGTCTATCTACCCAGATCGACATCACCGTAGAAATGAAGATGAGTGAAAAAAAATGGGCTACGGTCTGCGACGGAAGTAGACAAACCGGCAAGGTAAATGTTGTATGTGGTCAAGGTGGAGGTCATTCATGCTGACGAATCTGCCAGGGGTGCTGGAATTCCGCTTCAAGGCTATCGGCTCCAAGCGGCATACCGTGGTATATAAGAGATACGTGTGTAAGCGGTTTCCTTTTCTCCTTGGATTCCATTCCACAAAGCGTACTTGGCACCGACCATCTCCCCATCATGTCGCAGACCGCCCCACCTACCGCCAAAAGTCAAGCCGTCCATGGCTACCCGACCTTCATGCCGGCAAACCCGCAACCCATCGCTTCCCTAATCAAGGACACCAAACACTACCCGCAGAATGGAGGAAAGATTCCTAAAGTCTACCAGGAACTCGAGTTGCGAGGAACAGTCTTCAAGAATCGGTTGTTTGCTGCCCCGATGTGTCAGTATTCGAGTGATAAGGGGCATGCAACGGATTGGCATTTCGTTCATTATGGATCCATGGCGACGAGAGGGATTGGAGCTATTGTAATGGAGGCTACCGCAGTCGTTCCTGAGGGTCGGGTAAGTCACTATCGACCCCTGGATGTGATACTTGATCAACGGGCACATATTCACCTTCTTCCGCAACGGTAGATCTCGCCAGAAGACGCCGGAATATGGCAAGACTCTCAAATCGCACCCTTGAAACGAATCGTCGATTTCGTGCACTCTCAAGGCACGCTCATCGGTGTCCAACTAGCACACGCAGGAAGAAAGGCAAGCACACTGAGCCCATGGGTGCAGGAGCAACTGGATCAAAGTGCGGATTACAAGGATGGCAAGGAGAAGAGTTCGGTTGCGCACAAGGATGTTGGCGGATGGCCCGATAATGGTACGTCATCACTTTGAACATGTATCACACGGGATACTCAAACCGATTACACTGGCCACCTCTAGTGCAAGCGCCGTCTGCGATTCAATTCTCACCCGCCTACCCTGTTCCGCAAGAAATGACCAGCGCCAAGATCGACGAGTTGAAGCAGGCTTTCACGGATGCTATCGAACGTTGCAAGAAGGCTGGTTTCGATTTCATCGAGATCCACGGAGCGCACGTAAGTAGTGCGATGGCGCTCGAACAAGCCGAGTTCTCATCGCTAATGTTGTCTTTGATGCTTTATGTGCGATTCGTAGGGTTACTTGTTGCACAGTAAGTCAGACGAAGGAGCTTGTCTGTAAAAACTCAATGCTGATCTCCACCACCCTCGTCTGCAGACTATGTATCCCCCCTCTCGAACCAGCGAAAAGACTCATACGGCGGATCACTCGAAAACCGACTCCGACTACCGCTAGAGATCGCTCAAGCCGCCCGCCAACAATGGGACAAGCCGATCTTTTACCGAGTCAGTGCTACGGATTGGTTTGAGGGTGAAGAGCGGTGTGATGATGCGCATGATAAAGACCATGATGGACATGGAGAGTGGCGGTTCTGGTAAGTGGTGTTGATCGCGATTTATAACCGATGTTCGTGGCTGATCTTCTTGATATGCTGGTAGGGGGATACAACAGACCACGATTTTGGCGCAGAAGCTTCAGGAGATGGGTATTGACCTGATTGATGTCAGTTCTGGAGGTAACTACGCAGGCCAGAAGATCCCTGTAGGACCTTCTTACCAGGTCCCGTTCGCCGCGCACATCAAGCAAACCGTTCCTGGACTCGCTGTAAGACGTTGATCATCTCACTGTGCTTCACGACAATATGCTAATCCACACTTCGCCCGGTCACTCAGGTCGGCGCCGTAGGACTCATCACAGAATCCGTACAAGCCAACGAAATCCTCGAAAACGATGAAGCAGACGTCATCCTCCTCGCCCGAGAACTACTACGAAACGTTGATTTCCCACTAGAAGTTGCGGAAAAGCTGGATATTGCTGTTCAACCTGCTGTGCAATATGCAAGAGCGTGGACGAGGATGCTCAAGCCCAAGGAGGCGCGTTGAAACTTGAACCGGACAATTAGTTGTGGGTTGGTTAGAGGGGTCGGGTTGTATTGAAGAGAGCTTACATATGCCTACTAGATGACGTGATCGCAATGCGTATATCAGATTGATGCCGGATTCATGTTCGACCCTCAAAGCCATTGCGATGATAGGATAGCGGATTAGATTACTGCAGGAAGACTTGATATGCTCGGACCGGACCTAGGCACAATGGACGTGCCTAGCAAGGCAGTCAGCGGTATACTCACGCTTCCTTGATAGGGTTTTCATATACTAGAACACAACCTTCGATGTATCCACCATTCTTGTGTCCGTTGCTCGTCAAGTGGATCGACTACTCTTATAAGGGCTACAAGGAACGCACTCAGATACTTGTTGGAGGAACGCTGCTGAAAGGTTTTCTCGTCTTGTAGCTCCTATTCGCACAATGCCAAGTTCGATCAAAGGACCCTTTCCACAAGGTTTGAACAATAGGAGAAAGAAGGTCCGAGAGGAATGTATGACGAGGGGTTGCACGAGGGTACATAGGCAGATGACAGCGTCGATGAATAGGCATCGTGTTGAGCGTACGAGGTAAGTACCCATCAGCATTAATTCTCTGCTATATCTCCTTCAAGAGCCGAAGAGATAGCCAAGCAACGTCCGTGTGACCATCATCAACAGCTCGAAGAGTCGACGGCTTCTCCCAACGTTTGCCCGCTCTTATTCTCTCACAGTCGCTTCTTCAGTGAGTCGATTCCTGCTTTACGCTCTGCGATCTCTTCCTTGACTTTGATTCTCTGCTACTTCAGCGATATGAGTCTACGCTCCAAACCGAAGAAGGACGCCAATGACCTAGGAGCCGCTCGATTCGGAAAGAAGACACCGGGCGCTTATGAGAACGTCGACCCGTTCATTCGATTTCGTCAGAAGCAGAATCGGGTCTCTCAAAGCACCGTGTCGGCCAATGCTCCGTTTCCATGGGCTAGCGTTGGAAAGGGGTCTTCGACGGGTCAGGATGGAACAGGTTGGGCAAAGCCTGTTTCGGTGCTGGAGGTGGGTGGAGTGACAGGGGATATGATGGCGGTATTGGACGGCATCACGAACGAGCCGAAGGGGTACAACGGATACTTCGATATACCGGAACCAGCTGCGAGCATCTCTGTCGTCAACCAATGTAGGGTGACCGTTCCCAAGGCTGCAGATTCGAACTCGGCTATCAGCAAGAAGGTTGCTATGGAGAACAAGGCGCTATCACGAAAGGAGAAGTCGAGTTCGAAATCCATCAATGCCGGTACTACACATGCCCTTTCTCTTTTCAATGCGAGGTCATCCTCAAGTGTTGTCACTGCAAACACTACCTCGAGTACTCTTCTTCCAACGTCTACTACGAAAGTCGTCAAGGTGGACACCACGTCAGCTCCTCCTCCTCTTCCGAAGCCAACCGAAATCCAAGATGTCTTCTCCTCGGAAGCCGTCGAACGAAAAATGAAATCCCTTCTCAACAAGCTCACCGAGCGAACGTTCGAATCGATCTCCAATCAAGTCTTACAATACGTCAATAGATCGTCGGAAGAGCAGGATGCCGAGACGATGAAGCTCGTCGTCAAGCTTATCTGCGGTAAAGCCGTAGAGGATCATTTTTGGGCGAGGCTTTATGCGCAGTTGTGCGAGAGGATTTGGAAGGGTATCGATCGAGGCATTCGCGTATGTTCGGTCGAAGATCCTCTTCACGGGTTGGAAGGTGGAGACTTGTTCCGACATTGCCTTCTGAAACACTGTCAGCGAGAATTTCTTGCCGGACTGGAACAACGAACTGCGGAAGGTCCTTCGAAAGAGACGGGCGCATTGAACCAAGATTCTATTGCGTATCAAGACAGCGGAAAGGAAACGGAAGTCGTATCAGGAGCGGAAGTCGTTTTCTCCGATGAATACTACGCCAAGGAGGCTATCAAGAGGAAAGCCAAGGGTCTCATCAAACTCATGGGCGAACTCTACAATATTGTAATGCTCGGTACATCAGCGATACTCCAGGTATTTGGGCTCCTCCTAGATAACGGCAGCGGCGGAATGGAGGAATTCGAGATCAAGCTGGCATGTGGTCTGCTCACGACTATTAGTACTGAGCTACTACGTCGGGAAGCGCAGTTGCCGAGACGTGAGAAAATAGAAGGGATTGTCAATCAACTAAAGGTCATTAATAGCGATCGTCGCACATCCATCCGCACGTCATGTTATTTGCAGGTGAGTTGGTGGATTTGCTATATAATCTATGCATTCGTTGCTCAAATTCGACTTCCTGGCGACATCGGGAACAGGCATCAATAGAGATTCTCGATGTTCACACGTCGCGTGCGGATGTGAAAACTGCCGTTGCCACGAAAACCCCATCTGTTGGTTCCGCCACCAAGACCGAGGTTAGCCATCCATCATCGAGTGACAGTGGACTTGGACTATGAGCTGATCTGTTTACCCCTCGCCCACTCAATTCCACAGAAGACACCAAAGGCCAAAGTGGTCCAACAAAAAATTTCATTTGACGATCTGGAGCTTGAGCCGCCTCAAATTACCCTCGGAAAACAAGTGTTTGTGAAGCCCGTTCCAGTTATATCGGTACCAAGCGCACCGTCGCCTCCGAGAGCCTCAACCGACATAGCTATCGCATCTCCTGCGCGGCCCTCGTCCCCGGTGCAAGGACCCGTTCTCGCAGCCGAATGCGATACAATCTTACCGGCGCGTCAGCCATCCCCTCAGCCGACCATAGAACTAAATCCTATAATGCTAGGTGATATCAAACGGGTTTTAGCGACGACCAAGGCCAGCCAGGCCAAGCAATGTGGACAGGAGCTGATCGAAAAAATCAACGAGTGCACTTCAAGCAAAGCCGGCCAGGCGTTGGAATCCATCCTCCTCTACATCTTCGGAGAGGTCACAACTAACGGTAGCACTTACCTGGAAACTACTCGAAACCCGTCTCCTGATCTACACGACAATGCGACACAGGCTGCGACCATGATCAAAGTCATTTGGTCGCATGCTGCATCTCACATCCAACTCGAAGGATTCACGACCAGCAGTGGATCCCAGGTTCGAGGCGGAAAGCTATGCAAAGAGTTGGTGGCGACGATCATGCGTGACGAATTGGCGATGGTATGGGAAGATTGTGGTTTACGTGGAGACCGACCTCGAACGAGCATCAACGACACTGGAAAGGTGATCGTTGACTTTGCGATCAAGCTGTTCATTGAAGACCAGCTTTCGCCCAAGATCATCTGTGATTGTCTTCGACGCTTGTTGACCGGTGTCGCCACTCCGTTGGAAAGCGACGTTGACCAGCTTTGCTGTATTCTGGAAAGGACCGGGGCGAAGCTCTACAAGCTCAACTCGAGCGCACTCGCGGTTTACGTCGCTCGGTTTAAATTGCTCACCCGAAGCTCCATCTCCAAACCTGCAAAGAATCGGGTCGAGGTACGTCAACATTGTTTTGCCATGCTGACATCAAATTTCTGACCTGGTCATTGCACTTCTTCGTAGTCTGTCTTGGATTTGGCAGGATCGGGTTGGAAGCGCTCTTCCTATTGAACCCCGGCTGGCTTCTCGATGAACACCCCTGCTCGTCAGGTGGCGAGGGATTCTGTCTTATATACGGGGAAGAAGAGGGGTTTGTATCTATTCCGAAGGTCGCGTAGAACACCCCTATTCTCATGGCGTCCATGTTGTTGTCCAGTTCCCGGGACCATCTCCCCGAGTTTCAGGTGATCCCGGTAAGAATGCCTTGAATGCCGTTACTATGCTGTTGACCAGCGTTGCACCCTTCGTCTCATTTCGGTTCCTGCGGACTCACGTGCATATTGAGCTCGGCTCGAGTAATTTCGGGGAAAACTTCCAGTGCGCCGCCATCAACTCGCAGGGTATACGCAGCATGACTGCAACTTGAGGCGCACGATGCGGCCATGGACTCGAGAGGATCAACCTATTGTTTGGCCCATGCTGCGATCTGTCCGATCAATCAGGATATACTTCTGGGGAGCGAGTGCACTTCACAGACAAGTGACACAAAGGGTGAGCATTTGAGAAGAGCTTGCCAGGAAGAACAGGTTATGGGCCGCGTTGGTGGTAGAATCTACACAGTTTCTTATAGCACGCAAAATGAGGAGAAAGCTTGGGGCAACGTTGGGTCTCCGCCGCTAAAATCGGAACTTTTGATTATGTCCGAGCCGTCCAACTCCGAAACCATATCAATTAAAATATGTATCAAGTGTCTCGCCAGTACAAACGGCACAGCAAACTGACCGTGAGTTCTAGGGGTTGCGCAATTGTCCTCATTGCATCGCCATCCCCGCCTTATCATCTTCCTGGACGAGGGAATCACAGGTTGAATACAGGAGGTCTTTTTCTTTAATTTCGGTTCGGACCGGCGACCAATCCGACCGGCGGTTTTGATTCCGCCATTCGATTGGACAGCAGCAGAAATCCGGGATGCCCAGGTGGATGTCCTGTTTGGTTGAATTCTGTAGCTCGCTCCAGTCTGAAATAACCTGCTAAACACCACTCTCATCAAAGATCAAAGTCTAAATAACACCAAATGGCCGTTGATACTAACCAACCGATGCCACCCAACTGCCAGTTTCAGGACCGTCTTTCAAATGCCTTGCTTCAAGCTCAAGCGTCCAGCCATGCCGACGTAGAAGGACACGCAAGCCACCATGGAGGACACGTACATACTCACGGTCCTGGAGGAGCGTGGACGCCAGATGAGCATGGTCACTCACACGAACACCTTGAAGATGCCGGTATGTTCTGCTAGACTAGGATTTGGGTTTCCTCCTTTGACTGACCAGCGTATATTCGACTATCATCCTTACTCGCGGTCAGGCAAGTTCTCGGAGCGTGACATGCCCGACTACTCTGGAAGAGATTGGGAAGAGCGTGCGTTTACCATCGGTATTGGTGGTCCAGTCGGTTCAGGGAAGACGGCGCTGCTGCTGGCATTATGTCGGGCTATGCGAGATGAATACAACATTGGTGAGTTGTTGTTGCTGTTCCCAAGTACAGTATAAGCCGCTCATATATCCTGCCTCTAGCTGCCGTGACGAACGATATCTTTACCAGGGTGCGTTGTCTGCGACGTTCTCCCAGCACGCTCTCAGGCCTAACGATTCCTCTTTTTGCTGTAGGAGGACCAAGAATTCCTCATCCGAAACAAGGCTTTAGACGAAGGGCGAATCCGAGCTATCGAGACTGGCGGCTGTCCTCATGCTGCCATCCGTGAAGACATCTCGGCCAACATGCACGCTTTGGAGGAACTACAAGCGGTTTATGAGAATGAATTGCTGTTTGTGGAGAGTGGAGGCGATAATCTGGCTGGTGAGTAGGAAAGAACGCAACTACGGATCCTGAACATCCCTCACTGAATGTGTTGCTAAAAACTATATAGCTAACTACTCCCGAGAACTAGCGGATTACATCATCTATGTGGTGAGTCGGGTCACGGCGTAGATCTGTCCTTGCGCTGACTGACGCGGTATCATTTCAGATTGACGTTAGTGGCGGTGACAAAGTTCCAAGGAAAGGTGGACCAGGTATCTCGCAGGTAAGTGGGCTCTGATTGCCATTACGGCTGCGACACTTTGGGTTTTCAACTAAATGCTGATAAATCCCACCGTGCAGTCTGACTTGTTGGTCATCAACAAGGTGTGTGACTGTCTGCTTCAGCGCGTATATATTTTACTGATCATTCGCACCCTTCAGACGGATCTCGCACCACACGTCGGCGCATCCCTCGACGTGATGAAGCGAGACGCCGCGATCATGCGAGAAGGTGGACCGACAATATTCGCCGCTGTTCGACATGGTGATGGTGTAGAGGAGATCAAGGAATCCATTCTCGGCGCTTGGAGAGCATCTGGCGCCGCAGGGAATGGCAAGCCCTTGAGTGTGTTTGGCAAGGGGAAGAACAAGGCAGAGTAGGTATCTGCTTTTATGCGGAGTGGTCGTGTGTTCTTGGTTAGGGGTTCGGCACGATGCCTCGTATCGGGAGGTACGAACACATCTTCGACTTATACCATCATCTTTGTATCATCATCTCATAGATTTTCGTGCCGGGGCATCATCGCGCTGCGTGACACCCAGGGAGACAGGCTTGCTACTACATCATAGAGAAAACTATTGCGAACCGAGACTACAGGATCAACCTTCTAGTCGTTCTGCATGACCGTACCTTCAAGGCTTGGCCATTTTACTGCTCTCATCGTTACTTGAGTGTGGACTTCAAGACTCGCGAGCAGACAAGCACATACTGATCGTCATCGGTGGCGAGTGTGGTGGTGGCAGGAGCGGTCGATGAAGCGGTCCGAGTCGCAGTGGTGGACCGAGAAAGTGTCGACGAAGCGGCCCGAGAGGCGGAAGAAGACGTGGAGACTACTGCGTTGACGGCGTTTCCAACAGACGCACCAGACTGGTAGACAGTCATAGTGCGCGAGCCGCCACAGTATCCAGCTCCAGTGGCGCCGAACGTTAGACCAGCGCATGGCATCGGGCATTGACCGTCGGCAACGAGGGAAGAACCCGCGGTAATTGAATTTCCACACGCGCACTCTTGTGCCCATTCGATCCCTGCGTACTTGTAGCCTTTTGCCGCACAGCTTGCCAGACAAGATTCGACCGTCAAGGACGTGAGGCCTCGGGTGTAGGTGTCCTTGAGCGCGTTGCTCCCAGCCGGGTCGGCGTAACATCCAAGCTTCTTCCATCCGGACGGGACTACACCAACCCAGTCTGTTAGCACGTGACGACGATCTGACAATGTAGCAACAATGTACTTACTGCTGAGAGCGACGGAGCGAATGGTCGCGGTTTCGACGTAACCGGCAACAGCAGGGTTGTTTCCAGGCAACTTGGGAATATAGTGACCTTGGCCAATGTCCTATGCACGTGCACGGGTCAGAAAGAGCATCAGGCGGAGTTGGACGAAACTCACCTCGTTAACGATGTCTCCGATAGCCGTGCAATGTCCGTCAGATTTAGCCCACAAGTTGCAGGCCGATGCGACTGACAAACGCACAAAACGATTAATTCAAGTCGCGAGCCTGGCTTTCGTGGGATTACTCACCTCCCGCAGCGCTATTCAACGCATTGGCGCACTCCTCCAAACCTCGAACCAGCAAAGATTTGGTACTGCCTGACGCGGTCGACCAACCATTGACGAAATCTCCATGGAAACCATAACCCGTTGTATCCCCATTCGCAAGCATAATCTGCCCTCCACTACCAGGGAACCCGGTATTCGAGAAACTGTTGTAGCTCTCCATGAACAGCGTTGGGATTCCACACGGGTGGGTAGACGGGCATTTCCCGTCAACGGGATAGGCGACGTGGGATTGATGGTTGGCGCTATCCACGTTCTTGCAATCCCAACACGACGGAAAGTAGACTTGCATACGAAGGGTGGTACATTGAGGGTATTTGTTGAAGTCGGGGAAGGCAGGACTATCTGCGTAGCCGGATACGTAGGGGCAGAGGTGAGTGATGTATTGGTCAAGAGCGTCGCCACCTGTTTTTCGGGAAGGGTTTCCGGCAGTCATCCTGCCACGAAGATAATTCAGTTAGGAGGGATAACATGTTGGAAAACGACGACTTACCTGAATCCTGCAGGAAGATCAGACAGATGATCCACGTTTGAAGGTAATCGACCAAACCAGTAGACCGTCAGTCCCGAAGTCGGGTCGGTCATGGTGACTTCTCCGCTGGGCTTCTTGTGATAAAGTTCTGCATGCAGACGCCGTCAAAATGTGTCCGACATGGAGCCGGGAAAGCTGAAGACTTACGAGGAATCCAGTAAGCCTGTCAATCCACCGCAAGGAACGCCAAGTCAGCACAACTCTCCGCACGGTTCAACCACAACCACACTCACACTCTTATCATCCGCGATATCCGAGGTAGTACAGTTACTACTTCGGAGCACATCATACGTCAAATCCTTGTAAATAGTACCTGGGCCTCCGAAACTGTGGACGTGTCCGGAGACTTGGCCAGGGTTGATGATTGGATCCAAACGAGTCTTATACAATGATGTGTGGCCGCTGGGGGATCGTAGTCAAGTGAGCCGAAAGGGTGGGTAGAATAGGCGGCATCAAGTAGGTTGAATGACTTACGATCGGACGTAGCCTAGGTTGGCACCTTGCACGACCGTGGCGGCCAGCAAGGCGGCAACAGCGGTAGTGGTGATGAACATCATAATCTATCTATATTGAGTATTGTGTCGGAACGAACGTGATGAGAAGTTGCAAGTCGGATGGTAAAGCGTCGAGAGATGAAAGAGTGTGGTAGAAGGAGAAGCGACGATATTGTAGAAAAGAGCGTGTCGAACCGTAACCAGTACAGGAAAGAGAAACTCGTCGCGTTGTGAAAAAACTAGCAAAGCCAAAAACAGTGTCTTGAAGTATATCTTCTATATATATCTAGCAACAGCAAGTTACCCAGGAACGACTTCGATCCCGACCGCGACATTGTTTTTCAAAACAACACCAGCTACAACACCACTCAATCACTCAGGAACGACGATGTTTGTTCCTCTCCATCTCGGTTTCGCATATACCCCCGACGGATATTTGAGGGCAGCTTCCATTTCCAGCGCTGCCGCTGCCGAAAGTCGCCTCGCGATCGATACCTCGAGATACAGCAGAGATAGGTAAATACAGAGACGTGCCTTCGAGTACATAGGTGATACGTCCAGGCTGCGTCCAGGCGTTGTGTTGACGGTTGCGCGTTTTGAAGTGGGCCAGATCAAAGGACAGTTATAGGCTTGCCCAAGCACCTCGCTGAAGGTGTCAGCTCACCGCTATCTCAAACATCCGACTGATTGTTGTCGTCAGATCTGAGAGCTATTGCCACGACAGACGACAGAGAGGGGGGCTTAGTTGGAACCACCCTTGATTTCCCTACGGACGGCACAGAATAACATACGGAAAGAAACGCGTTGTCCTTTTCGGATCCCGTATCCATGCTTCCATTTCTTCCATGTATTTACGGCAGAGTGATCTCGGCTCAGAGAGGTATCATGCACGATCAGGCAACAAGCTAGGCAACATCACCGACGGACAAGCAACGAGCGAGAACTGTCGGGGACGTGTCCAACGCGAGGGTCTCACAACTCACACGGTCTCGCGTCGATCGGAAGACGGAAAAAAAGCCTAGGATTGTACCGAGACATACAGTAGCCCAAAGAGGTTTCGTTGGACGAGCCAAGGAAGAGAGCTTGTTGAAAGGTAAACAAATCATGGCATGAGGCAGGTCAGGAAGACTCCTGGCACGACGACGTCGATGAGGGTAGTAGAGGTTACGACATCGTAGTTCAGCACCCTACTTTCCAGGTTGGGAATTAGTGTTTGGTGTTTGCTGGTCGCTGGATAAGCAGATCCACGGTTGAAGCTCTCGGACTTGATGAAAGTGCTCGATCGCGCTGCCGCGTTTCAGCCCAGAATATGGACCAATCCTAAAGAGTTGACACAATTAGGAGCGTCAAACCGCCCCAATGAACCGTTCGAACCTCGACGAGCCCTGTACGAACGACATGAACGACATTCGTATATGGACTCCGAAATCTTCTTGAAGCAAGGAGTGCTCTGGAATGGAGTCGCCAAGGTTGACGTCATCAGCAGCAATTCAGTTGCTTCAAGCAACAAACAGCTGACGCCCATTCTTTAGCTTTATATATAACAAGAATGCATTCCCACTGTACACGGATACCGCAACTTTACACCAGCCGTACGTAACCACCAAGCAAACTATCAACGAAAAATGTCAAACAACAACTACAAAAACCCATACTATGACCCGACTAAACCCACGCCAAACCTCATGTCCAAGCATTCACTCGGTTCTGCGTTCCTGTGGGGTTGCGCGGCTGGTGCTATCGGTGTCGGAATGTAAGTCACTCCTCTCTCCATCCTTTCCTTACATGAGCGACGAATGACCCGGTACTGAAACCCCACGTCTCTACGTCCCACCGCGTGCAGCATGACATTCAGCGAAAAGATCGAACAAACATTCACGGGCAGACCCAACTCTTTCGTCCCGGGCCACACGCTCTCCAACCTGCTCCGCCTACCCGCCAAACCCGATTCCGAACGTTTGTGGTTGAACCATGCGATGCATTATGGCCAAGGTGCCCTGGCGGGTGGAATAAGGGGAGTCATGTCTGCGTATGGGATTGTTGGGTTTTTCGCGGATTTCATGTTTACGGCTGTGAGACTGGGCATTGATCAGACGCTGGAGAATGTGACGCAGGTTGGTGCGCCGCCTTGGTGAGTGATGCGTTTTTCTCCGTCGGTCTACCGTTCTCTTTTTCGTGCGCAGTGTGCGGTAGGTGAGGAATGCGAGACTGATCACTTGATTATGGGCGCATACAGGACATGGCCACTCGACGAACAAATCATCGATGTCTTCCATAAAGCAGTCTACGCGTTCGCCACGGGCTACTTTGCCGATAAATTCCTACACTAGACGGTTCCCGTTGCTCTTCGAAGTACACCGTTATCGTACAAAGCTTTTGCCAAATAATATCAGTGCCACCACTATTTGCGATATCAGTCCATCATTGGCCTCGGTTTGACTAGACCTTCCACGTCCCAACATCTGAGAGGATGCTGCATTGTCAAGTACTGCAGCCTGAAGATGATCATGCAATTCCCTCGGGCCTCGCCTTCCTGCCGGGGGTAAGTACTTGCTACGCTCATTCCAGCACATAATTCACTTTGCTTGTCGCTTTCCCCGAGGTCCTTCATTTGTTTCCCTAGTGACCCAATGAGGATTTCATCAGCCTGGCTTCTTTTGACCATATGCGCTGATTTCTTTTCCGAAAAAATACCACTTGAATCCAAGTCAACGCTCCACTCCATATTGTTGAGATGGATCAACTACGCGAAAAAAACAAGAGGCCAAGGCATGCCCCGGACGAACCACAGCTGCTTTATCGCATACCCTCCCTCCGGTACTGTCGCCTAGCTGACTACCAACGCACGGTCCATCATACAGACCCGCCGTTTGCCGTCATGTCCTCCTTGCGGCCCTCTGGCACAGAGTACTCGATTCACTCACAGGCAGGTCTACGATTTGCCGTGCTATAAGGGAGAGAAAACGACCGTGCAGTCAAGCGTACTGCTACCTGCGACCAAGGCAGAGAGAGGCGCACAAAAGGGATCGGCGCAGATGAATGCCGCAAACGAATGCCGCAAACGAATGGCTTTCATGCTTTTTTGTTGTCTATTGTAACGTCGTTCTATCGTCTCTCGAAAAGCCCTTCTGTAGACTGCTGGTGGACCGCCACATGCGTCATTGTATAAAGTAGCTGATTGCTCAATACCGGACTGCTGTAGAGCGTGTTTCAGACGCGGGAGGCGCGCCACGGTGCTGGTTGTGTACGGTAGCGAACGCGACCGTCTGCTGCGATATCAATCAATTTCATAAACACCTTCATAACATTTCACGGCGCACAACACCCTCCTTCCACCCACCACCACCACCAACGCGACACCCAGCCCACTCCTAAACCCGCATCAACAACTTTCCCATCGTCTTCCTCCCCTCCAAATCCTCATGCACCAGCTGCGCATCCTGCAAATCATATACCTTGTGCACTTTAACCTCGATCTTATTCTCCATGATGAACCGGAACAGTTCGGCCGTGTAGGTGGTGAATTCTTGGCGGGTCGCGATGTACCCGAATACCTGCGGGCGGAGGAGTTTGATGCATTTCGGGGCGAGTTTGCTGCGCGAGGGAGTGAGCGAGCGCGAGCGAGTGAGTGAGTGAGCAGGAGGGGAGGGAGGCGAGGGGTTAATTAGCTCATGCAAAGAAGAGAAAAGCCAGCCGAGCCTGGCGCGCAAACGCACCTGATCGCAAAAGGCGGAACCACGCCCGACGCATTCCCAAAACTAACGACCGTTCCCTTCCTCTTGACGACCTTTAAATCATCATCAAACGTATCCTTGCCAACGCCATCAAACACTGCAGCGACACCTTGACCCCCCGTGAGTTCCATGATCTGGGCGACGAGGTCGGCCGAGGTGGTGGTACTGTAGTTTATCATCTTTTCTGCTCCTGCGCCGTGCGCTTGAGCAATCTTTTCCGGTGTCGACGCCGTTCCGATCACACGTGCGCCGAGTGCTTTCAGCAGTTGACAGAGCCATAACCCGACACCACCAGCCGCCGCATGGACGAGACACCATTCCCCGGCCTTGGTGTGATGGGATTCACGGATCATGGTTAGTGCCGTTAAACCTTGCAAGAGGGAGGCGACGGCGATTGTTTCCGGGATCCCATCCGGGATTGGCGCGACATGGAGAGCAGGTACGGCGCTATACTCTGCGTAACCGCCTGAACCCATCCAAACGACCCTCTGACCGAGTTTTAACCCATATGTCTCCCCCTCTCCCAATGCGACAATCACACCCTCCCCATCACGGCCCAGGATCTCGGGCTTGGGTGAGGGATAGATGCCGGACCGGAAGTAGGTGTCGATGTAGTTTACCCCGGCGTAGGAGTTACGGATGAGGATCTGGCCGGTGGTGGGTTGTGGGACGGGGAGGTCGGTGCGGTAGGAGAGGACGGAGGGATCGCCGATTGCCGTGCAGAGGACGCCGCGCATTGTTGATGGGATGCTGGAAGTGGTAGTGGACATTGTGCGGGTGGTTGTTGGTAGTGGTGGGAAGTGGAGGGAGATGAGTGGGTTGAGCAGTGTGCGTGGTGGTGAAGGGAACCTATCGACGACCAACAGGTTAGCTGCTGCCGCTCTACCCCGGGAAATCGAGGGGAAGATACCTTTGTGTGATTCTTGAAACTGAATTTATGGAATTTCTAAACATGAATGGAATGATCCTTGTCCTTCCTACCCCTATCGGTTACCCCTATAGGCTACCCCTATCTACTTATAGGAACAGCGGGCAGGAGCATGCCGGTGCGGCCTGGCCCGAGCTGACTCATCCGTGCTGGTGATCACGTGATTGAAACAAGGCGGAAGCTAATAAAGTCACTTGCCCTGTCTTGTAAGATGTAAAGTCAAGTTGTTGCCAATGTGTTGTTCAGTATTGGGTAGAGTCGCAGCAATTGAATAGAATACACTTTACTCCAATCATGGGCGGCTCATCAATAAGAAGTACGTCCTCTTCCCTCCACCCAACCACCTTTACTAACCACCTCCCCGCAGACTCGGTCCACAGACGAAACCACAAAGAACGCGCCCAACCCGCATCCCGCAAACGCCTAGGCCTCCTCGAAAAACACAAAGACTACATCCAACGTGCGCGCGACTACAAGTCCAAGAAAAACCGACTCCGTAACCTCCGTGAAAAGATTGGATTGCGGAATAAAGATGAATTCTATTGGGGGATGGTCAAGGGTGTGACAAAGGGTGGGGTGCATGTTCAGGGGAGGGGGAATCAGGCGTTGGATGTGGATGTCGTTAGGTTGCTCAAGACGCAGGATGCCGGGTATTTGAGGACGCAGATCGCATCGGATGAGAGTGTGAGTACCCCGCGCCCGCGCCCGCGCTCTCCAGGTCTTCTTTCCTGGATTTCCCTTTCCTTTGGGTTTCGTTTTACCCTCGTCTGCTATCGCTCCATCTCTCTCGAGTGGACGCACGCAGAAAGCGCCGAGTTGTGTATGGCACATGGAACAGAAGCAAGAAGAAAAAAAAACACGACACTCGATTTCTCCGAGCGTGACCGCTGTGGAGCAGTGCTCGAGAGAGAGTGGGTTCTGCCTCTTTCATGGCTGAAACGCGCGAGAGAGAGAGCTTTGGACCGGGTTTTCTTTTGCGTGGAGTACCGAAGAACGCTCGTGTTAAAGGAACCCGGAACCGGTCGAGTGAAGCGACAGGGTGGACGGGGGGGGGGGGGGGGGAGGGACGATTCAAAGCACATTACCCCTCTTGAACAACTATCCCCTCCACCCGCCTAGAGCCAACTACTCCAAGATACGCACCTCTACCGCCTCCAACCCTTTCCCGTCGTCGTTACCCTGACTCACGCCCATCCTGCGCTTGATTGCTGCCTCTGTAGAAAATCACAGCAATCAAGGAACAACTCCATTCCCTCGCCGACCTGATCCCCAACTCGGAAACCCAGGACAATGACTCTGACGACTCGGATTCGCAAGGCGGAGGATGGGATGATTTAGACCCGGAAGAAGGCCAAGGCGAAGGCGCGGGGGATGCGATGGATTCAGAGGACGAGGATGATGATATCGAGCTGTTGCTCGCTACGGGGGTCATCCCGCCGCCTCCGCCGCCGAAAGGGCAAGGAAAGGGCAAGGGTAAAAACGTGCAAGGAGGTGCGAGTAAAGCGCATGTCATCTTTACGGATGCCAAGGATGAACGTGAGTCTCCCGCCCCCTTGCACTCAATTAATTCCAGTTGCTGAAATCTGTCGACGACGTGGGTAGTACTATCCTACAACCGCACGTCAACCGCCATTGCCACCACCACCACGACGTCGACCCTAAACCCTTCAACAAAACAACAAGCCCCGACAATGGAAGATTTCGGATGGAAAGACTCTTCAAAAAGGGGTAAAAAGGCGGCCGCGGCGGCCGCTGCGTATCAGCCGAGTGAGGACGCGGTCGCCCGGTTCGAGCAGAGACAGGCAGAGCGGGAAAAAGCGCTTGTAAAGCTCGCCAAAGTACGCTTCTTTTTTCCATTTCCCTCCTTCTTGACCACGCGTGCGGGTGCTTACTTTTTCTTACCCTCGCAGCTACACCGTAAACGCCTCCTGACGGAACTCTCGAGCCGTGTCGAACGTGTAGCCAAACTACGAGGCGTAGAGCGTCAAATGTCCGTCCAGCGCAACATGATGAATGGCAAAGGCGGGAAAATGGTGAAACAGCAGGGAGGGAGGGTGGTGCATGAAGAGGATGACGAGGATCCTGATGCTGGTGTCAAGCTCAGGGTAGAGTGGACGCCAAAGATTGTCAAGTGGAAGGCGGAGCGCAAGCGGTAGTTGCGCGAGCAAGTTGGGCGGCGTGTTTTGTGGTGCATCGTGTATCATATTCAAGTTGTAGTCTGTATTATCATCAATTACATGGTTGACTCTGACCTTTTTCGTACAGTCAAAACGACTGTTACGAGGTTTCAAAGTCGACTAGCTTGACGCGTTTCCGAGGCAGAGGTCTCGATGGCTTGTTTACCTGGCCTTGTGCAGTATCACCCACATGCGCCGGCGGCGCGATCCACGGATCCGTGATCATCTCGTAATCGACATCCATCTCCTTGACCGCTCCAGGCGGATTCAGACCCGCCGTGTCCCCACTGTCTGGAGCGCCGAGGCCGGATGCGAGGTTCCGTTGGTAGACTGATTCCCCGGTAGGACCCGTTCCAATGTCCCTTTCCGATACGAAACGTGTCCAGGGCGACGCTTCAGTTGATTCCATCGTGTCGTCGTCGTCGTCAGGGTCGACAACAGGTTGCGCTACCCGGTCTCCCGTCAGCCGGGCGCCAAATTGCAGCAGAGACATGGAGCCCTTGTTTGAGGGAACAGTCAACCGAGTAAATGCCGCTCGATGCGGCAGATAGTCGTTGTGCGCTTCTTCGGTAACTGGCAGGGTTTCCCATTCGTCGTCCCGTGAACCGCTCGTCACAGACAAGCTCGCGCACGTGTCCGAAGTCTTGCCTTGCTGATGCTCTGCAAGCCAAAGTGCAAACTGGAGTCGTTTGTCCGCTCGGATCACTAGTTCGTGGGGGGTTTCAGTTGGCAGGTACGTCGCCGGGCACTTCGGAAAAACGAATGATACTCACGTTGGAAATGCAGCAGTACCATATCTGTCTTGAATGCAGCTGGAAGATCGCTACGCATCTCCATGCATTTCAAGACCCGCGACTCGATTTCCGACGCTGATGCGTCCCGAGTCTTCGCCATACAGATGATACTGGTGATCATCGAAAGTAGCCTGGCGTACAACTCGGAGGGGAGTCGCAGTACGCTTTTCTCGAGCTGCGAGAGGAGTTTGTCGAGTAGCTCCCAAGGAGTATGCCCAATCGAGTCAGCTACTGACAGACTCTCCAAGTCAAGACTGCACGATCGAGAGATCTCCATGGTCGATAGATATTGCTCTATTCTCCGCATGTCGTCGATGGTGGGAGCGCCCTCGTAGTGGAGCAGATCGTGAACAAGTTGGCAAGCGGCAATATGCAACTGTGAACCAAGAGATTGAAGTTTAGTGTTTTCCGTAAAGATGGACGCGCGACTACTTACCGCAGAAAGTATGTGTGTCGTCATTGAGGCACACATCTGCCACCAAGTGGACTCTGACCCATCCGATAAAAGCTGAGCAGCCGCCGTCACTACAGTTTTGGCATCCGAGGCTGTCAGCGGAGCAGCTACCGGCGATGGTGAACAAGTGGACGCGGATGGCGCGATTGTCACCAGGCTTCTCCAGTCGGTGCGGACAAAGGGGGATGTAGATGAAGCTAGACAAGAGGCAAGCCGTGTCTTAGCTTTGGATATGCCGGTTAGCGATGGTGAAGGAGTCTTACCTTCTTGGGGATGCGCGAGAAGAATACGCAATATGGATTCAAAAAATGCTCGCATCTCTGGAAACTGAGAGACCGCTGATGCAAACGCAGCCTTCACAATGGAGCTATGCTTTGTTGCGACTGACTGTAACTGCGACGTGGCAACTACTTTATACACCGACCCGGTGCCTTCCATCCCTCTATTATCCTTTAGCAGCAGACATATGAAAGGCAAGCGCTGGAGAAAGTCGGAGATCGAGGAAGTCGTATCTGACATCTTGGCAAACCCCGCCTTGACTGCGGAGACGACCAACAGATCGCGCACGCAGCCGAATACGGTGTCGTCCGTTGGCAGTAAGCGAAAGCAAAGAGACGCCAGTGGTTGCAGGTACGAAGTGTTGCTATACATCAGCTTTGGCGTACTGATGGCCGGGTATATGAGCTTGTTCCATAAAACGGCCGTGTCCAAGCTGCCGCGAAGCATTAACTCCATGCACAAGGCGGAGGTACCGAGGAATAACGGGGATGTAGGATCCACGTCAACGACCCAACGACGGAGAAGCATGTCCCAGGCTGTCGTAGAAGACTGCGTGATCGCTGTCCATATCCCAGCGACCAGCGAGATCGTTTGATTACTGGTCTCGAGAGCTCGTAGTCGCGACGCCAGTTCCAGGGCCATCATCCACAGGGTCGATAATCTCTCGATAGACTGTGAATTCAGAGACGCTTCATGTAATGTTTCGACTGCTTGACGATCCACTACCGAGAGCTGTGGCTGCACGCGCTGGATCTGACGTTGTACAGCGTCGCGCTTTTCTGACAGAACGGACGAGCTGAATGAAACCCGTTCATCGGACTGCCCTAGTTGTTGAGCTGTGAGGGCCAACTCCGGAAACTCGTCCCCAAGACTCGTGAATATTAAGCGATGTCGCCTGATCGTATCGTGCACAGGCTTGGCGGTTGTCCGCTCGGTCATATCGAGACATTTTGCTGATAGATAAGTCAGAGCTCGGTAGTTCCGCTGCAGCTCAAACAGATGAATGAGCAGGGAAAGCCGAAGTGTGAGTTCCAAAGGCGGTCTCGTCGAAGAGAGTGAATGCAGATAATCAATTTGCTTTCGACACTCGACGTCTAGTGCTGGGCTTCTCGTCTCCAACAAGATGTCCGGGACCGGGAGTACAGCGCGTCCGTAGAGCGTACCAGTGTCTGAGATGCCCGACGACTGGTCCAGATATGTTTTCATGGCTCGATGGACCCCTTCATAGTCTGAAACGCACGAGGCACTTCGTGAGAACCCATAGATGACATTCTCGCGGAGGGTTGTAACAGACTCCGACAGGCCAACGACTTGCAGTTGAGCGATAAAGTCCAGGTATTGGCAGAGTTGCTGTGATCCATTCGATTGCCGGTACGTCTTCCCTGCAGCAATCATACGCTCGAGGTACACTTTGAAACTGATCAACATGTTGTTGAAAAGTTCTGCTACCAAAGTTTGCACAGCGAGCGCATTATGGCCAACGGCGGTGTATGCTGAGTTGTCCGTCCAAGCCATCAGATATGATGCAAGCCAAGCTGAATTCACCACTTTAGCTACTCCTGGAAGGAGCAGAAGAAACTTGAGCAGCTTCGCCACAAGGTACGGTCGATGTGGCTGGACGCGATTCTGCTTTACGCCCCAATCCAGTAAAATAGCGAGTCTGCCTCGCAAGGCCTCCGGCGTGATGTCTTCGGAATCAGAGGAAAGGAAGTAGCGAGCGCAAAGATTGCGCAAGTCGGCCGTCCCATCGTAATTCGCCAAAGACTGCATATTCCAAGAATCGCGCAGCAGATGAGGACGATTCCCGGACGACAAACCCAAGCCACTCACCTTCAACCTGGCTAGCGAAACCTTCCGAAGCTCCTCGCTCGCTGTCGCTCCAAATTCTGGTTTCGCTCGATGATAGAGTACTCGCAAGCTTCTTCTTTCGACGAAAATCAATGGTCGAGGATCGTGTGCTGATGTTATACCAAGGACATGACGCAGAACATTCCTATGTTTGGCCCAGGACTCCGGTAGAAAAAACAACCCTTGATCTCGATGCCAAGCTAACTGTATAGAATATCAGTACCTGGAGGGGTAATACGTCTGAATTGCTTACTCTGATCAACGACATCATCCTCAACTCCACTACTTGTAAGGCGGTGCGCACAGGATGAGCCATTACCTGATCAGATCATCGTTTCAGCTTGTGCCACCATACAGCGCATTCGCAAACCGGAGCTCACCTCGTCTAGCTTGCGAATCAGGCTGGTAACGATGCAGACCCCGCAGACCTTGTCCTCGAAGATCAACGAAGCCACCCGTTCCAGATGATCCAGTATCAGCGGAAGCATGGTAAATCGGATGGAATGGAGCCCATCGTTTATCCACATGCCGAACGACCGTACGTCAAGGAGATTGCCATGTAGGAGCGCTTGTAAAAGGGTTTGTCTGCAGTGCCGATTTCAATGAGTAGACGGTCGGCAGATCAGTCACCCCATAACGACTTACGTATATTCCCACTTCGCTATCCAGATTTTTTTCCGAGAGACGTCTTCCCGTCCGATACCGTCTACGACTACCATTTTATCATGGATAGACTGAAGTTCACCTACTTGCCTATTCAGAAAGGCAGTAACAGATTCCGTGAACAGTGTTGAATATTGCTGATTTGGCGAGAATGGGCTTTTGCTACGGTCGTAACCTCGACGAAGGTTTTGCTGTCGAATGATATTAGATTTGTAGTGACACAGATACTTGGGAGTGAACTCACGACCTGATGTGCACCCAGAATATGTATCAGCCAGATTGCGCGATCAACCTGGATCCTTCTGCTCCAAAGCATCTCCAAAAGGTCCAACCCCTTCATTCCGTGAGGAACCGATTTTGCAAATTTCGGAGAATCGAGGGGGATGCTTTCGTCGGACAGGTCGTTCAGAAATGATTTCTTCATCGACTCGTTGTAGACAACACGGTTAGGCAATTTGTACACCGACTCGCTGCGCAGGTTGAAGAGGTTATCGTACAAGTCTCGGGCGAACATTGGAAAATGACTTACGGGAAGACTGGTGCTCGGTCTCTTCTAGCATTCAGGATCTCTATTGCCAAGGCATTCACATTCTTGGAGATGTTGGCCTTCTTCAGTCGATCCGAGATAGCTGCATGGACAGAGACGCTCTCAACCTGCGAGTACCGAACGTTTCGTTACCAAGTGGCACATATCGAAGAAATATCGCTGTCAAACGTACCCCTGCAGCTACAACGTTCACTCCCTGGAAACCCTGTCTGACATTGATTGCTGTTACTACATCCTCGGGCTGGTGAAATCCGGGGCGAGACGGGAAGAAATCGGGGTAGCCTGGAGTAGAAAAGCATCAGCATTCAGCGTGCGACGACAACCGTAGCAAAGGACAGGATTTAGACTCACCAAAGTCATGGCTGAAGTTTAGAACTGACCGCCACTCCGGTGGACCAATATCTTGCACTTGTATAGCTTCGTCTACAGAACCGGCAGACGAAAGGGCTGATTGTCGGGTTTCGCTCGTCATGGCATCCGTGCGCCGCGAGCGTTCAGAAGTACAGTGACGAAGCCACCCTTGGAACACAACGTTGCGTACCGATAGTTGGCTGAGTATGTAGAGCGGTTCTCTGAGCTCCTCTCATCGCATCCGTTATGAAATCATTGAATTACGGAGCATTTCATTGCAAACAGATACAGTATACTATCGCATATCGCAACGGGACGCAAGAGAACAACGATCGGCCTGGAGGCCCTTCGAATTTGAGAGCCCCCCCCCCACTCATCCCCTCACTCTTCCCTCTCCGGCGTTTTCTCGTCTCATAGATAAGTGTATCATCATTATTGCTGGGTATCGACCATTGCCCGGTCAGTACAACGCTATGGCCATGTTAGCATATCTTGTGAGTTGAATCTGCCTTTGATAAATCATGAACCCAGCGAGATTGAGCGCGGCATACCGCTAACCCTAACCTTACAACGAAGCAGTTACGTTCTTTCCGTATTTGAATTACAAGTTGAATTTGATCCTTATTCTGCAATGCCCTATAGAAACCAGCCACAACGGTCTATGTGCGCCATCGGAAAGCAGGGTGGTTGTTGCCCAGCAACTCGGGAGTGGTTGTGTTCTCGAGGAAATGGTCATACTCTCCACGGTCACGCTTCTTGTTGTCTCGATGCATGAACGTCAAAAGAACCAAGAGGAGGATGAAGATGGCACCGGCGCAAGCGAGGTTCAAACCGTTACCTGTACGAAACAATGAAGATGAGCTAGAGAAGGGATTCAAGAATGGCGAAGACGTACCAATTGGGTAATTCGGACCATCTAGCGAAAAAGAACGACGAAAGAACAGGCCACACTTGAGTAACTATGTAGCGCGGTTGTATGGAAAGCTCGATCTTACCGGTTGCAACATAACTCCATGTACTGATCAAACCGCCACAATTACCCAACATCACAACCAGACCGAGAGCACTATAGGTAGAACAGCGTGAGTAAATTACCGGAATCGTACTCCACGCTCAGCTTACCTGGCTCTGGCTGTGTCGGAAGCGACATTAATGGAGGTCCACGCAGTTACCACTAAGATAGACAAGTTTCAGCTGAGCTTCTCTTGTGATAGGCTCATCCCGACTCACTAGGACCGAAGACGAAAGCTCCAATGTTGATCAAAAAGACACCTGCATATCGCGCCTGAGGCTTGGTAGTTGCCAAGAAGACGATGTATCTGCAGTAACGGGAGCCGCAATCGATAAATTAAGAAGATGAACACCAGATATTGATGACTGTAGCGACATACCCTGCTGCAACCATGGGAGTCGCGCCCAACAGGAAAACTCCTCTCTTCTTGAGCTTCATTGACGCATAGGGAACCTGCATAAGAAAGGACATATCAGTACCCCTCTCCATTCGAGCGTTCCGCATAAAGAACGACATACTGCAAGAACGAAGAAAGCTCCAACGATATAGGCGGGTACTGTAAGCAATTGCTGCTGGACAGTAGTCTTGCCCGGGTAAATTCCCTATGAACGTATAGAGTTTAGCGCGCGTTGCATCAATCTCGCATGGCGACAGTCAACTTACTCGGATAATGGTCTGATCGCGAAAAGCATCACCGATAGGTCAGCGCTTATGTCTCAAACTTGGTATGCCATACATACCGGAGTGAAGAAAGCGACACCCCTAGAGAACGAGAAGAAGACAGTTCAGTATCGGTTCTGTAGCTTCGAGCATATACGTTGAGCAGACATTTTACGTACTGTACGGTGACATTGTTGAATCCGAAAATGAATGCCAAGATGATAGTCGATGGCGAAAGGACACCCTGCTTGAAACCTCGCCAGTTGAGCTTTTCGATAGCGACAGGTGCACCGATGTTCTCATTTCGAACTCGCAGTTCAGCCAACACTGGCATTAGGGACGAAAGATTTAGAAACAGGTAATCGGAAACGTGCAGGCGCGACTTACGCTTTTCTTCGGGAGATAGCCATCGAGCTGTTGCCGGTCGGTCGGTCAGGAAGATATAGCTGTTAAAAAGGTTCAGCTGCCAAATACCTCCCGGCGTGCCAAATGCGAGTGACATACGCGGCGATACCAATAACAGTGGTAATGATACCTGAAGAGAAAACGGAATGTAAGCATTTTGATGGTTCGAGTTGGGCGCAAAGTCACATACCCTCAATCATGAAGATTAATCGCCATCGCGTGAGCCATCCAACATGGTCAATCTTGAGAATGCCTGAGAGAAATTGCAATCAATGTCGGCTCCAGATTGACATCCTTTCTATCTATCCAAGACCTACCCGAGGCCATAAGACCACCGAACGCTGATTGGCGCAACGCGGAAAAATTAGTATCGCCCGGAGGCCTTCTTGCTCAAAAGTCACATACCTCCAGCTAAAGGAGAACAGACTAGGTACATGGCGAGTCGGAAAGCTGACAAGAACGTGTCAATCTCACAGACCCGCAGATATGTGCAATAAAGCGCGCTTACCAAGCTCTTGCTTCGTGTACCACCTTGACAAGTAATATGCGATACCTGGTAACATACCGGCCTCTGAAGCTCTGAGAATGGACGTACACATTCAGCATCTGCCTACAAAGCACCCCAGATCGCATTACTTACCCAAGGAGGAATCGAACTGCTAAACTGGCGCCAAAGGTCTTGACAAAAGCGGTGGCGATACTCAGGACACCAAAAACGATTGTGTAGAGGGGGATTGCCTTGCCGGGCCCTAGCCACTTCGTGAATATGTTCGCAGGCATCTCGAATATGATGTAGCTGACATAGAACTAAAATTGTGCATTAGCAGGGTTACAAGGTGCATGAGGGGTTGTGGAAGGACTCACTACTAAAAAACGAGAAAAAAAAAAGGAAACAAACATGCCCACGCGCGTTTAGAAGGGTCCCCAGAGGCACAGGGAGTCGTAGTGAGTACTTACTACTAAGTAAAATGTTGTAATCTGTGCCCACGAGCTTGAGATCCTTCTCCAGTCCGGCGCTGTTTCGGGAAGCGATCAGGCAAGTATAGAGTCTTCAGGGCACAGCACTACTTACAGTCGTGCATTACCACTGCAAAACGAGACATAGTCAGTGCTGGGACCGGTTGGGAACGCATCGAAGAGTATCACAACTTACATGTTTGTTCGATCAATAAAGGCAAACAAATAACAAAGAGCGACGATCGGAATGTTGTGAATATCCATCTTTCGTGCCAGGCGTTTTGAGGCGGCCTCGTCGAACAATGCTGCTGGCAGTTCCTCGCCGGTTGCTGCATCGAGATGGGGTGCGGCGAAAGTACTGCTGGTGGTTTCGATATCCTTCTCCCTCGTCTGAACTCGCTCCAGACTTTGGGTCACAGGCTTAGCCTCCGAGTCCAAGTATACCGGTGTTGCGTTATGCATCTTGAGTGTTTGTGCTGGTGGGTGCAGCTTGCGGCGACTCTTGAGGTAAAGGTCAAGCGGCAGATGGCGGGCGGGCGGGCAAGTTTTGAAGCTGGTTGCTTTGATCAGAGTATATATAGCTTCGCCTGCTCTTTGACCAATACAGTCAGCCAGATCGTTGGCTTGAAACGATTGCGGCCGTAAGACTGTAAAGTAGACGAGCTGGCAGACGAACGAGGACGTCTGGAATTGATCGAACACTGTACGCCCAGCCATGAGACAATGAGACAGCTCATGAGACCACTTGAAAAAAGCTTGTCCGATCCCCCATCGGACCGGGTGAGTTGACGCTGCAGAGCTCGCTGCAGTGATTTCGCATTGTTTTCCACAGCTTCCTCCACACATCAGCTCACTCACCCACTCAGCAAGCAGCTCAGCAAGCAGCTCAGCAAGCAGCTCAGCAAGCCCGATATTTCAGCTCGATTCGGATTTCAGGTTTAAGCGAGTGTTTTAGGCTTGGCGCTCGGGCGTCAATCCCGCAGGTCATCCCGCGTGTTTTAGTTAGTCCACAATTCTCAACGTGTTGATTGGCAGACGAGCAGAGGGGAAATCACAGAACAGGTTAAGCAGTGCGGCGCCCCGGCAAGTGGACGGGGAGTCCCACGGAGAAGAGATTTCCCCAGACTCTATTTGGGGATATAGCGCAGAATCCGGGGGAAGATTACGAAACAATAAGAGCTGTCTCTGGACACGGCGCCACTCGGAAGAACAGGCAATGAGGCTACTGAGAGCTCTACTGAGGCATTCACCAGCTCATTTACCTAGATGTCCAAATCCTGTACGCTTCCTGTACCCAAGGAGGATAGATGGGAGCAGAATCTGGTATCGACACGCAGTAATTGCCGAAGTTAACCGTCCGCCTTGCCGATGGTCCGGTGGAGGATGGATCTCCTTGATGGCTCACATCAGCTCAGGCGCGTCAGGCGAACATCATGGCGAAGATAGCTGCGACGATACGCTGACGATACTGCATTCGAGTGGCTAGCGGTTGATGATGACTACCATCATGGTCCCGCCTGGGACCGACAACGGTCTCGGTTACAAAGGTCCGCTTATCGCAGACAGCTTGTCCTGCGAGATTGAGTGGGCAGTAGCGATGCGCATGGTGGCCAACAGGGAGTGAGCTAGTATCTTCCTGGTGGTGGACATGATCATCCTAGTCTGTAATTAGCGACGTGGCGCAGCGCAGTACAGTAGTCTCCCTAGCCCTGGGTTACTGATAACACCACTAGTTACACACATGTATGAGTTCATGTATGATACCACAGTTGGTACCGCCTGGACAAATTGATTCAGCAAGCCAACGCCGGGGTGAGATGGGCTCCTCGCTTGAAACTTGGCACTTGACAACCTCCGCCCATAGAGCTGCACTGACTTTGCGAGGAGCGTGGAGTCATATCAAAGTGAACAAAATGACAACAATGACCATCATTGAAAGCCCTGGTTCTCCCCCGATCTGCAGTCTTTCTGGGCGTCGCACACGATTGTATTGTACTGAAATCACCTGACGCAGTGGAGGGAACTATTGTAACGATCTAGAGCTGAGGTAGAAGACCTTGGAAGGAGAAGAAGAAATTGTGGTGCCGACGGCAAGGCCAGACTGTGCACGTACTGTCCCTATACTTATCGGCAAATGTAGAGGTGGACGGTTCAGTGTACGCTCGCCGGAATGCGACTTTCTTCAAAAGCAGCCATCACGGGAACCCTTGATCAAGTTGTCATTGCTCATTGCCCAAGCACTGTCCATACCACCTGCTCGAGCCAAGGCAAGGATCAGCACAAGTCAGCTGGGCAACGCGCAGGATGACCTTCAAGTCCAGACCCTGCGACGGCCGTGCATCCCTGCATCATAATGTACGGCCGATACATTCCGAGTCATTCGACGTGCCATTGGCTTGCGATTGACCGCAACTTGCTACATCATTCTCGCACGGATAGCCAATGATTGACAGGCCCGATTCAGCGACCTAAAACTACCTTGCTGCCACACATCCCATTATTGACACCCTTCACTTCCGGCGTGAACTATCGCTGATTGTCACCAACTCATGCTCCACTGATGGGCTCGATGGCGCTATGGGCATCTCGCGATCTGCGTCTTCTTCGTCGCGTTCATCTTGCTTTCTCGAGGTTTGCGTCTTGGCGACGGGCACTTGAGGAACTGTGATGGAAGGCGGTGAAGTGCTTTCTTCTGGTAGCGAATTCGAGGACGTGACTTCATCCCCTTCGTCATTGCTATTGTCTGGTCCGAGCGGTGCGAAAAGTGATGTCGGGGAGTTCTGAATCGCAGCTGAGGGTGAATTGATAATAGAAGTATCGGGCACTGTCTCTGAGACTTGGTCTTGCTCCAAAGCGTCGATCCTTTCTTCTGCTGCTCCGCTGTCTATCATCGTCATCCCATCGACGGCAACATCCCCGCTATCCTCCACATCTTCGTCCTCTATCACGCTCAATTCTCTCTCATCTCTTCCGTGTCGACCTGCAACAGAACTACCGCTAGCCGTTCTCCTAGGATTCGGAATAGGCGCATGAACATGCACCCGCGGCACCCCCTTCTTTTCTTCTGTTCTTGCTGCATCGTCTCGTTTAGCGGAGGGTACCGATCGTCCCATCAACACACGTTTGTTTCTCTCCCGCCGGCGACTATCCGTTGCATCGTCGACTTCCGAGTCTTCCGTGTACGTCTCCGCAGTGCTCGCGATGGACTGTTGAGACTGATGGCGACCGTGTCGTGACAGGGAAGGAGCAGGGACGGAGCTGCCGACACCAGAGGTGCGCAGGTTGTCGGTTGACGGCTTGAACAGTCGTCCGAAGAAGCTTCGTCGATCTGAGGTCGTGTCAGATTGATCGGTACTGGCCGCGATGCTGTTCCGCCCGTTCTGGCCTTGAGAGAGCCCATCAAACTGCTTAGGAAGACCAGAAGGCGATGTCTGCGTATTCGGTACGGCTCCGAGCTTCCGCGATGGCGGACTCTCCAGGCGACCTGGTGTCCTTGACAGAGCCGGCTGAGGTGATTTTGGTGTCGACATGAGACTCAAACTGTGTTTGCAAGGAAGCGCGGATAATCAGCTCGAGATCACGAAATCTGTATTATTCACTCACGGAGTCAGTGCGTTAAGTATGGTTCCATCTTCAAACGTTGTACCGTCCTCGTTTGTAATCGATGGTGGATTTAGCAATGGTTCCAGCGAAGGGTCGTCCGATTTTGCTGGTATTTGCAAGTCCTGTACATCAGTATCTCACCCAAGAAATGCTTGAGAGGAATTGCAAGTCAAACTCACAAGACACCTTATCATGAACATCCATCTTTGCTCGCGCCACAAATGCTATCTTATCCAGTACCCCATTCCACAACTCGTCTTCTCCTTCCATGACCTCGTGGTGATAAGAGCTTTTCAGAAAATCTAGGTCGTCGACCAGGCTTTGAAGAGTGGTCAACGCAGCTCGGAAGGCTTGGAGATCTATTTCAAGGAGGCAATGTATCAGTTGCTAGAGTACGAAGAAGCAACATAGCATCATAGCAGAATCGTGCTTACCTCGCTTCCGACGTCGACCATGCTTCATGTTCTCATGCTCTGTTCTCCGTATCAGATTGGATTTCTCCTGACATGCCTTTTCATATGATGCCTGACGGTCCTGCAAGTTTCAACATAATGTAAATCAGCCCGCAGTTTCAAGATATACTTTGAGCTGTTCCGTAAGTCACCGTGATCGAAGCCTTGTAGGTGTCCAGTAAGTGCAACAACGGTATCTCGAATTCCCGGTAGAATGTGTCTGCCTGCGAGAGGGTTTTAGTTAGGATGCGTGGGAGAATGGGGAACTAATCCTGATAGCTACCATCAACTGTTCATGATTCCCTATCAGGTACTCCAAACCACTAGCCCCGAGAATCCCTGCATTCGCCGTATCACACCCTTTTACCCTCGAGCAGACTTCCAGAGCTCCAGCAAACGCGGAGGTTGCCTTTGAGAGACTGAGTAGGCATTGGCGGTAGTGTTTAGCGTGAACCATGAGCTCTGTAAGAGCACTGATACTGTTCCGGAGATCAGCCCGCGTGATCAACAAGTGGGGAGGATGGCTAAAGTCAATTCTTGAACCGGTTGTTGTTGCGGAGAGCTAATTATGCGGACTGTCAGTCTGACAGTTTCAGAGTAGGATAAGAACAGGTAGGGTTGGCACTCACAGTTGGCGAAGGAGGTCGCCTCAAGGCATCTCCCCATTGCGAAGAGCCCGAGGACTTTGTGGTATTTATGTGAGGCCGTGCGAGCGACATGGTCCACACAGCGTTGAACCCGCAATGACTGTAATGCCGAACTAGAAGATAGTGGCACGAACAAGATTGTAATCTGCATGGAATCTTAAGTTACATATTACATGGACACAACTGGATTGCTACAGTCGAAGAGACAGGGCTCTGAGACAAACAACGTTGCTCGCGTCACTTTGAGCGATCGACGTCGCGTCGAACCAACCAACCAAGATAGCTAGTATGTAGCTAGCTGTATAGCTACAACCAGGGTCTATACAATTGTTTAATACAATGGCTTCGTCGGAGGCTGAAGCCGTAGCCCGAATCCAGACGATTCAGCGGAGCGTTCCCACAGTGACGCTCATCGGTGGAAGTTGTGCATTTCGAGGCCATGTTGACGCCGATGCCTGACAACCTTTGACTCTCTGAACTCCTACGATTCGTGCGGCAAATCGGTCCAAAGTCCACCTTCCAGGTGTCCTTTCGGCTCGCCAATGTCCGGTAGCGGTCTTCAAGCGACACCAAAGGCCGATGAGTTGATTTGAGATATTCAAAGATCGATGTATGGCGAGGTTAGCCAGTTCCATTGCGTCTGCCCAAAATCTTTGCCATCTCCTTCTCGTCCGCCGCATCGATTCCCCTGGCCCTCGCTCGAAGCCTCAAATTACGGTCAAACGTCAACAGCAACACCTTGGCAGCCGTGCGCTTTTGCTCTTCGTATGAGGCATCCACCTTGAGGGGCGAGCCCGACATTGAAAGAAGCCGCGAGCGATCGACAAAGTGTTCAGACTGGTTGGAGGCGACTCGGAGGATAAAATCGTCCATCGTTTGCGCTCGAACAATCGTCTTGTCGAGTGGACCTGCATTCGATGGATTAATGTTTTCGCGGAAATCGATATGTTCGGTTCGCACGAAGAGGTCGGACAGATAGTTGCCCTTTGACGTCTGAATCTTCAAGGATAATGCATGGGATCGGACGTGCGACTCCAGGTAGGCGATGGCGGACGATGCGGCTTGGCCGAGTGGCGAAGGATCTTTGGCTAGACCATCTAGCTCGGTCACGACTAAAGAAAAGCAAGATTCAACCTATCAGCTAGTGTAAGAAAGAGATGATTGCAGAATCGACTCACCAGGGAGAGGCACAACACATGTCCAGAGCTTGGACTCTGTGACCGACTCGAATAGCTCCAAAGAACTGAGCAAGACGTTAGTATCGAAGACCAGTACTGTGTAACCGGGTAAGAACGGAGTCTGCGCAGGCTGAGATTTCCTAGCGGAGACCCGCGCACTCCTAGGCGAATAGATGGCTGGGACGGGTTGACGTAAGAGACTCCGAAGATGACGACGGCGAGCACGCAACTCTGCAAGTTCGGGTTCATCGCCATCCTCTTCGCTATCGGACTCGGCTGCATCATCAGACATGGCTTGGCCCTCTTCCAACGCCCATTCACCCCGGGCCTCTTCTTCTCGTCGTAGTCGCTCCATCTCTGCTTGCACCTTGCGCTGTCGCTCGGCTTCCCATGCTGATATTTTGGCCTGAAGAGGTCCGTCGGGAACAATCTCGATTCGGCCTGCTGGTGACATTTGCAGTCCCGGCACACAGCCAAGGAACACGCCGGCCGCCCATGCCGCACGTTTCCACCTGCGCTGTGTGATGGCTGGAGGTGTATCGGTAACATCTGAGCCTTCGACATCATCCACGACTCCGTTGATTGCATCGTCGGGACTTGTATCGTGTTCGGTCAAGACGTCCATTTCATTCTGTACCCTAGGTCCTTGACGGGGTTGCGCAGGTCCAGCGGAACCGCGCGATGAGCTTGTCGAATTGCCTTTTACTTTCCAGAATCCACGTTCATACACCCGCCTACCCACCCACTCCATACCTCGAACGCACCAATCTTCAGGAATTGGCGGGCCACCCATCAGCTTTGCAAATGAATCCGATTTGATTTCCATCTTGTGCGGAATGGCATTGAAGAATGAGACCAACTCGGTCCAAGGAATATAGTATTCCAATAACTGCAGAGCCGCAAGTTGTTTCACCGCGGTAGCCAAGAATGTGAGCATTGTCGAGATGTACGGGTTCAGAACATTTGTGAGCCCGATGAGCCGGACCGGATGTTGAAGGCAGAACCGCAGCATCGCAAACGACAATCTGCATGCGTTGGCGAGTGGCAACGGCAAGGCATCGCCCTGCAATGTGTCCATACGTAAAGTCTTAATTTTTCCAGTCAGGGCTTCTGTATCAGGATCACCTGGAGAAGCCTCGCCGTCCCGAACAAAGAGGGCCTGCGGAGCTTGTGAACCCTGAGCGGCTTTTTGAACCTTGCGCGCGGCTGTTTCTTCAGCAAGGGCTTTGCGAAGCAGTCCGTCATCGATGCCGTACTGCATCATGGCGGCAATATTGACGATTGCCATCGTAAGCCATTCTACCTGAGGAATTGGGCGTGTCGTGCCAGATATCGTTCCCATGTGCAAGTCTTCCGTCAATCGTTCCATGAATCGATCGAACGCGCCGTCGAAATTGTCGAGTTCGATCCTGGTGAAGAGCATGCCATGCATGAGTAGGAACAAGTCTGGTGCAGTCGCATCAAACGTCGCTCTTTTCCTTTGCAAAGCTGTGTCGAAGAGGGGGAGGATCGACTCTCGTGAGGAAGAGTATGGATGAGAAGTCGTTAGACTAGAACGCAAAGACAGTGTTAGACAACATGTATCCCATCGACACCTTGATCTCCCTTACCTTTTCATGAAATGGTACAATGCTCGACCTTCTTCTCCTTTCACGTCTCGGCACAGCAATGCTAGATGATGATGCAGTCTGCCCTCCCCCGGCTTCTCTGTTAGGCCCATGTAGTACCAATCGCGGGATGTCGTTCTCCATGTTTCTCTTTCTTCGATATGCCAGCTTTGAGCCACTTCTGCTCCGATACTCGCTCCGCTTGGGAAAGGAGATTCGTTGTCATCATCAATACGAGCCAATTCGGGCGCGATTTCGGCAGCCACCGGCGGCTCTTGGGACGCAACATGGGCCGCGACGGCCATACGATATCGTGCTAGATCGCCCAATGCTTCGATCCACGCCGCCCGGAAGTTCGATAGCGTTTGTTCCTCGAGCAGATTTGTGTAGAATGTATAGGCGTCATAGATGAAATCTGTAAGATGTTCGAGTACTTGACCCGAGAGTTGTGCGTTTCGTGGTGTCAGAGTCGGGCCCTGCTGATGGGGATTGAGCCGGTTGGTATTGGCAAGGGGTGCGTTCGCAATCCAGGTATATCGCATTTTCTCCAAGATGAGATGGAACCCAGTCTGCCACAGCCTGGTCGGAATATTGTACTTGACAGGCAACGTGTGGAGGGACGCCGGGATCAACGGGTCCAACGACAGCGCCAAAAAGTCATGAATCGCATCGGCAAACTTCTTGTGTCGGGCAATCAACTCGACCCAACCTGCATCTTCCTGTGCTGCGTTGATTGGCTCCAGCGCAGACGATGTGGCTTTGCGAATAGGTTTCCGGGAGTACTCGTCATCATCGTCAAAGTCGTTGTCGCCATGATAATGCTCGTCGCCGTAATGATTGGAATTTCCACCGGACAAAACGCCCGCTGCTCCATTCCGCATACCCGGGTCAAATACTTGACTGCTCCCGCCATGAACTGGTGCAGCGCCACGACCAAGGAGACCAGCTTGGATGAGTGACCGCACACCGCCGGACGGATCGCTCGCCAGCTTCCGGTGAAGCTCTGTTAGGTTATTTTCCATCGCGACGATGCCCTTGTAGGCTTGGCGCAGCCGGGTTATAATTCCGGTGTCACTGCAGGAGCAAGTATATAAGCATACGCCACCGAGTGGGTTGTACGAAGCAACTCACTTGCCACGCCCGCGTTCCCTGTCCTTTAGGCTCTCACTACCCTCACTACTTCGACTCCCTTTGCTCTTGCCATCCTCCTCGCCCCTTTTCTTCGCGTACAGGCCCCGCTCACTTCCTTCCTTGCGCTTTCTCCTTTCCCGTTCCCTATCGCCCCGTTTCTGCTCCTCTTCATCATCTTCATCGACCATCATCGGAATGCTAAGCCGGCTGGGTGGACGTTTGCCACCACGGCTCCTGTCCGCATGCGATTCGGCAGAAATGGTCGTTCCGATGGAAGAAGATCCACCATGGCGATACGGATAGTCGTTTCCGCCGGTAGAAAGTGCGTAACTTGTAGCGTTACTCCCGCTGCCCGTTGACACGGATGGCGCTTGCTGAAACTTCAGGGGATCGTGGACATTAGGATTGAAAAGCATCCTCATCGGCCCTTGCCCTTGATACCTCCCTCCCACACCGGCACCGCCGCCATGCGCAGCCGACGAATGACTCTTTGTCCCGTCGTGTTCATCGCCTTCCTGTCTCCTTCCCCAAGAGTGTAACCCTTCACCAGATGAGGTTCGTTCGTTTGCCGTGATAGGCGCGTATTTGCTAGACGTTTGTGACTCCATCGCCTGCCCGCTCGATCGCCTCCGGTCCCGCATATGATGTCGATGATCATCTTGAGCATCCGAATCATACTCTCCATCGTCGAAATCACGAAAGCGGGTGCGTTTCGGTTCTTTCCCTCCGGCGTGCCTTGCTTGAGTCCGAGAGTATTCGTCGTTCCTTCTGTCGTCGTAACCGCACTGGCTATCGAGGTGACGTCTGTCTCTTGGATCCTCCTCCTCTCCCGCGCCGGCACCACCGCTAGGTTTCACCAGATACTTGTTATCATCCCTCACGAAATCGTCCTCATCATCATCGTCTCCATACCCACCTCTTCTCGCTGTACCAGCTCTTTTTGCTTGAGCACGTAAAGGTGACCTTTGAGGAGCTGCTGCACTTTCGTGTGCATACCGCAGAGCAGGCGATCGCGTTCGTTCATTTCCTCGAGGTGGAGGGAGCTCTGCATGTCCTAACGGTGCATCTCTTGTATTCCGCCTCTGTCTGTCCGTCGCAGAGGGATCAAAGAGCGCCCGAGCGTTGTTGGATCTTCCTTGAGGCGGTTGAGCCGTGGCGGTGGAAGCAGAAGAACGCTGTCTTGTTTCCGAGTGAGAAGTCGAGGAGGTGTTAGGAACGGCCTGTGCAGCTCGCTCCGCATCGCGGTCTTTTGCAGATCGGACAGTCCTGGAAGCAAAGTTGAAATGTCAGCGAATGAGTCTTTGCCGAGGGCTGCCCTGCCAAGAGCGGGTACAAAGGGCCCACAGTGAGTTTGGGAAATAAAAACGACATACTTTGCACCACCCGCCTGTCGTCGTTGTAAACCGACAATCCTATCCACCAACCCACTACCGCCAGACCTTCTACCGCCACTGCCACTGCCACCGGCTTCACTTCCCTGAGAAGGATACGCCTGATGCTGTCCGCCTGCTACGCCTCCAGCGACACCCTTTGACCGCCTAGGACCAGCGACGAGGACGTCCATATCTGTTTCGTCCATCTCGAGGCAAGTCGTTGTTCTTTGCAGACAATTGCGAGTTGCGCAGAGATGAGTGTAGATTTTTCTATGTGTATGAGCAGTCCGAGTATGTTCCGTGGTCGTCGACGGCGTCGACGTCGCTTTAGTTGAATTTATTCCGTCGTTGCAGTTTGGAACGAATCGTCGCCTGCTTTGCTGCTGTCCGTTTGCGGCAACGTAAAGGTGTTCATGCCGAATGACAGCACTAAAGGATTATCGTTTGTCTGCTTGATCCTTTCATACCAATCCTCCTTCTATGCATCCACCTCTCCTTACTCTCTTCACCGTTTCGTCGCCTTTTGGATTTGCGCGGAAGCTTGCTGCGGAGCGATCGAGCTGACTAGCTAGCTGAGTTCGCAGCAGAATTTCCCTTACAGTCATGCCGTATTTGCTATTTCTCATTTATCACTGGCCAGGGCATTTCTCCGAGATGTGGTACAAAGTATATGATTGATCGAGAAACCGAGAATGTATGACTCGTTCACTATGCGAACCACAAATGCATGCACTCCACCTTTGAAACAGGGAGAGTCGTGGAGTCGAAAGGCCAAACGCGAGCCAAAACACCCATTCCCGAAGAATTACTTTGTAAATTCAAGATCATTCCATTCATTCGACTCGGACCATGCAAGATCATATCAACTGTACAACATCCGCTCCGGCCAAAACCCCTCCTCACAAAGGAGCAAGGGCAGCACATGAAAAAACGACCTCTAAGCTTCCTGTGTGACTGCCGTCGTCGACGTCTGTTGCTGCTGCTGCTGCGGCTGCGGTGTCTGATTCTGTCGCGGCGCACCACCCTGTGCTCGACCACCTCGACCACCACCTGAAGCACCACCCGCACCGCCACGTTCGCCCTGATCCTTCTTGGACATGGCGTAATGGATCGCTTGGGATCGGAAGGCGAGCGAACGGGTCGTCTCGATTAGTGTGGCCGTAGGAGTTTGGTGAGGACGGGAGATGTGGAGCATGTTCTGCACGGGGAAAGCGAGGATTAGCACATGTACAATGAACAAACAAGGAGATGGATACTCACGGCCTGCAAGTCGATCTTGGCATCAATACCCAACCTCGAGTCCCTGATCAAGTTGACGATCCACTTTTCACCATCCTCGCTCGACAAGTTGAGTCGTTTCGAAAAGTCGCTGCCAAATCACACCAAATCCGCGCGCGTTAGCCATCTCTCGCATAGTCATGGCGCCACATACCGACACTCACGTGATATCGATCCGCCTGTGTATTCTGCAGTACACCTCACTCACGAGCCACCTCGCGTTCTCCAAGAAATCCGCCGTGAACCCACTCAAAAAGAAATCATTCTCCAACACTTGTTCAGCGACACGCAACCGTTCCTGCGCGCCCTCGAAATCGAAATCACCATACAAGTCTTTCAAGAAGCCCGTGATTGGATCGGCGTAGTGGTATTCCTCCATCATGACGATCTTGGTAACTTCCTTGATCGGATCGCGGATCGTGCGTGATCCGAGAACGGAAGGGGTTGCTTTCGCGCCTGCAGCGGTTCGGCCGAGGATGGCAGCCGCTACGACGTATCGGAGTAGGTGTGGGGCGGCGGTTTGCATCGTGTTGAGGTAGGCCGGGGAGAGGAACAACTCGAGTAACGCCTGTCGTCCGTTTTCGTGGTTGAAAAACACAAAGAGCGACCAGTGGAGCAACCATGTTCTCGCCTGTAGCTGGACATTTGGTTTTGCCTGATCCGCCGTTTGAGGGTTATCGATGAAATCCCGCAAGTCTTTAATTTCTGACAAGGCGGCATCCCATTCCCCGCAGAGAATGTTGGAGCACAGTTTACCCCAGTGCGCGGAGAGGTTGAGGTCGTGCGAGGGGGAGAGGATGAGGAAATGGTACAGGTATGATGCGGCACCTTCGTACCCTCCGTACGTGTACTGGTAGTGACCGTAGTGGTAGAGTGCGTTGACCTGGTCGAGCGTCAACTGCTCGCAAAAAAAGAATGATGCGTCAGCATCGTAACCGGGCCCACAAAGCACGCGAAAAGACCCACGTTGTACTCCTTTTGCAGCAACTCCATGTTCCTCTGCTTATCCACCGCACCCTTCAACCGATCAGCAACCTCGGGATTCTCAATCACTTTAAGCACCGGCTCCGCGGATTTCTGCAACGCCTCGGTCTTCTGCAACGCTTCCTGTCGCAGACGAGCAAAGTCTGGCGGCAACGACGCAATTGAATTGGTTGTCCGGTTTCGGATTCACCTTTTGATGAAAAGGTGCTTACCAGGCATGGTATCATCGACACCTTCCATCCCCTTGACCTGCTCCGCCAACTGCTTGGCATAATCAATCATATTGGTACCCTTGACCAACTCATACCTACAGCACACAAAACACACAGCGCATCAGCAACCCACCCTTTTTCCTCCCGACGACGTGTCCCTCCGCGACTACTCACTGTGCCTTTTGAAGCTGCTCGATCGAGTACAACGGTGTATCCAACTCTGTCAAGTGGTTCAAGAGCGCGAGCGCCAAATGTCGGTCCAGGTGAGGAATCAACGTCTATAATAACGCGAACAACGAAAACAAGCATCAGCACTTGATCCATGCTCTCCTTTCCACTCCTTCCCTGTCTCCTCCCTTTTGAGCCCGCGAAACATACCTGGGTCAAATCATACTGCGCGAATTCAGACATGATTGCTGATGCTTCCGTGACGGTCCTCTTTTTTCTTCTTTCCTGCGTGTCGTAAGGTGGTCGGTAACTTTTTTCGCCGGTCGTTCGTTCGTTCGTTAGGTTCGCTCGTTCGTGCAGTTCCGCGACGAGACCTTTGTGTAGGATTATCAGGTATAGGCGTAAGATTCAGTTGTGACAACCGATCGAACCTTTCTGTTCAATAATTCCTTGTCTTCCCTTCCCTGCGCTGGCTTTTCGCGAATCCAAGCGCGGGCCCTGCTTTTCAAAAGCGCAAGGAGGAGACCGGGTTAATACACGTCATAAGACACTTCCTGGTGGCCTTCACACTATCGTCAACACTGCAACTACTTTCTCATGCCCTGATTTGCTTTCGCATACCCTGGTAGTACACAGAATTGTGCTCGACTATGTCAAGTTTGGAGGGAATTCGAGCCGGGGTCACGGTATCAGCGCCTCGCGAAGTTATCTGAAGGCGAGATATCAATACTTCTCGGACCTTCTGAAAGCCTCACAGACGCGGAAAAAATGGTTTCGAATTGCCAATGTATGGTTCATGGAATCGTCCCAGTAACAGTCAATGCGATATGTCCTGCCCGGGGATCGGTCCTTATGAATTCTGACTTGGATGGGCGTGTGCAACAGAGCTCGCGATGGCGTGCAGAGTTGGCATATTTCCATCTCCCTTCGTTGCTCATTACACTAGGGGGTACTAAGACTCAGACTGCAACTTGTGTAGGACGTCAAAAAGATTCCATCTGATTATCCTGAGCTCATTAGGAGCTTATCGCCCGGGGCCAAGACAGGGAGCGTATAAGGGTTGGTTCATGTCGTCCTTGCGATTCCAGTCGTCATTGCATGAATTAGCATCCGCCGTTGGCCCTGGAATGGAATGCAATGAAGCAGGAATGATGAAATGGTTACTTGTTCCAACTTTCAATCCATTCCAGGGGTGTAACTTATAGTATTGTCTTTATATAAACAGACCTGCCCATCATGTATCCGCCTCCACCTCGCCACCCTCTTGATTCAACGCAACGCTACAATGACAGACCATATAATCAGACTCCAATGCCACGCGCAAAACTACCCATGTATGTACGCCCTCGTCTTCCTTCTCTCCATTCGCCGCTGGCCTTTCATACTTACGGTATTTCGCTTGTGTCCTATGTAGGGGGAAAAGTAGGAAGCGACTCGATCATCTCCCAGTTCGGACCTGAAGCGAGTGGCAGTGATTGGAAGTTTGATGAAAAGATTCCTTATGCAGAGGTAACGTTGCTGTAGCCGCCTTTTCCTGCCTCTCTTCGTGGCGAGTGCTAACTCTTCCCTCGATGTGCGTGCGTGGCAGTTATGGATGACAACACACCCAAACCTCCCTTCAAAGCTATACGACCAACCATCAACCCTGCTCTCCCGCCACCTCTACACACACCCGGAATTACTCGGTGTCGTGCCGGGCAAGTTTCCAAAGCCTGTAGAGGGGAAGAATGATAAACACGTTCCGTTCGTGTTCAAGATCTTGACTTGTAAACAAGGTACGCTCGGCCGGTCTTTCCTCACACCACCAGCGACTACGTTGCCTAACTAAACCTCCGATTCACGTCCCGAAACAACAGCACTTCCCCTCCAAATCCACCCAGACAAGAAACTCGCAGCAGAACTCCACGCACGGGACCCGAAGAAATTCGTCGACGCAAACCATAAACCAGAGATCGCGGTCGCCTTGACCCCGTTCCTCGGATTTGCAGGTTTCGCGCCATTCGATCGGATCGAGAACAACTTGCGGTCCATCCCTGAGCTCGTTGCGTTCCTCGGTCATCTGGAGTCGTATAAAGGTTACTTGGAGGATCCGTTGAGTGCGCAGAAGCTGAAGGCGCTTGTCAAGGATATCTTGGCGATGAATCAGAAATCAAGCGGTGTTCTCGAATTCGCAAAAGACACCATTAAAACCGTTACCGGCTTGGCGGAATCGAAGGCAGAGCGAGGAGGAGGGGACGCACAAGGTGTTGTCCGTTCCCTGATTGAACGGATTGAAAAGGATGGCCCTGGAAAAGTGTTCGTGGGCTCCATGTGGGATCAGGAGCAGAAGAAGAGGATTGAACAGGCATTGAAGAAGACGCAGGAGTACTATGCCGGTGATCCGGGGATTATCGTTGCGTGGTGCGTGGAAAGGCCCTCGTGCTTCCTCCTTACTTTGTGTTGCCTTGTGCTGATGACACCCTGCGGATTGTGTAGCTTCTTTATGAACTTGATCGAGTTGAAGCCCGGGGAGGCGATGTATGTCCAGGAAGACGGACTTCACGCATGGCTCGACGGACAAATCATTGAACTGATGGCCAACTCGTACGTCCCTTCTTTCTTCTCCTCCTAGCTAAGCAGCCTCTGCTAACCACCTCGTTTCTCGGCTGCGCAGCGATGATGTGCTTAATGCCGCATTCCTCGAACCAGCGGAAAAGGACGACTTGAACATTTTTATTGAAGCGATGCGGTGCGACCCCCGACCCGCCGACACGTACAAGATCAAGCGGCAGAGGTGGGACTTGAGTGACGGTGCTGGTGCCGAGGTCTACCAGGTACGTTCTACGTTCCTTGCTTCCCCTGTTGACGTCTGGACGAGAATGCTGACTTTTCCGTGTTCGCGTGGCAGGTCCCCGCTGAAGAATTCTCGTTATACCATATCGCCGGCTCCTCCTCCGCTTCTACAACAATCAAACCCTTGAACGGACCCACCATTGCGATCCTCACTTCCGTTCCTTCCTCGGGTACCGGGATAATGACCGAAAAGATCAACGGCGGCGGAGCGGGTAAGACGATCGAAGTGAAAAAGGGTCAAGTGTACTTTATTGCTGCGGGTACGACTGTTGAGTTTGGAAGCGGGGTTGAGGCGTGGGCTGCGTTTTATGATGATCAGGCTAGGGAGCAGACGGGGGATATGAAGTGATTCTGTGGGCCGTACGAGGCGAGGAAGCGTGAACTGTATCCATAAATTAAAAAAGCTGCGACTATAGAATGAACTGTTTATTGAAACATGTATATCCCACCTCGATGATGTAGATTCTTGGTAGAATCCTTGACGAGGTAAATGACGAAGTGTTCGGAGACCGTGCTCGGGATTTGAGGTCGTTTCATGGGATATTATCATTACGCGGAGTAATTCCATTTGGAACGCCACGTGAGGGTGATGGATTGCGATGATTCCGATGCCTCCACCTTGACCGAGCTCATAGAGACATTAAAAGAATATTCATCTTCCAAAGAGCGCCACCGGTTTCTACAGACTTTACAACAACCAGCATTACTTCCTCGTCAAAAATGCGTATGCAAATCAACAAAGCCTACCAATTTAACAAGCAAGGCCCGTTATCGACGACGCTCGAGCTCGTCGAGCGCCCCATACCGGAACCGCAGCCAGAGGAGATCGTCGTCAAGATCCTAGCGGCTGCACTCAACCCTGTCGATGTTCAACTGTGAGTATGAGTCCGCTCTTCGCAACAGGTAGGCTGACACTCCTTCCTCCCTTCCCCCCTTCCCTCTCCCCTCTGCAGATCTTCCTCAAGTGACGAGATCCTAAACATGATGCAAGTCCAACCCGCTTCTTCCGGCAATCCCAAAACCCCCGGAATGGATTTCAGCGGAACGATCCACGCCGTTGGCACCTCGGTCGACCCTGCTCGTTTCCAAATCGGAGACGAGGTATTCGGTCTCGCGATGGATATCATGGGTAAAGGAACACTTCAACAGTACCTCGCGATGACACCTGCTCCAGCGGACGGGACGCAGGGTAGTCATGTGGTAATTAAGAAACCGGCAGGGTTGACCCATGTTCAAGCTGCTGCGCTGCCGCTTGTGTATTCGACGATTTACACGGGGTTTGTGCACTATGGGCATTTGACGTACCCATCGGAAGCAACACATAACGAGAAGCAGCAGCAGCAGCAGCAGCAGCAGCCGGTGGGAAAGGAGGGAAAATCGGTGTTGATCCTTGGTGGATCGGGAGGGACAGGTAGCATGGCCATCCAATTCGCCAAACAGATCCCAGAAGTGAACGGCCGAATCGTGACTAGCTGTTCCGCCAAGAACGCAAGTTTTGTAAAATCCCTCGGTGCAGCAGAGGTACGTCGACCGTCACCTTCCAGACCCCCCAATCCTGACATACAGTGGCGCTTACCTCAAACCCTTCTCACAGGTAATCGACTATACATCCCAAAACGTCGTCGAAGCAGCTCTGAACAGCCCGTATGCGCCCTTTGACCTAATCTACGACTGTGTAGGTGGTGCGGACCTCATCCCGCACCTGGATGAGCTGCTCGTGAATGACCCAGAGGACCCGAAGCGTGGGATGTACGTGACGATTGTAGGAGACAGTATGTACTCTTCTCCCTTCTCCGTTGCAACACGTATTCGTCTGTCAGTTGCTGACGAGCATGCTTCTTGCTTCCCAGAAACGGGAAGAGACTCAATGGGCGGACCGATCACTAACGACCTCAACCCGGTACAGAAAGAGCGTAAACGATACGTGTGTATGATACTTGAAGCTAGCACAACGCAGTTCGAGACCATGTATACGTTCTTGGAGCGGGGTGGGCAGGTGTTGATTGATTCCACGTTTGGGTTTACTGTACGTTTTATCGATATGCTGGTATTCCGCAAGTAAGTGGATTGGCTGATTTTTGTTGCTCGAATAGGATGCTGCGAAAGCGTATGCACGACTGGAATCCGCTCGGGCGGTTGGTAAAGTCGTGGTCGATTTTACAAAGTAGGATAAGCAGGTCACCAGTTATAGATGGAAGGCGTCGTTCAAGGTCCCATGTTTGTGACCGATGCACTTGGCGCACATCATGTTGAGGACGGCAGGGTGAAGCTGCTATACATACGGTACTTGTACAAAATAGATGACATCGCACATACAGCACGTATTCCTCCTAGGAGAGCGCATATAGAATACAAGCATGAACAACGAATACTACCAAGATATCAAAACACCGATGATGGTGCGCCTGTGTTGTCATGAGCGCGATACGGTCCAGTCGTTGCTCTACATAACACGGGTTTACTAGCTATCCCCTTACCAGCCTTCTACAACGTCATGGTGCAAAGGTTAGTCCAAACAGCGATTGGACGAACGTGGGAAACATACCTTGCTTCTCTGCAACAGTCGTTTCAGTAGCGAGCAGACTTCGTCCGCCGTCTACCGTCACCCGTCGCCTAGTCTTTACAGTCAAGTATCCTCGGCCCAAGTGCTCCGTCTGTCGCAATTTATTACCTGGCTTCTTGCTTTCCTCTTCCACCTTTGTTTCGAAATTCAATGTGATTGTTTTTTCGTTGGCGTTACCTGGAGTCACTGGAGTCGGAACTTGGAGGGAATCGGCAGGGGTGACGAGACCGGAATCGGCAGGATTGATACACATCACCTCTTGAGAGATCGGTCGAGAAGGGCGAGCAGAGACGAGTGCACCTTTGTTGTTTCCCCATCCCGAGGAAGAAGGGTCGGATTTTCCTTCATCCTGACCGTTTGCTTCTTCTTTGGCACCCCAGAGATCGTTCGAAGGAGTCTCCGACGGTCCCCATGCAGGAGCGTCGGCATCGGGGACGGCCGGCGCATCAGGATCCCAAGAGCTAGGCCGTCCCGTGTTCCTCTGTTCCGGCGCCTTCAGGTCATGCCCAGATCCACTTGCTTTAGCCGGAAGGGACCAGGTGTCGACGAAGCTTGTTCCAGAGTCTTGGAGGGAAAGGTTGGCGAGATTCTCCACGATGGCCGATTCGAGTGCTTTCGCGATCAATGCAGTAGGGGAAAAGATCAAGCATTGACCGGTCTGATAACGGGCGAGTAGTAATCAGCATGATGCGCCTCGATACGGATAATGGCTTGTGAAGCATACCTTCAACGTCACGACCTTGTCAAAGGTCTCTTCGCTCAATTCTGTCGCTACATGTTTACCCAGGTGCGACCACCAACCAGTGCTGTAGAAACGGTGGCAGATGATCATGGAGCAAAGGTCGAGGAGGCTAGGCATACGTCATCACCGGTGTGTAATGTCAATCAGTAGGAAGCAGGAAGGCTCATATTTCGAAACCTACCTAGAAGGAATAACGGTCGGCTCTTGTCTGTTGTGGGGGGGGGGAATATATCAGTCACTATCCCTCTCTCATTGCCAGGCAACGCCACTTACGTCGAGATCACAATCCTCATGGCTAGATGACGTTGTTGACGGGTGAAAGACAACATCCTTTCCGTCAACCGCTTGGATCCCTCCGTTTGCGACTTCCCAACTTCTGAAAGATACTGTTAACGTACGATAGGCCATACACACGCTTCAGCTCTTGCTCAACCAAATGGAAAAGTCAAGATGTGGTACGCACCTTGTGAGCTTCATCTAGAACGACAACCTTTCCAGTACCAACGTCCGCGCGATTGAACAACTTCAGAACGATTTCGAACAATGAGCAAGCAGTACCCGGACTAATAAAACTGTGTTTATAAAGCCAATTCAAGTAGACGATTGATGTGCTTGCGCCGAGCTGGAGATAAACTTACGGATCTGTGAGATCCACAATAGTCAAGCCACCCGCAATAAACTTTTCCTCTGGCTGTGCAACCGGTTGTTTCGTTTTCATGCTGTACGTTTGTTTGCCAGACTTTACAGACAAGAACGTTTGGAGTAGAGTGAGTCGCTGCTCCAAGCTCCTCTGCTGCAACGGATCGAAATGCGCTTGCTTGATGGCCGACAGAAACTTGGTGAAGGTATAGGCGCTGCCGAGATCTGAGAGAATAGTCATTACGACGTGCATGTAAAGCGGCATACTGCCATTCTCGTCGACTGCCATCAAGGCGAGTAAACTTTGCGCGTCAATGTCGTCTTCGGTAAAGTAGAGAGGCCATACTTTCACCGTCCCTCCAAGTCGATCGTACAAAACCTTGGTCTTTCGGTAAGCCGAGGGCGAGCAGAAGACGTTGACCGTTGGCACTTCGACAGCCGGGTCGTCCGAATGTCCTACGAACGCCGCCTCGCATGGTTTCATGGTCGATCCAGATTCACCGAAATGAAGAACGAGAGCGGAGAGGGGCGAGGGGAGATGACCGAGTCGCGGGTCGCTGATCAACATCGATTCCAGCAGGATGGAGAGGGTGTGACTCTATAAGGCGAAGTCAGCATTCGGTCAATAGGAGGTGAAGCGTTACACTCACTTTCCCGGAACCTTGAACGCCACAAACTGGTGAAACCGAGCCTGATTATCAGCAACGGGGCATATTCTGAGCAAGTCAAGGCTAGAATTCACTCACTGACGGCACTGAACGGAGCATTGATGTTGCAGTACAGTCGGCCATCTTCCGCTCTTCGAAAGCCGTCTTTGGAGCTAAAGCGTTGCAAACGAGAAGCGTTAGATAGTTGCGCTGGCCGGCCCCTTACCAGCCCGAATACCATACGCACTTGATAGCCCAGATCCGACCGAAGACCCCATACTGATCGAGGTGTCGACCTTCAGCAGCGTCATGGTCGATGAGCGGCGCGCTCAGGGTTTCTGTGGTGGAAGCATGGTTAGGAGACGTTTAGTGGGAAAGAGGCGGCAAGGCATGCTTACCATGTTCACCAAGTTTCTGACTGTTCTCTTCCTCGATCTCATCCAGCAGGTCGAATCCTGCGTTGACAACAGGCATTCTTCTTGCACAGTACCTAGTTTCTTAATGATGAGTAGGGATAGGGGAAAGGAAAAGATAATCGGATGGGTGAATTTTTGAGAGATGACCGGCATGTCTAGTAGGTGAAGACAGACATCGGTGGGATTCGGCAACATATTTCTGCTGATATACAAACTGGAAGACAAAAGCATCAGCTCCAACAATTCCAGCAATAAAAGAGTTGATTGACCGGGACCCCTCTTCGGCGCGTCCATCATTCCCGGGCCGGATTCGTTCTGCGTTTCAGGGTGAAACACGAACAACAAAAAATGTGCCAATTCAGGATTGTAAGCCTGGAGAGGAGCAACGAGGAGGATGATGCCGGGGGACGCCATGATAGCCATGTGCGCAGTCCGACCCATGTGCCACTCAAAGGTTGTTGGGCAGCGTGATGTCGTCGGAATCTTTGCAATCGCCGGCCTACCGCATTGTCGAGATGTGTAATCATGCTGCGCTCCATACCTTCTGCTGAAGGCTAAGGGTACGAGTTGAATTATCCGATAAAGAGCGGTGCATAACAGCTGCTTCTGGATACTACGTTCACCAATAACTCAAGGAGAGGTTATGATAATCGCATAAGCACTACTAGAACCGTACCAGATCACAATCACCACGTCGAAAATTATGGCTTTCTTTCAACGCGTTATCTCACGCACATCGCCTCGCATTCCGCCACCATATGATCCACAGAAATGTATTCAGATGTAGTAGTCGGCCACGACTCTTTGTCGATATACCGCAAAACGCCTCGTCGATTGTTGAGCGCGTGCAGACACATTAGGGTGAACAGGAATTTACGGGCCGGGAGGTGTAATCGACATTTCGTTGGCAAAGTTCTTGATCATGCGGTCCAAGTCATCCTTCGAAATATCATCGCTCACAACGCCCGGAGAAGGTAGGCGTCCATTGGCATCCAATTTTACTTCCCGCCAGTTGCGACCGTAAAGATTGATGACGTCCTGTAAGCACAGAGAGGAGAGTCAACGCAGCTCAGGGTGAAACAGATGCACACACAACGGAACGTACATTGATGAGACGACTTGTTTCGAAAGTCAAGCATTCGTTGTTCATCAGTCTGTGCATTCGCTGAATGTACAGACGAACCTGTTGACCCATCTTGGGCTGGATTTCGAGCTTGGCACCGACAATGGTCAACAAGAGACACAGCGATTCAACGTCGTGGTCTTTTGGAGCGGTAATGTTGAAGAGCAACTTGGTGATACAGGCATGTATAACTTCAGTCGATACCATCTCAAGCACGAACAGCTCGCCGATGAACTGTATCAAACCCAAAGCTTGTCGCTTGGCCGTTCGTACGGCGTTGTATCCGCCTGACACCGTTGATTTCCGAGCGTCCTGGCTGGCGTCGACTCCAGCGTCTCGTGCGATAGGTTTCAATGGGGGTTTCTCGACAGTCTCCAGAGAGCTGGCCCCGCGGCTCCAGGTGGCTTCGAGCTCCTCTCCATATCGCTCGAGCAGGTACTCTCGGAGCAACAGACCGCTGCCAAGTAAATTGCCGTCTGCGTCCGTCCTTTGGTTGTCCTGCACATCGGGACTGATGTCTTGCCATAATCTTCGGCACAGCTTGGCACAGATAGGAGCGCAGACCGCTTGATCCTTCGCCTTTTCGAAGACGAGCTTGATGACCAATCGTAGAGTTCGACCATCACTTTCCGTTGCGGACTTGTTAGCCCATTCCAATATCTGCGAAGAGACAGAATCAAAGTTTTCGGCGGTGAGAGCGCCGAGCAAGGCGCGGACCTGTCGTTCAACGGATTCCATGGTGGTTTCATCCGACTTATCAGCCAGTCGGTTCTTGCCCTCGGCAATGAACCGGGATACTGAAGCCGGAGGAGCGGTCGCAATTCGATCGGGTTGAATAGCAGCGAGGGATTGTCGGTGTTCAGTTGTTCTTCGCCTGCCATGTAAACCGCTTATCACGTCGCCGCGCGCACCAAACGCTTGACCCGGTCCTACACTCGATCGAGCAGGTCGAACAGATGACACAAATCCCAGTCGATCCAGTCCACCTATACCGCCATCCGAAGACTCTCTCCCCCTCGTGTAACCCATGGCACCGCTCGCCGTGTTTATATGCACACCTCGACCTCTCGCAAGACCACGGGGACGACCGCGTTGATAGCCTCCCTGAACCACAGGCTCAACCCTCCGAGGATGACGCGAATCGATGCCTAGCAGGACAAGGGCTATCTCCGCGAGTACCTCGCCTTTACAGATGGTATTGAACTGCAACAAGAAATCTCGGTCGTAGAAGAACTTGCCTGGTGGAGCATGCTCGTTCATCGCTGGATTCGGTCCGATGATGTTGCTCGGATAGGTGATGGCGCGTAAGTCTTTGATCGATTTGGCGGTTATAAGAGACAAATCGAATCCGAAAGTATCAACCTCGACGCCAGCAGCGGATGTTTGATGTTGCTGTACGAGAACGTGGTCGATGGCGGTGACTTCGCGCCTGGCGTGATGGGTGGGATAGGAAGCCATAGGTGACGGCGAAATAGAAGACTTGGTTGAGATGCTCGGTACAGAAAGGATGGCCGCTCTCCATGTTTCGTTACAAGGCTTGACTGGGAGGTGCGTCATAGCATTGAGGCTGGAAGGTCTCTCGGCAGTCGAGACAGAGGTTGCATGTTGCTTCGGTAAACCCTTCGCCGCTCGTGTTTCCTGGTGATCGTAGGTCACCGCCTCAGAACATTTCTGGAAAGCACCGCATGTCAGCGGTGATAACTTGTGACACCATATGATTCTCGACTTACCTTTCTCTCAACCGTCTGCTGGTCCTGTTCGTCGTGCTTTCCCGTCTTCTCTCCGTCCACCCTGAGCTTTTCATTCTCTAGTACCTTCTTCTTTCCCAACACCGCCAATGATTCAAACTGAATGGTGACCGGGTTCATATCTTGCGGACGGTGAGACGTCGTGATAGGCGAACCTGCTCGGGAGGTCGATTTCGAGAGCATGTCGACACCACCATCAAGGATGATCGCGGAAGCGTCCATCTGGCTAGGTATTTCTCCTAGCTTCTCTGTAGGCATTTCGCTGCAAAGATTGGTCGAATGCGAGTCCGCTTGACTATGGCTGCTGTAAATTGGACGGTAGGATCCGAGAGGCTAGGCTTGGTAAGAGCCAGGCTGAAAGTTGATTCGTATCAGCTACGGGATCCACTTCAAGGCAATTGCTATCAAGTTGATCTTCCGGTACTTACCATCACTTTGGCATGCACTCGCCTCACCTGACCTGAACTGAATGGAACGCATCGGATGCACCCTATTTGAATTGCCCTGAAGTGCGTTTCAGAGTGAAACATGACGTATGTCGATATCCCCATACTGCTGTTTTCTATTGTTGCATGCGTGCAGAGATACATCACCACAGGCGGTCTTTGAAGGATAGTAGCATACTCCCTGCTCCCGCTTGGCTACTAGATAGACCTGATACGACGACAACCCTTGATTTAGCGATACTCTCAATCCTTTCTGAACCGCGATAATACTTACATTTCGTTGCTCCTTTGATGACACCCTGGCGGGTCGGCTAAAGCATATTGATTGCGTTTTTGATGGCCCGAATCGCTGATGCAGTCGTCATCGGTGGGCGTAGGGGAGAATGACTAGCCTTGCTCGCTTGACCTTTATGGGATTGGATTATTTCACCCGCAGATGGCATACTACCAGAGAAAGATGGTCAATATGATGTCGCTGTTATCAGTTCTGATCTGTTATTTCACACGACGTGACCAAAATGCGGAATGTGCGCTCGCGATTTCAACACGTGTTGTTTGTTTCAGGGTAAAATTCGAGCGACGCCGTAACGACTTTGATCCATGATGTTGATCCGTTTTGCTATATGTGTTGACCTGCCAGCATTGTTCTCATTCCCGTCGGCATATTGAGTGTTTCTACGGATGGATCTCTCGAGTACGGCCAGTAGGAAGACGACGTATCCACCAGAGTAGTGGTACAAGCACCTAAGATTACCAGCCAATAAAAGTGTTAGCGAATGTGACGTAATAATCCGAGCGCACCCAGTCTGAATATGCTATTATGTACACGACAAGGTGCTTTCTTGAGTAAATACCTTCCTTTTGAGGATTGTGGTCAACATCTGTAAGCTAACCTTTACCGAATTCATAACCGTGCCACACTCGGTCTGTATTCGCTCACTTTCGGTTGAAACTGCTTACATCGTATAGCACGCTCAACACCGCATTCAACGTGACCTCGAACATCATGACTCCCATAACCCACATTGGTAGGTGGTCGTCCCGGGCAAGCAACATCTTCCGAGTCGCTGATCGTATTACCCTTCCTCCTCTTAGTCGCCTTCAAGTTCAAGCCAAACACCAGTCCGGAGGACAAGGCGGGGTTGTACAAGGCGATGATGAAACTCAAGGACACGTGTAAGAAGGAGGACGGCAAGCCGTACATCCTTGTGAGTTTGATTTTTTCTCTGCTTCCTGCCAATTCCAGGCTGATACTCTCGAGCACTCGTTAATTTACTTGACCGGATGACAGAGCATCAAAGGCGGTCGCGAGCAGTCCAAGGAAAAGTACCACCGAGGCTTGCAAGTCGTCTTTGTCGCCGAGTTCGCATCAGAGGAGGACTTGGACTACTATGTCTCCCATGACAAGGTCCATCAAGCGTTTGTACATCGATGGGCTTTGGAAGGTGTGGTAGAGGAAGGATTAGTTTTGGATTTCAAGGAAGGGTGGCAGGATGAGGAGGAGTGAGTCCGTCAATCAATCCAGGAATGTACTAGTCCGCATCACGCAACCGTTTGTATCCAGTTGTACGTCAATAAGAACCGCAATGCCAAAACAGTTCTCCGGCCCTTTGGTTTTGACAAGTTTATTGAATCCAGCATATCGAAGCAGAGAAGACGAATCAAGTCGCTTGCTCAGATTCCGTATCGTGTGTACGGAAGAGACGCTACTATTACAATTATGATATGCAATCCCCTTTCCAGATATCCCCTGCCGTACCAATCCGACATACTGCTGCTCGCCCTCGCTTTCGGGGCTGAGATACAGTCTCCCGCGTGCCAAGGATATTGATGCGCTCCAATGCTTGATGCTCTTCCTTCCACACCCCCGTGAAATGCTTGGTGAATTATATGCCGTCGTGTCCGTATGGTACAAGAGAGGAAAGAATTGTCATCCTCCCCTCACCTAGATCGTCTTGTGCTGTTATAACCTTGGGTCATTGGTGACACGATATATTTGGTTGCTGATTCGGATATATCGTGCATACTATGCAGTCGTGTCCTCGAAGATAGATGTGCAGGGTTTGCAATCTACTCGGCGGAAGCCGATATCTTTTCAAACGACCGAAGCAATTTGTCCTTTGGCGTGATCTTGGGTTCTCCAAACGACTCGATAGCATCTCCCAAGGCTTCGACTTCGGCTTGGGGAAGCTTGACGGCAGCCATAAGCTGGGCGGTAAAGTCATAAGCAAGCGGAATGTCGACCGACAAGTCGTCGAGCAATTCGACAGACGGCATCAATCTGTGTGCACAAGTAAAAGTCAGCGTTTGTCAGCTTCACCAGAACAAGACGCCACTTACGCATCCTTGGCTTGCTCAGCTGTGAAGACATCACTCTCAACAGCCAACTTGAAACCTTCAACGACCACGTCGGTGTCCTTTTGTTTGGCAATTCGGAAGACATCGTCGACCAACTTTTTACCAAGCTTGACCCGCGCGCTCTCCGGCAGTGACTCAAAGTACTCGACAATATCGCTTGGCTTTCGTGTGCCACCGATGTCCTTCAAGCCCCAGAGTTCCTCGACATCGTTCTTGATCTTCCGGTCGATGGCTTCTTCGGACAGCTCATCACTGTTGCCAGCTTCGGCAGCGGCATCAGCTCCGGTGCCGTCATCGGCGGTCTCTTGTTCGACCGACTCGGTGCTGGGCTGGTCCAAGTCTACTGTTCGGGGCTGAAGCTGCAACCTCTTTCGCTGTTGAGGTGCGCCATCAGTAGGTGGACTAGCGGGGTCGGCAGCATTGTCATGTCCTTCAAGAGCGCTAAACATGTTGCTACTAGGAGTTCGAGAGATAAGGGGAGGCGTGGTGTCGCCGCTGGCTTTGCCACCCTTCTTCTTGCCAAAGATGCTGTTGGGACCGAATGATGTTGGTCCAGCACCTGCCTGGATTTTGCCGAACGCGCTCATATCGGCGGGCTTGGCAGGGAGCTTGTTGCTGACATTGGTCCAGTTGTCGCCACCGCCACCATGGCCGCCGTAACCACCTCGATCTTGTCCTCGTCGAGAGCCACCGCGCGACTCATTTCGTGACATGGCTGATGCTGTAGCGATTCTGCTCGCTTCCGCTTCTTGACGGGCCTAGATTGGATGATGTGGTGAGTATAGGAAGGCTGACAAACGGGAGAGGAGGAGATTTACCTGAGCGTGAACCTGATCGATAGTCATGGCACCCGTGGGGCCCTTGGCATTTCGTTCTTGCCACTTGTTTCGTTGAAGTTCCATAACATCCTGATAATATGGATAACAGGGTGAGTGTAGTTCCAGAAGCGACACGCGTGTTGACGTACCTGGACCATGAACCTGATTCGTGAAGACAAGTGTTCACTGTTTCTGAGATCATCCATTCGCTGCATATACAGACCAACCTGCTGAGACATCTTGGGCTGAGCCTCAAGCTTGGCTCCAACTGTAGTCAACAGCTGACATAGCGATTCCACGTCTTCCTCGTCAGGGTCGACGACGTTGGCAAGCAGCTTGACGATACAAGCATGAATAACCCTAGTCGACAGCATCTCGAGCTTGAACAATTCACCGACAAACTTGACGAGACCGAGTCCCTGTCGCTTGGCGGCTTGTTCGGCGTAGTATTCGTCGGAGAACTTGAATTCCTCGACTTCATTACCAGCCTCGACAGCTGCATCGTGTGCGGCCTTCTTCAACTGATCGTCGGCGGCCTTCTCCTTTGCAGCAGCTGATGCATCAGCCTTTTGCTTCCAACCCTTTTCAAAGTCTTCTTGACATCGGTTGAGCAGGTATTTTCGGAACAAAAGACCGCCGCTAAGAGGTTTGCCGTCCGCACCAGTCATCTCTGCATCCTGGACATCAGGGTTGATGTCCTGCCACAGCTTACGACAAAGTTTGGCGTACATCGAAGACCAGAACTGCTCGTCCTTGGCCTTCTCAAAGATGAGCTTGATGACAAGTCGTAAAGTCTGACCGTCGGTTTCCGTAACCGACTTGTTGGCCCATTCGAGAATCTGGTTGGAGATCGAGTCGAACTTCTCGGCGGTAAGCTTGTTGAGCAGACCCTTGACTTTTCGTTCAACGAATTCAGGCGAGTTTTCGTCCAACTGCCCAGGCCTTCGGCTCTGAACAGCGGGCGTCCATCGGTTGGCCGAAGCCTCGAGAGGAGCGACATTCGGGTCGAGAGGCGCTTGGAAGGGTTGACGACCTTCACCGCCTCGTGGCTTGCCACGAGTACTTCTGGCACGGTCGCCAGTGTTTCGCATGCCACCCTGCATAGAACCCATCGGTCCGGCCTGCGAGGTAGTCCTGGACATGCCGCCCTGCGAATTTCGAGCAGCACCGAAAGCAGCACCAATACCGGTGTTGGATCGAGCCAGTCGTTCTTCGCTTGTCTGAGCAGGTCGAGAGTTGTATGAGCCACCACCACCGATAGGGCCCATGGCTCCAGAGCCCATTGCACCTCGGCCAAAGGTGCCCATACCGCCGCCAGCCATGTTTCCGGGTCCACCTCGAGCACCGCCTTGGCCACGGGGAGTACCACGCTGGCTGCCCCCTCGAGTAAACTCGACTTTAGGCGCGGTGCGCGGGTCGATGCCCAGCGAATGAAGGTCGATTTCCACTGGGACTCGATCCTTGCAGACGTTGCCAAACTGCAGTAGGAACTCGCGGTCGTACCGGTATTTACCGGCGGGAGCGTGCTCGTTGAGCTCGGGTATAGGGGGGTTGATACCGTTCGAATAGGTAATGGCTCGAAGATCCTCGATGACCTTGGCGGTCTTTAATGCCAAACCGAATGCTGGAGAGTCGGTTTCGGTCGACAACGAGACGCCGTTCTGCTGAGAAGCGGGAGCGTGCTCGGACGAGGCGAGTTCAGGCTTTGCTGGCAACGTGGCGTGCGCCATGGCAGGGGAAGCCATAGGTGAAGGCGTCGCAGATGCTCTACCAGACACATCGGGAGCTGAAAGGTTGGCCTTCTCGAGTACCTCGGTAGAGGGCTTGGGAGGAAGGCCGGCGATGGTGGACGAGTTGGAAGGAGCTTCCGAGACGGACACTGATGCGGCAGGCTCGGGTTGATCCTTGGCGGATTCAGCGGCCTGTTTCTCCTCTTGCTGCTTCTTCTCAGCGGCGTCTGCAGTAGCCTTCTTCTCAGCGTCTGCGGAAGCCTTGTCGTCCGCCGCCTTCTTCTCAGCAGCGACTGTGGCATCCTCGGAAGCCTTTTTCTCGGCAGCGGCATCAGCGACCTTTTTGTCGGCTTCCGCTTCGGCCTGCTTTGTCTCCTTGTCAGCCTGTACCTAGAAACAAAAGGTGGTTAATAAGACTGCACAGGCGACTTTCCTTCAAGCGGGCAGACTCACCTTGTCATCGGCCTTCTTCTCCTCGGCCTGCTTCTGTTCGCGCTGCTGATCATCCTTTTCCTTCTTTTCCTTCCTCTCCTTCCTCTCCCTCTCTTCTCGTGCATCCTGCTCCTTTCGCTTCTTCTCCTCGTCAAGCTCCCTCTGCCTCAGTTCTTTCTGGACAGGCGACTCGATTCGAACCGTCACAGGCACGGCGCCAGTGGGTTTGGGAGAAGCAGTAGCAGCGATACTAGCAGCTGCTGCAATAGCCGCTGCAGTAGGTCCGGACCCCTTTACGGTCTTGGCGACGATGGAAAGATCAACGGCTGTTCCGTCATCTCGCGTAATCTTGACGGCACTCGCTCGTGCTTTGGCAGGAACAAAGGCCGGAGGTCCACCACCGGGTGTGAACGCTGATGCACCGGGGGAGAACGCAGCGGCACCGGGGGAGAACAAGCTAGGTGTTCGGGGAGCTTGTTGAGGTGTTCCCGGAGCGAGTTGGGGCGACATCGGCGAAGCGACGCCGCCGGTAACGGGTGGAAGGCCACTGGTGTTGGATCCAAAGCTTCCCGAGTGTGCGTTGTGCAGAGGTGGTCGACCCATGGAGGGGCTCTGAACAGAGGGACCTCCAGGCTGACCAGGGTAGTGTTGCTGCTGCTGGTACTGGAAAGCCGGGTTGAATTCGTACGCATTGTACGGACCTTGACCGTATGGGCTGAAAGCCTGTGCCATACCTGGGTAATGTTGTCCCGGCATACCCTGGGGCGCGTACATGCCTCGTCCACCCATCTGCTGCTGGTTCGACTGTCTGGGCGGCCGAATGTTTGGTCCACTAGCAGGCGAGAATGCTCCAGAAGCGGGGTTGAATTGTCCCGGTTGCGAGTGGTTCATGATCGGAGATCGATGAGGACCTCCACGAGATTGGTTATTGTTGATCCCGTTTTGTTGTCCACCAGAGGGGGAGAAGGACTGCACGGGCATACCTTGAGCGGTGTACCCTCGAGAATGGGGAATACCCGCCTGACCGGGCTGCATCTGCGTGGCTTGCAGTTGAGCGTACGGATTCTGCTGTTGCGGCACCGGAGCAGGCGAGGCGAGTGCGATAGGAGCAGCGGCTGCGGGAGAGACGGGCGCGGCGGTAGGTGCCGACGGCGCAGACGAGGGTGTCGCGGCCGGTGCCTTTTGGAACATCTTGTGAGGGTCAAACTTGGGTTTCGTTTGAGCAGGTGCAGGAGCTGCAGCCGCCTCGGTGGGAGGTGCAGGCTTGTCGCCGTTGACTTGAGCAGGCTTGTCCGAAGTTGGGGCGGGAGTGGAGACTGCGACTGCAGGAGACTGCGCAGCGGCAGCAGCAGCAACACTTCCAAAGCTCTTGACTTTTTCGCCTTCTCCAAGGTGCGCACCGGCGGTGGGCTTGGTGGCGGGTGACGAGCTGATCGTAGATTCCGGGTTATCAACCGTGCCAAAGTTTAGGGCCGGGTTCTTTGCTGGCGTCGAAGCAGCGGTGGGCGGCGAAGGGATATTGACAGCCTTGGATGCGGCGGGGGCGGCAGGAGTGGCAGCCTTTCGCGGTTGTCCAGCCTGGCTTTGACGAGCACTCGGAGGCGTACTCGTCGTTGCCGAATCCGAGGTGGTCAACTTCTCCTTGTTCGGGTTGGGTGACTGCAGGGGCGAGACGGTTGCCGATGCAGGTTGAGATAGTTGAGGAGGACCGAGTGCCCATTTGGAACCGGTCAAAGCTCGAGCTGCGGGTTTTCCACCTGTGGCGGCGGGGGGTTGAGTAGGTTTGCTCATTTTCTGGGTTTTGTCAGATTCCTGAGCTCTCGATGTCGATCCAACGCAATGGGTTGACGACGATCGGGATATCAGAAAGAGGGTGGTCGACGTTGACGGCTTTGAGATGAACACAGTCAAGTGGTCCCAAAGATGATGCTATTGCGGGTAACTGACAAGCAAGGGGGGAGTCAGTATCGGACCGCTCAAATGCAAACCAGCACTCCCGAGTACTCACACGCTGCTGCTAGATTCGATTCCTGATCGATTTTGGATATGATTCTGATAAGATACTGACTGATAGGGTCGGTATTAACAAGTCGGATGAAATGACAGAGTCAAGATGCTGGTGATGCGTCGATTCGATTCGTTGTGATTCGATTCGATAAGTCGTCCCGGTGTGCAAAAGAACGAGCTCGTTTCTTTCGCTTTCTTTCTTCTTTCTTGGGCTTTTCCTTGGAGTAGCCTTGAGAAGAACGGCAAGAGGATATGTCTCTCGCTACGCCTATGTCCGTTGGTGTCTTTCACAAGACACGAGTGGCACGAAACAGTAAGAAAAGCAGGAAAAGGTGATAATATTATGGCTTGAACGAGTTTGTCTTGTCTTTGAACGGTGGCCATCTCTTTTTATCACAAGCGCATCCGCCGCCCTGCACTGACGACAATGTACGAAATTGGCTCGAATGCGCTTTCTCCCGCCCTGGAGCGACCGACTCTGGGGATTCAGCCGGAGCCGTCGCGTGCATTCATGTGTGTGCAGTTCAAGTCATACAGTGTCGAGAAATTCATGCCAGGAGGCAGACAGCAGCCAGACAGCTAAGCAGACGAGTGAGCTAGCAGACGAAGCTGCGACGACGCAGTAGACGAGAGTATCCACTAAAGACGAACCTTTGGAGAGCGTCGGGGGGAAGTGAGAAGCTTGCAGATAGGACGGGTCAGCCAAACAGATGGCCAGCCTCCTCATCCCTTGAAGGGCTCTCAACTAATCTAGACATATTTTAAAAGCAGGAACTGCCTCCATCAACAGGTGACGTAGGAAAGTGGTCTAATCCGCCAGATTTAGGATCCCATTTCACTTCAAATGGCCTTAAACTCTGGTCCTTCGGGGCGTGAGTTCGAACCTCACCGTCATCAGCGTTTTTTGGCTTCATTTTCAACTTTTCTGCAAACTCTTCCGGCAATTTTTGTACCTTTGACTGCTGTCTACAAAATGTAATGGCTCTTGAAGCTCTACGAACATTTTCAAGGCCGCTACGGTCGATCGAATGGGCAGTTCGACAACAGGGACGTTTGTGTCGCATAGCTAATCATGCTGTGTATCAAGCTACATGACCTTTTTGGCAAACCCTTTGAACACTGTTTGTACAGCTTACTTTTGTCCACAAGATGCACTGGATTTTGGGACCAGCCGATCATTTTTAGGCTGCCACAGCCTTTAGAATCGGACGGTTGACTAATTATACTTTCGTGTCCCATAGCTATATACGAATAATACGATGTATGCCAAGCAAGATGACCTGGGCTTACGAGAAACATTCCGAAGCCACCTCTAGTCCCGCCTGTGTTTTCACTACTTGAAAACACCCATCTGGTGTCGCCGTTCGTCTTCCGCGGACATTCGTGATATAAATCGAGCATCAGACATCTCGTACGGGTCTGAAGATGTATACATGCACCACTCACGAGACCGCGACGCACGAGATATAATTGAGGGCGGGCCAGTCCCTGAGAGAGTCAGACTCAATTTAGTGTTACTGTGTCACGAGTAATCCAAAGTCCACTTCCAAGTACTCCCAAAGATTGCTACCGGTGCACTTACATCGAAAGGGATTTCCCATGATCATCTGCGCTTTGAAACAGCAACCCACCTTTGAGTGCATCAGATGTTTTGCGGAAGCAAGCTCCTTTGTTACGAAAGTATCGGCACTCACGACAGGATGACAATCGCATCGTGCAGGATGCCCAAAGGCAGAGATCTACCTTTAACTGCTCAAGACTCACCTCATGGTTTTCTTTTTGAGCTGGCGAACGATATACTTTATTCTAGATATATTCAAGGGCTTAATCTCTTACCTGATACGCCTTTTCGCGTCTTGACTCATTAGGGCGCACAATCCGCATCAGACTGAAATGAAACTCCGCCCCGGGCCCAGCAGCCTTTCCAGAGAGCTTTCCGCCCACACCTACGCTTCAACCTTCGTTTGTTCTGAAACTTCGTCAAGAAACCCAACCCCAGACACTCTTGGTACTGTCGACACCCGGGTGACACTGCCACCTCTTCGCTGGGACTTCTCTACTGAAAAGTCATCAAAGTCGTCAGTAAGTATTACATCACGTTTATTCGTGCTCACATCGTGAAGGAGATTTGCTAAACTGGCGTCCTCTATGATCTACGCTAGCTTGGGACATTCCGACGCAAGAAGCAAAGCAACTTCCAATGCGTGGCATCCAACACGGATGGGTTCATAAGCGGATCGGCGAATTCTGTGCCAACATAGAGAAGTCGTTTCCATCGCTTCCGGAATATGTGAGCGAACGTGCTATGAGCGCAGACAGAGAGATCATTGCGAGTTTCGGCCAAGGATCCAAGACTACAACCGGACTGTCCACTCAGGAAGGGACCTGCGTGCTCACAAAATCGCTCATACCCAAATACAATGGCGTAAGAACCAATCTTTGGGCTTGCAATAGCGGCCAGAAAAACAGCGAGGAGTGTTTTACGTGTGTCCAAAGTGAAAAACAATACGAAGCCTTTGAATGCAAACGAATCTACTTCGAGATCCCTGGTTTCTTTGGATTATGGTCCAGTGCGTGCCTCTATGAGGGTCAATCAAAGCTGGTGTACTTCGTGAGGCCCCCGTTGTGGTGTTTCGGCGGACAAAATGCGGTCCATCATCCGCAACATGTCCTTGAGTGGTGCGTGCAGTCGGGCAAAATCGGAAATTCAACATCGGGGGAAGGTCCCACACCCAAAAGGCGCAGAGCTTACGATAGATATCAAAGTCTCCTAATTCTCGGTCTTTCCCTAGAAGGTGGTGTTCTCGTCGGAAGTCGTTGGGCTACGGGACTGCACATGAAGCAGCTTCAATGGCTTATGTTTTATCTAGCTTGTCAGACTCCACAAGGGCTCATGCAGGAGATAGAAGATTTGAACGTGCAGTACGACTGGTACAAGATGTTTCAAGGTCGATTCAAATGAACCGCATATTGATCAAGCATGTCGGCTGGCAGATGGCACAAACTGTGCTCATTTTTTTTCTTCAATCTGGTTGCATGAGGGATGTGCAGAAGCATGATAACAGACACTGGGATTGAATCGAACAAGGGCATTACAAGGCTGAGAACGATGACTGATCGAGAACTGACAGTTTGTACTACCGATAGAGGAATGATAGTCTTGACTTATGACAACTAGTTCTGCTCCAATGAGCAAAAAGCAATCAAATCGGTAATGTTGTTGTAAGGCATAAGTGTCATGAACCGACAGAGCCCACTGATCGAACAGTACTCTCGCCGACATAATCAACTCTGGAAGTCAACGGCGGTTGAGCCTCACCCGCTGATCCTCACCCGCTGATCATCACCCGCTGATCATCATCCGCTGCGCACCACCCGCTGCGCACCCCCCGTTGATCATCACCCGCTGCGCATCGCCATGGTGCGGCGACGCCCAGCACGGCACAGCACAGCACAGCACAGCACAGCACAGCACAGCACAACACAGTGCATCGACAGCACGCTGTCCCAACAGCCTCCACTTTCGCCATCGATTCTGCTTAGGGCCCTTGGAGACCCTAGGGCTGCCTAGTCGCTCGGATAACTATATAAGGAGAGCTTTTGAATGGTATTTGCCACCCACTGATATTCGTCCTTGCTCCTTAGAGCAAGATCACATGTCAATGACATATATTATCTAATCATAATACTAGTCACGTGTTCGATCCTACAATTCGTCATAGTTCTTAGCCTTGCCCTGTCCTGAGGCTGGTGTCTGCCATCAAGCCCTCGCCCATCCCTGACAGTATCTTGCTCTCACTACCTCTTGGTCTCACGACACCACCTCAACCTTCGACTTCACCACCTCGACCTTCATCTTCACCAATCATATTCACCTTACGTAATCAACTTTCTTGGTCATCAAATATCAAAATAAATCTTTTCAAAGTTCAACTCGACTTTAGTGTCGGTCACTTTGGAAGTACAGTATCGACTTAATTGTTGAATTGTATTGATCTAATTTTGATAGCAAGCCAACCACCTTCGCCAACATGTTTTCCATCGCCCTTGCCCTGTACCGTTGGTTCATGATGGCTGTTCAACCCTTCTACGCTTCGCCATCTGGCCCTGGACTTTTGCCCTCCGACAATATTCTTATGGAACCCGCTCAAGACCCTGTAGCCTCAAGCAATGTGGATAACGCGGCGTTACTTAGCCGGCTAGCGGAACTTGAAGAAAGGGTTCGACAAAGCTCTCAACAACCCACAATCACCCCGTACACTCCTTCTCTTCCAAAAGAACCCAAGTTGAAGTCCCCCTCTCCCTTCAAAGGCAACAAAGCGGAAGCGGAAGAGTTTATCCTCAAGTGCCAATCCATCTTCGACATATGCCATCGAACCTATCACGATGACAGAACCAAATTGGCATTTGTCTTTAACTTGTTGGAAGGAGATGCCTACCAATGGCTCAAACCGGCTTTACTCAGTCAACAAAAGCAAAGCTGGACGGACTCTTGGGAAGAGTTCAAGGACGAATTCTTCAAGAACTTCGCCGATTCCGACATCAAAGAAACCTCAAGGCAAAAGCTTAAAGCCTTGAAGCAAACAACTTCAGCAAGCACATATGCTACCGATTTCAAGAAGTACGCATTGTACTTGGATTGGAGCGACGAGGCTCTGCGACAGGCGTTCTTCGATGGCCTTAAACCCGACGTTCAAGACCGACTTCTTTCTCCTCAACGATTCGCGTCTTTCTACGAAATCGTCGACGCTGCTATCGAATGGGACAACCTCCTGTTCCAAAGGCGCCGAGCTCACCCCGCACTTCGTACATCACGACCATTTGCCAATGCTCGAGAAGTTACTCGTCCTCCACTTGTCAACATCTACAAACCCGTCGAAACTTCCGTCAAAGGCCCTTGGCCCATGGATATCGACTCCGTTCAGCCTCGAAAGCCTCTTACTCAAGCCGAAAAGGACGAACGAAGAAAGAAGAACTTGTGCTTGTACTGTGGTAAACCAGGTCACCAAGTTCAAGACTGCCGAGCCAAACCTTCGTCTCAGAAACTATCCGCCCTTCATGAAACTTCGGAAAACGAAAATCCCCACCAGTAAAGAAGGAAACTGCGCTGGGGTCAGCTCCTCATAACCTTCGATTCAAAATCTCCACCTTGCAACCCGAACCTCAACTCAACCTACCAGTCAAAATCTCCTGGAGGAACTCGGCAAACTCCATTGTACTACCTGCAATGGTAGACTCTGGAGCCACTCAGTGCTTCATCCACAAATCATTGGTCGAAAGATTCGACATACCAGTCACGACACTTCGTCAACCCATAGCCCTTGATGTGGCTGATGGACGACCTATTAAATCAGGCGCCATCACACATAAAACCTCCGTTGTTTCCATGAGTGTCAGAAGCCACCATGAGAAAATCGACCTTTTCGTTACGAATATCGGTCAACACTCCTTGACCCTTGGTACTTCTTGGTTAAAGAAGCACAATCCTGGTATCGACTGGACCAATCGAACTATCAACTTCAGATCCGACTTCTGTCGAGCTACTTGTTTGCAAAGGGTACTTACCCCTTTCGGCGATAAGCAGCCACTCCAGTCGCCTACTTCGAAACAATCGCACAAAGCCAGCAAACCGCCAACTCCGCCCACAGTTATCCCTGTTCCCGAGAAGTCGTACAATCAAGAGTACACTTCAATCTTCAGTAAACCCTTGCCAACACCGAAAACATCCATCGGGACGATTGGCTTGAGGTCCCTCAAGCACTTGATCAACAAAGGACAAGTCGCATCCATAGTCGCTCTTGACCTGCAAACAGGCGAGAAGCTCAACCTCAGTACCATGAACCACTACTCGTCAAAAGACGACTCCGGGATGGAAGCAGCAACTTCTGATCCCAATATTCCCGAAGAGTTCTTGGAATTCGCCGACGTCTTCAGCAAAACACTAGCTGATCGTCTTCCCGAGCATACTCAATACGATCATACTATGCCCCTAGAACCTGGCTCGAAGCCGCCTTTCGGTCCGATTTACTCCTTGTCCGCCACCGAACTCAAAGCCTTGGACAAATATCTACAGGAAAACCTAGCCAAAGGGTTTATCCGTCCTTCTTCGTCACCTGCAGGAGCTCCGATTCTCTTCGTAAAGAAGTCGGATGGTTCCTTGCGCCTCTGCGTGGACTACCGTGGCTTGAATAAAGTCACAATCAAGAACCGATATCCACTGCCTCTTATTCAGGAAAATCTCGATCGACTTCAAGACGCCAAGTACTTTAGTAAAATCGATCTTCGAGGTGCCTATAACCTCATCCGAATAGCAGCCGGAGAAGAGTGGAAAACCGCTTTCCGCACTCGTTACGGATTATTCGAATATCTAGTTATGCCTTTCGGCTTAACCAATGCCCCAGCTTCGTTTCAACAGCTCATGAACGAAGTCCTCCGAGAATTCCTCGACATCTCAGTCATAGTCTACCTGGACGACATCTTGATCTACAGTAAAACCAGGGAAGAGCACATCCACCATATAACTCAGGTTCTGGAACGGCTACGAAAGCATCGTCTCTGGGCCAAAGCAGAGAAGTGCCGCTTTTTCCAAAACTCAGTGGATTTCTTAGGTTATATCGTTTCTCAAGATGGCGTTTCCATGGATCCCGCCAAAGTCAAAGCTATCCTAGAATGGCAACCGCCCAAATTAGTAAAGGACATCCAAGTATTCCTTGGCTTCGCCAACTTTTACCGAAGATTCATCAAAGGTTACTCCAAAATCACCGAACCTTTGACTCGTCTACTCCGAAAAGACACCAAATTCGAATGGTCGGATAAAGCTCAGAAAGCTTTCGACACATTGAAAACGGCATTCACCACAGCTCCGATCTTGACGCATTTCGATCCTCAGCGTCCCATAGTCCTCGAAACCGATGCCTCCGACTACGCCCTTGCCGGAATTATCTCTCATCCCGATTCGCATGGGAATCTACAACCCATAGCGTTCTATTCTCGGAAATTCAATGATGCAGAGTTGAACTACGAAATCTACGATAAAGAACTATTGGCCATAATACAATGCCTCAAAGAATGGCGTGCATATTGCGAAGGTTCTTCCCAGACAATCACTATATACTCAGATCACAAGAATCTGGAGTATTTCGCCACATCCAAAGTCCTCACACGCCGGCAAGCACGTTGGTCCGAGTTCCTATCTCATATGGACTTCCAAATCATCTACCGAACTGGTGCTCAGATGGGTAAGCCAGACGCCCTGACTCGGAGGTCAGAGCTTCAAGGGGGGAGTAAAGCCTCTGAAGCGGCTCCGAAAGCACTCCTCGGAGCAAAACATTTCTTGGAGAACATCACCAGTACCGAACATCCTCCGAGTTCGTTCAACATCGCTCCCATAAACCAAAGAGTCGAGCCCCCGGAGCTTCCCTACTCCGATATACCTCACCGTATTCTGGAACTACAAAATAGCGATCCAGAACTCAAGCACATTCACGAATTACTTCAACATGTCGACATACCTTACACGGCTGAAGACCTTGAACTTACGAAAGGCTTCACTCTCAACGAAATCGATTTGTTGCAATACAACAACCGCATATACATTCCACCCGATCATGCATTAAAGATATCGATCTTACAACAATGTCATGACTCTCCCCTTGCCGGACATCTAGGCCAAGCCAAGACATATGCCTTGGTATCTCGTCACTACTACTGGCCAGGACTACGAGCGTTCATCAACACATACATCTCGGGCTGTCAGACTTGCCAACGAAACAAGTCCCCTCGTCATCAGCCCGTGGGACTTCTACAGCCATTACCCGTTCCGACAAGTCCCTGGAAATCCTTATCGATCGATGCCATCGTCAAACTTCCTTCATCGTACGACTACGATTCTATTATGGTCATCGTCTGCCGCCTGACCAAAATGGCCCACTTCCTCCCGTTCAAGGAAGACGGTTTCACTTCTGAACATCTAGCCAAGATGTTTAGATTTATATTCCGACTACATGGAATACCAGAAGATATAGTATCCGATCGTGGACCTATATTTACCTCGAAATTCTGGAGAGCCTTTACTTCTGGCCTCGGAATCAAACTCAACTTCAGTACTGCTTTTCACCCTCAGTCTGATGGACAGACCGAAAGAGTGAATCAGGTACTCGAACAATACCTTCGAATGTTTGTGAACTATCAACAAGACAACTGGTCTGAACTGTTTGACAAAGCAGAGTTCACATACAATAACACGGAACATAGCTCCACGAAAATGAGCCCGTTCTTCGCCAATCTAGGATATCACCCACTAGATCCCTCCGTACCGTTTCCAGATACAGGTAACCCAGCTGCCCAAACCCACCTCCAAGAAATCGAAGGCATTCGGCCTATACTTGTGGAAAATGTGCGCAAGGCTCAAGCCGACTACTCCAAATTTTACAACCGAAAAGTCAAGTCTCACTTAAACTTGGCTGACCAACCTCTATTCTCGGTTGGAGACAAGGTATGGCTCAACTCCCGAGACATCACCACATCCCGGCCTGCCAAGAAGCTCGATCATAAACTTCTTGGCCCTTTCAATATCATCGAGAAGATTTCCGACTTGGCGTATCGCCTAGATCTTCCGCCTACGATGGATGTCAACAATACATTCCATGTGTCAAAACTAGAACCTTTCAAACAAGGTCATCCCGATCAGCCGCAACAAGACTCTCCCGAGATAATCGTCGAAGGAGAGCGTCGGTACGTTCCCGAACGCATATTAGATGGAGGACTCGATGACTCCACCAACCAGTACATGTACCTTGTTCACTGGGAAGGCTATCCCGACTCCGAAGATACTTGGGAGCCTTACCGGGAACTCAAACACCTTACCGCCTTCAAAAGATTTCGCAAAATCCACAAACATGATCGAGAAATGTTTCCGCCAACATAGTTCTCAAACTCAAGACAACCAAGGGTCACCGATCCTGACAAACAAGGCTCAGGGACTTCGCCCTAAATCGGGGGGTGCTGTCATGAACCGACAGAGCCCACTGATCGAACAGTACTCTCGCCGACATAATCAACTCTGGAAGTCAACGGCGGTTGAGCCTCACCCGCTGATCCTCACCCGCTGATCATCACCCGCTGATCATCATCCGCTGCGCACCACCCGCTGCGCACCACCCGCTGCGCACCACCCGCTGCGCACCACCCGTTGATCATCACCCGCTGCGCATCGCCATGGTGCGGCGACGCCCAGCACGGCACAGCACAGCACAGCACAGCACAACACAGTGCATCGACAGCACGCTGTCCCAACAGCCTCCACTTTCGCCATCGATTCTGCTTAGGGCCCTTGGAGACCCTAGGGCTGCCTAGTCGCTCGGATAACTATATAAGGAGAGCTTTTGAATGGTATTTGCCACCCACTTGTATTCGTCCTTGCTCCTTAGAGCAAGATCATATGTCAATGACTTATATTATCTAATCATAATACTAGTCACGTGGTTCGATCCCACAATTCGTCATAGTTCTTAGCCTTGCCCTGTCCTGAGGCTGGTGTCTGCCATCAAGCCCTCGCCCATCCCTGAC